>BEGY01000064.1:131556-176268 GCA_002335675.1 Chlamydomonas eustigma | reverse complement strand
CGTGAACTGCAAGTCACATACGTCATGTTGACTGTGAACTGCAAGTCACATACGTCATGTTGACTGTGAACTGCAAGTCACATACGTCATGTTGACTGTGAACTGCAAGTCACATACGTCATGTTGACTGTGAACTGCAAGTCACATACGTCATGTTGACTGTGAACTGCAAGTCACATACGTCATGTTGACTGTGAACTGCAAGTCACATACGTCATGTTGACTGTGAACTGCAAGTCACATACGTCATGTTGACTGTGAACTGCAAGTCACATACGTCATGTTGACTGTGAACTGCAAGTCACATACGTCATGTTGACTGTGAACTGCAAGTCACATACGTCATGTTGACTGTGAACTGCAAGTCACATACGTCATGTTGACTGTGAACTGCAAGTCACATACGTCATGTTGACTGTGATGAACAGTAGCTATGAGCGTCTAGCACATGTGAGCTGCTAAAGGTTATGAAAAAATTCAGATGATGTCATAACAGATTTCTTTGTTTCACACTTGGTGACTTGCAGAACAAGCCAGCTCATTACCATGTCTTAGTGGACGAGGTTGGTTGTGGTCCAGATGCCATTCAACTTCTAACCTACTGGATGTGCTTCACGTACTGCCGTGCTACTAAGTAAGTTACAACAGTCTACATGGATCTGTACGCTAGGCTTCACACTTTAAATTTCCACACTTGTGTGGGGCAGAGCATAATCTGCTGAGTCACAAAGTATCACTGCACTTGATGAGTTGCTCGCTCCACAGCAGTCATCATCATGGAGTCTTCACACCTTAATGATGTTTTAACCTTGGTTGCGCCTGCTCCTCCTTCCACTACTGCAGGTCTGTGTCCTATTGCCCACCAGCATACTATGCACATCTGGTGGCTTTCCGTGGGCGTCAGTTCTTGGAGCAAGGGGAGGATGGTAGCAAGAGTGAAAGTGGGATGTCAACCAGCTCATCAACTGCTCGTGGTTTTGCATCGGTTCACAAAAACATTGAGAATATGATGTGAGCCTGTTTCATCAGATGCTGGCATCAATTGCTGCCTACACTCTCCTCTTAATCTGAGTTACAGCCCAGTAATATAACTGTTTCCGTTATATTTCTTAGTTACTCCAAGTACATCTGACATCTTGCTCATCTCTTGGCTTTTCCCCTCAGGTACTATGCGTAAGTGCAGCCTGACAGTCCTGCCCTTGTTCCAGGCTCCTCTTTACAACGTATCAGAATTGCTCTTAATCCGAAGTGCAGGAGTCACTCATTGATGACTAATTCTTACAAAACAGAGGATTCAAAGCCTGATGTTTCTGTAATAACTTCTATATCAATTGCACGCATGTTTAGTGGTCCACCAATGAAGTCAAATGAATAACAGAGTGGCTTGATGCCACTACTTATCTACATAAGTAGTTATCTACTAATGTAGATAACTACTTATGTAGATAACTACTACATCAAGTAGTAGTTATCTTAATTCAAGGTTTAACTGCAATGTTGCATCTTTTATTTCTCCCTAGTAAATATCAAAATGTAAGGCACACAATGGCGTCCATGCTCCTGTCCCTACGACCCGCATTCTGGTCACAGCCACTCTACCAGAACTCCAATAGCAGAGCTCATGTTTTAGCTGTACTTCATGTGCATGTACGAACAAAGGCCTCCACTCACTCGAGCACTCGCTCTCAGGCAGTGGCTTGATGAGTAGGATGATGTATGCTCCAGGGTATCTCCCCAGGACCACATTGGAGGGTGCAAGCCTCTAGGTCTAACAGTGGCTTCTGCCACCCATACATCCGCACCCTCAATATGCACATGGTCATATCAAATGCACGACCCCAAGGCTTATTCCACCAGAAGAGTGGCCAAACACACCTGTCATAACATGTTCAGGGTTTAGGGTTAACACACCTGTCAAACACACCTGTCACAACATGTTTAGGGTTTAGGGTGAACACACCTGTCATAACATGTTTAGGTATTAGGGTTAACTCTACACCTGTCAAACACACCTGTCATAACAATACACTCTCACACATTAGAAGAGGCATCCTAACCATGTTGTTTAACAAACACTATAAAAAGACTAACCTCATGTTTTGTCTCATTTGCTGCACTTTTCTCTCTCTGATCATCATTTGCAATATCTCGGGGAGATTGTGAACCCATGCAAAGGGTATACGCACGGCAAAGAGCTCGAAAGGCAAGTCATCCTCATATTCCACTTTGACTCCATCCTGATTACACAGCAGGTCTGCTTAAGAGACACTCAGGTCAAGTTCAAAAGTATCGAGGGGGGCTATGGGCCTCATGCTATTTTCAGCACATGTAGAAGATGTGATGTGTCTATTGAAGCCCCTCAAAGTGGAGGGCTCAGAGGGCACTCATGCTGTTCTTTAAATCATCATGTATGAAGTCCACAACAAAACATCAAATGCCGTGACGATTAGACAACCAGAGTAAAAAGCTGAATGACAAAGTTCTAACATGATAGAACTGATCACAGTGTATCAAGATGACAAGAATGTTCTGACATCCTGATTCCTGATGCCCTAGGGGTCAAAGCTCATCCCCTGAACACGTGGTGTTGATATCAAACTCACTTGCATGATAACAGGTATACAACCCCTTGTGATCGATGTCTTCCTGAAACAATTAAAGGTGACATTGATTTTGATGAGACTGAAATAACATTGTTTAAAAACTTCTGACTTCTATGACTGCCAGAATACTCATCTCTCCTTACTCCTCCAACAGCAACACAATATTCTCACCCTGCTCATCTGACATACTCTGCATGAGCTACCTGCACTGCTATACGACCCTGTATCAGCTACCTGCACTGCTATACGACCCTACATGAGCTACCTGCACTGCTATACGACCCTGCATGAGCTACCTGTACTGCTATACGACCCTGTATCAGCTACCTGCACTGCTATACGACCCTGTATCAGCTACCTGCTCTGCTATACGACCCTGTATCAGCTACCTGCACTGCTATACGACCCTGCATGAGCTACCTGCACTGCTATACGACCCTGTATCAGCTACCTTCCACTCACACTCTTGCTCCCCAACCTATTCCCATGGGTGCCAAGCAAAACACTGCTGAGGCCATCAGCTCAAAGTAATTTGGCAAATTCGCCCCATTTTTTAAAAGCAGGAACCTTGAATCATTTTGGTACATGCGCATGACGGTCTGCCGTACTCCGCCACTGCAAAACAGGGAGTGATAGGGTGGCATGTGTCAGGGAGTGATAGAGTGTTATAATAAATATTCAGCGTATGACATAGACGCATTGAGAAGTGCAAGGGCACATGGTAGTGAAGCAGTTCTGTCCATTGAACTCTTCCTTCTCGTTCACACTTATAATGCAGAAGAATCATCATTACACTGCTGAAAGTGTTCATACCCATCACCTTATCCACACTTCTCATCACCTGTATCCTGCATCAGAGAACGGCCACTTCTGGTTGTAAAAGGGAGACTCAGTCATTCCAGCGAAAAAGAGCAGCTTTGTCCGCCTGATGGCTGCTAATGAGTGATTCAAGTACCTGCTTCATGCATGGTGGTGAGCCCTGCAATAGTTACCTGATTCAGTTCTACATCGATGCGGATGGGAAGTCCCATGATCAAGTCAACATACAATGATTCAAACTAGTAGCACCTGGTCGTCCCTGTGTTCTCAGTCTCCACAGTTGGGACTAACAAGTCCTTTCCTGGGACATAACATTGCTGAGGTTGCTCTACATTGGGTTCAGCTCTGCCATGGAATTGTGAAAAAGCCAGGCTCTGCATAATATCAGTGAAGTTTTGAAGTAGAGGTATATTATGTGCTTGTACTGTATAGTAATTAGCAATACACATATTCTTTCTTTTATTTTAATTTTAAATTCATGTCACATTCAATACCATATCACAATTGCTGGCCCACATCTTGGTGATGTTGCACTCCTCAGAGAAATAAGGCAGCACTCCACCTCGCCCCACACCCCCGTAGTGCTGGAGGCCAATGCTTCCCCTGATAACAGGCTCGTACCCAGGCAGGTGGATCCCCCACTGAGATAGGATCAACGGACAACAATAAAGATTAAAAGGACTTGTCTACCCTTTAAGGATCTACAATCCGTCAGGGTATCAAAATCCCTAGGCAGAAGTCCTCCACAGCTCATTATGCCAAGCCCAAGTGGCAAGTCATATACAGTGTATTGATTAATATACACTTGAGGAAATGCAGTACATAAATGAAATACATGGACATAGCACTCACAGGTAATCTGCAAGCTGCACGGTCTGAGGGCAAGGGGAAGATATGTGTTCCTCTATTCAGATCCCACCAATGACCTAGCTTCCTCAGCTCCCTAACCACTGCCTCAGCCCTCTCTCGGCCAGCGCTGACGCCCTCCTCCTCCTTATGATGTGCATGGTATGTGTAGATGTGTACATAATGGTATTCAGCCTTAAACGGATCTGAGCAAGGAGCAAGCTAGTCTTTTTAAGGGAGAAGCAACTAAAAAAGTGGTATGATGATTTAGGTATTCGACAAGTCTCAATTTCACAAACAGGTCTTAGCCCACATTTAAAATCTAATCTTAGCCAAATGCACATTGCTGAGCAGCTTACCCCCGCTATAAGAGTTTTAAAAAACAGAAAATCCTATAACACATTTCACAGAAGATGTAGAACAAGAATTCAAACATGTTCCCTCAGGGTCTCCTCTCCAAATTTGATTTAATACAAGGGATTACATAATCCCATCTCATCCTTGCTGAATCCTCTCCTAAATTACCTGGTTGGTAGTGCCCACTGCGTCTGATAAGCTCTGGAAACTTCATCTCTAGACTACGCATACCATGAAAATCGCATAACATTTCTTTTTAAAACTGAAACTGCGAGCATCAATGGATTTTACAAATTTAACGCCCTAAAAGCATCAGGATGTGAATCACATGAAGCATGGCGTTCATGCTGGTCATCAGGTTTGATACACAAGAATGTGTGTAACTTTTTGAAATGTTAGCAGAGAAGCAATACCTGTACATGTTGACAAAATCCCTTTTTGAAAAGTTTCTGAAAGACTCTGGCATTGGATAGATATATATTCTTGGCAATTGTAGGGAGTGCGTAACGTGATCATTTATTTTGGGTGCACAGATCACGAAAAAAACTTGAGCGTGCATTGCTGTTAAGAAGATGAGACATGTCACATGAGAACACATGCTGTGAGCCTGCTCTGTTCAGCGTGATTGCTGCTGGCCTAAGTATATAAATCCTCTACTACAAAGTTTTGATGCATTTCTAGACCTGCAAGGTACTCAAATGGAAGGTGAACTTGGCTGTAACTGACAAAGGTTAACGAGCGTGTACTTAGAATAGGAATTTGAGAAGAGAGTCTCTGTCTATTGCATAATTTCTATTGATCACAGTTGGTCTCTAGGTACTGTAAAAATCGAACTGTCAAGGAACGACGAAGTGTTCAAAAGTGTACTCAGTTTTAATGACTGACGTTTAGCATAGAGCTGTAAAGGAGCGACGAAGCAACGAATGAGCATTCTGATGGATCTTGGGTCCTGTCCACATAACTAAGTGCATGAAAGTGTGACCGATAATCACGATAGATCTCACTGAGGTGCTTGCAGTGAAGCAAGCTGAAATGCTTATTACCATTTAACGGTACAGGAAAAGCGTTTTGTAACGATTCAATCATTGCTCTGAAGCAATCGATTATTCAGGCTTTCTGGCACAGAACATAATGAATCTCCACTGTCTAGTGCGTGTGAAGCCCTCTAGCCCTACTGATGTGCATAGATCTCTCAACTCCTCCTCCTCCCACCACTTGTATTGAGATCTTGCAGCTAGGAAAGTTGGATCCACCTGCCAGTGAGGCAATCCAGCTTCACACAGTCCAAAATATAATTTATACAGGTTTAAACTCTGCATGGGCCTAATGCACGTCACGTCCACACAGCTGCAACTATCTCCAGCGAAAACAAAAACCGTCAGGGCTAAATTCCGTCCTGGTTCACCTGATTGAAAGGGCGGAATATCTCATCATTCCCTATCGCCTGCCCCAAGGGAGCCGAAGCAACCATGAAGGTGGAGGCAACAAACACGCCACCAGGTTTTAAGACCCTACTAATCTCAGCTAGAGCAGCTTGAGGGTTAGGCCAGCAATGGATTGCAGCTCCTGAAATTATTGTTTAAAGGACATTTATACAGGGTTGAACATAGATAAAGGTCTGGAGGTGTAAGCAATTTTTAAGAGATGACCAAAGAGATCGAGGAATGGTGCCTGTTTCAGTTATGAAATATTCTATGTGGCAATGTAGCATGGAAAGATGCGCAGCAATAGCTTTTAAGGATAGGTGCAAGCCACATGGAATGTACCAACTATAAGTAAACCTCAAGTAGCCCCAGATTTAAGCAACTTTTTTAAATATACTTATCTGTATTACAATTATTGCTCTTACCAGCATGCATTGCTGAGACACTGCCTGTCTTAAATGGAAGGCGGCCGACATCCGCTCGTAACAGTGTGATGGGTGTTCTACATGCAGCATTAAAAGCCACTATCAGAGCAAGTCATATGCACAAAGTCAGGTCCAATCCTGTGCTGAGGTCTCTCTTTCTAGAGAAATTAGGACCTAACCGGATCATAACCGAATCTTAACCGGATCATGACCATCCCAGTAGCAGAGTGGAATCCATCATGCTCGATGTTATCCTATCGTAACACCATCATTCATGCTGGACACTCCAATCCTTTTAAAAACAGGACTCTGCATGCCTTGGCCAGAGGCTATCAAGCCTCTCACCTTCCTCCCAGAGTCCCATCTTCTTTGAAATATGAACGAGCTTGCTGTAACATACTCTCAGAGAAGTCAGCAGCCACCACTCCTGTAAACTTTCCAGACTTAGCAAACCTTAAGTGATTACAATGCAGGGAACTTGAATTCAGCAATATAAATGCAGCGAATATCACAGGCCAAGAATGAAGACTCGAACATTCAAAAATGCCAATCCAATTTCAGGATACTTCATGGAGTGAGAACACCATGAGATGATCAGTTATCAATCCATTCACACGCCATTTAGCACTCCATTCATCAGTCCCCTCACCTTCTTGAAAAAAGGCCACTGCCACAGCTCATATCAATCAGGATGTTGCCATAGGCTGGTGCCAAATAATCCATCGCTAAGTCATACTCCTCTTCAACACCAGGGAACCCAGCCCAGCTAAACCCTTGTCTCCAACCCCTCTCATAAGCAAAGCTTACAAGAGGGCTCCTGAAGAGAAATAGAAAACGTTACCTACTAATATAGTTACAAGGTAAATAATAATGTGAGACTGGAAGAGTTGCCCAAATCGCTGGAAACGTTTGACCATCATATGTATGAAAAAGGCTGGAGGGACAACTTTTAAGGATCATCTTACGCTCTGGCTTCATGTTGCACCTGAAAAGTTCTGTTCCTCCCCATTCCTTGCGCTGGTAGGCCTTTTGTTGGATGCCACTTGTTAATGTGAGGTCCAGGTACTGCTCACTGCTGTCAAATGTCCTCCGGCATCGATCACAGCATAAACCTTCTTTCCTTTACCACCCAATAAATGCAGAGTCAGACAGAGGTGAAGCACTATTTTTTGAAGGTAAGCTCCTCTGGACCTCATACTTACTTGACAGGCATAGCTGTCATCTTAAAGGCTGTAGTGTGGCAAATTGGGCATGAAAATTCAAAAAGATCATCGTGGACATGGCTCTCCGTGAAAGGGATGTTTGTTGATGAGCTGGCGTTGTCTTTCGGTATCTCGGTATAGACTGTAGCCACAGGTGGCTCTATTGCGTCAACCTCAATGGATACAGTTGAGTTTTCTACATCCTTTGAATTCGAATGTGTAGAGAATCTATGCCTCACACCTCCGATTACTTTAGTAACTCTCGAAGGGTTAACAGAACATTTAGCGACTGGATTGCAGTTTATGAGATTTCGGCAAATCATGAGTTCAATTAAGCGATATTATCTACTCAGTCTACCTGACACAAATTTTCACTACACTTCGGAGCAAGAGTGCAAGTTACAAGACTCTGCAGAGTTTGATATTTAAGAACATAACACTATTCACAATCCTATTAACGTAGTCTACAATTAAGTAATTACCATTAGTCTCTTTACTGCTACAAAAATCTCGTGAACTCTCATCTGTTAGACATTGTTAACTAGCCTCAGCATTGCCTTTTAGAAATAGAAACTAAAAATTCATGTGTGTTTAAAATATTGCACATATTAAAGCTGCATTTTCTTTCGGAGATCTGACATGGTACGTCGCTGAATCATGCATGTGAATGTTTTCCTATTCTGAACCACCAATCTTCTTATTCAAAAGCAACGTAAGTTTGGTGATTCAAGCCGCGCTGCTGAGGAGGGTAAAGCCTCCTCCATAGTCTACAGCTCAAATTATATGGATCAGGATGTTGAAGTGCGCAAGAGACCTGTTCATAACACTCATCAACAGGTGCGATGATTCTAATCTTCAGCCTCTCATCCCCAAGGCTCTATTAAGGTGCAGCAGCTGACCCTGAGTTACGCACCCTACTTCTCAGGGATGGAATCCTGTAACAGTGGTATTAGTTGGTGCTGTATTGGTTGCCAGCTGCATAGCATGGTACTTTAACAGCCAGGTGAAAGCTCTAATGCAATACTTATTACCACAATTTATCAGATCTTGCATTACTCCACCAGATATCACATGAAACACAAATTCCTTTACCTGAATGTAATCCTCCTTGACCCTGGGTTCCATCCTTTGTATCTTTAGCTTGCTATCAGCCATGTGGCCTTGCAGCAGCTGACAGCTGCTTCTCATGAAAAACAGACTCAGGTACAATCTTCTGAAGAAAGAATTTGAAATTTAAAGATCCCACATCCACATGGCTCTGAGTACCAACTCCTAAACATAATATATTGTATTGCGCTTATTACTAAGACATGTGCTCATTAAGTGAGAGGATCTGAGGTCTGTTATGCTGGTCATGATCCCTTCAGCATGCCAAGGCCATGTCCATCGCAAAACACAGAATAGAGGGACTTGAACTTGCTCAGAAAACTTCATCTGAGGTGAGTTCATATGGCTTTGTCCGCATTCTTACTGCGATTGCTGAAAACTTGTCCCCACTGTCAATGATTGTGCAATTGAATGTCAGTTTTTCTGGTGTGCTATGACCTGTTGATGAGCTTCTAACATGTGGCATAATCAAGTAATGCTCAAGCAAAGTGTGGATTTCATTTGAACAACTGCTGCAGAAAGAGAAGACATTAGAAGGTCAGGTTATGCAGCTGCATGAAGAGCTTACCAATGCAAAACATGCATTACATGTAAGGTTTAGGGTTTCCTATTACATGTAAGGAGGAAAATCGTATAAAAGGCTGCAAACATGAGCTCAATGTTCAGCAGCGTTTCCACAAAATCAAAATGTTATTAGATTGTTGAATTGCAAATTGCATGACCTTAGAACTGTACTTGGTATCATTGCATGACCTTAGAACTGTACTTGGTATCATTGAGGGCATCCAGTTGATGAGGATCCCAAACTTGTCAACAGGAGGAGCATGTGAAATCATTGCGTATACATCGTGACAATGTGGACTTACACCGGAAACTCAAAGTGAGTAACGCTTACTTTAAAACAGTGGACTGTACACTGTTACAGCCTTTGCACCTGTGAACAATAGCTTTAGAGAGCTACATAGTAAATGACAACCAACCCTAAACCCTTAGCAGCCTCTCGCTTTACTGAGGCATGACTGCTACAGCTTGAATTCTGACAATTTTCGCTTCCCTCATGAATCCCATCCAGTCATTGAGCTGATACATGTTCTCATGGATACTTCAAGGTTTTGCCTCCAAACTCTAATTTTAGCGTTTTAACGTAAATACTTGTTTGCTCGAAGATCAAATCTGAGGAGTTGAAGGTTCTGGAGGCACAGACAGGCCAATTTGAAACTGAAATGAACCGCTTGACTAAAGCAATCCACAAAGTGCAGGGAGAAGTACAGCATGATGTTGACGCTGCCACAGACTATGAGGTGAGGATGCACACAGACTATGAGGTGAGGATGTACACAGACTATGAGGTGAGGATGTACACAGACTATGAGGTGAGGATGTACACAGACTATGAGGTGAGGATGTACACAGACTATGAGGTGAGGATGTACACAGACTATGAGGTGAGGATGTACACAGACTATGAGGTGAGGATGTACACAGACTATGAGGTGAGGATGTACACAGACTATGAGGTGAGGATGTACACAGACTATGAGGTGAGGATGTACACAGACTATGAGGTGAGGATGTACACAGACTATGAGGTGAGGATGCACACAGACTATGAGGTGAGGATGTACACAGACTATGAGGTGAGGATGTACACAGACTTTGAGGTGAGGATGCACACAGACTATGAAGTGAGGATGTATACAGACTATGAGGTGAGGATGTACACAGACTTAAACGCAGCAGTGTCAGCTGCTGTACATGCCCTTGTGTGTCTTTCTTTTGGAATGGTTTGGCTGATGCAAGAAGTATTGGTTTACATTTCGAGAAAGGTGTACTGATATTGGATGGATGAGCTTCCGATGCTGTTCTATCCAATCTTTGTCTTTGAAAGTCCAATCTTGCTCTAAAGAATGTCCAAATTCTTTTAGAGATCACTTTATCATCGCCCTGAGTCCTCATGATGCTCAGCATAAGCTCACCATGGATGCTGCCATTCAGGGTCTCATGTGATGCACTCTCAGGTTCTTTATAAAAAACAAAAGGAGCAGCAACAGCGCCAGCATAAAGGCACTAATCATGCTGCATCAAAGAAGTCCAACTCTGGATTTAAAGAGAGTGTGGTTTCTCAAGCCTCTGATGTTAGTGAGGGATCCACCGCAGTCATCAGAGGCCATGGCAAGGTCCAGCCTCACAGCCATGACGCATGGCAGCAGCATGGAGCCAGGTTGGAAGCTGAGAAGGTCATCTCGGCTGGGAAGGAGGCAGGCGTGACCGCTGCAGTTGTAGATGGCAATGCTGTTGTGGATGATAGTAGCACTGAGGAAGAGGCTGCTACAGTGGCGAGTGAAGGGGACGAGAATTCGGACTTTTCGGAAGAAGAGCTCAATGATGCAGTTTGACACCTAAGTAAGAAGGAGCTTAGTGGCCGAAATATTGAGTTGGGGCAGTAAACGCCTAGCAGCATCTAGTGCAGAAGATTTAGAAGCAGGTAGGTCGTTGCTCATGCAAGATACAACAGAAGATTTATTAATTAAGTCGTTGCAAGCAGGTCTACATCAAACTGTTTTCAAAGACATGCTCGAATCTGGTGATATGTAACTTTGGCATCGTCTTTATTGACTCAATGACTTGCATCAATTTAAAAAATGACAGTAATTTGCTTCAAAGTGGCTATCAAATATCTTCGTGCATCAGTGCATTATTATAATCCTTCAGAGCTTTCAGATCTTCTTGACAGTTGTTGATTTATAAGGTTACAGCTCTTTTTGTGTGTCATCCAGTCACATCGTTGACAATGAGCAGAGCAGTAAGTTGCAGCCCTGTATTTGAAGGCACATGCATCAAGCGTTAATGCCTGAGGTGACAGGTGGCATCAAGAACACATTGAAATTAAGTGCCTTGCATCCTCTCTCATCACGTCTCTAAGGACAAAACATCAACCTTGTGACCATTCTGCCTTCAGTTCCCTAGGCTGTGTTTCAACAATCTCACCTGCAACCAGAGCATTTCTTCATCTTGGGTTCCTCCTTCCCACATAGCCAACACCGCCTCAACTTTGTTGCAGAAAAGTCATGACCCATTGAGCCAACATCAGGCATTGTCCCAGGTCCATCTACATCAGTAGCTTGTGAAGTCCTCTCTCTATCCCCAGCATTGCCTGGAATAGATGGCGAGGAGTCATCTGCAGTACAGGACATTGTACTCTGGCTATTGATTCTTGCAGGGGCAGGAACTTCTTCTGCAACAGGGCTCTGCCTTAATGTCATAGCTTCATGACTAGACATCTGTCCTCCCACAGTTGTGACCAGAGGTGAAGAATCTGCTCCAGGTCCAGCCTCTCTACTCTTACACTTGACTACTATGTTCTGAGGCTGTAATGACATGTCAGCACCACCCGAGGACTCGACGTATTCCTCTTCAGCGTCTGCGCTGCTGCTGGCATCGCTGCCGTCATCATTATCACAGCCCTCAGAATCACTGGTATCTCTACCATCATCACCTGACTGCCCTTGCAACCGTGATGCCTGGAGGTAACACCTGCACAGCAGCACCCTCAGAGCAGATGCCTGACTCGCTACAAGGATGTTATCATGTTCCGAGGAGGAGCAGTACTGCCCTGCGGTACGGGAGATGTACAATGGGGAGCGCTTGCTGTTGCGTATACTCAGCTTGCGCAGTGCTGATGTTGTATTCCTGAGCCCCCCTAGACGTTGCCTCCTCTGAGCAAGGGCAGTAGCAAGGTTGCTGCAAGCACTGCGCACCTGGGTCCAGTCCCTATCACGTGTGAAGAAACCCTCCTTGAGCTGTCTTGCTGACAGCGTTGTGGAGTGGAAATGCTTGGTAGCAGTACGGCTGTTGACCTTCCGAATGATGAAAAAATAAGGGTGACTATGGAGATGGAAGAGGATCATCAGAAAACAAGGGTGATGACTATTGAGATGGAAGAGGATCATCAGAAAATAAGGGTGATGACTATTGAGATGGAAGAGGATCATCAGAAAATAAGGGTGACTATTGAGATGGAAGAGGATCATCAGAAAACAAGACAATAAATATGATTGAGACCCTGAGGAAACGGAATGCAGTTGTCGTAGCACCTTAAATGATGCATATTTAAATGAATCCAACCTCTCGGCTATCGTGTGCTGACGCAAAAACACTGACTTGTTTTTCTTGCGTTCAGGTTGCAAGCTCAGATACACTTGTTCAGCATGTTGGAGAAATAAGATGCAAATTGTAAGGAGGGCAGCATGCACCACAATCAGGCCTCACCTCGTCACCATTCATATCTACATACTCAGCATCCACAACTCCTACAGCCCCGCGGGTATTGCCAGACAGCTGAACTCCGGAATGGACATACATACTGACACCTTCTAAAGCTGCCCCGAGTGATGTAGCCACAGCTACTGCAGCAGCAGTACCGCTTCTGGCGGCATTTGGCCCCCCACTCTGATGGTACTGAGAAGCTGTACTGCCCCCCATACTCTCATGGTACAAGGCCAAGCTTCTCTCCTTGACCACAGTAACAGCAAATCCCCTGAGGAATATACAGTACAATTTTGGGCATGCCTGGAAAGGATAAGGAAGTTGGAGAAGTGTGATAAGTCCTGAGGGCACCTTCTTGGCAGATCAGCAGACAGCTCTCTCCTCATCTTTTCCTGCATGGTCAGGATGACTCACTTGTTACCATGCATGGTCAGGATGACTCACTTGTTGCCATGCATGGTCAGGATGACTCACTTGTTGCCATGTATGTTGCAGCCTGGCCCAATCACGATGGTGGCTGCATCGTCTAGTTGGCAGAGAACCTGGGATACCACTTCTTCAAGCTTTCCCTCTTCACCTCCAACAGGGCTAATAGTTGCAGCCCCTGCAATGATTGCACCCGTATCATTCACACTTTCTCTGTCCTCACTAGTAGGAAGCCTGCTGTTCATGCTCTGCCTCTCTGCCCACTCCACCTCCGCTGCACGAATTAGGGCTTGCAGGTCATCTGCTGTGATCAAAGGGCTCTGCAACCTGAGGCCACAAGAGGATAGGGGCCTCAGGCGCACCTGACCACAACACACAGCAGGGTTGTTTGTTTATTAATCATTTTAGCAGCTTTACCCCTCTTGAAAGAGCCATAACATTTTACAGGCTTGTGAAAACATCTTGCTCTGAACACCAGCTTATCTACACATGCCAGCTTGGAACTTACATGACCCCACCTGCACTTCAATACCACCTAGATCCCTAGGTACTAGGTCGTCTCCACCACCACAACCTGAGACCTCACAGCAATACATCTCAAGTCGTGTACCGCCGGCATCTACCTTCATTGCATGAAGCAACTTTTTCATCAGTGTTCTCCGCAGTGCCAATGAACATGATAACGAAAAGCTCCATACAACTTTGAAGAGTATGAGCATTTACCATTAAGTAAGAGTGCATCCAAGGCAAAATAATTAGAGAATTGAGTCATCACAGGCCTTCTCTGAATACTGGCTACACACACGCCTCCTCACCTTAAATATCAGCACATCATGTAGGAGGTATGAGCCCCACCTGTACTGCACTGCCACATGACCCAGTCACTGTGCAGTTGTACATCACTAGCTTCCCCTGGTTCTGGAGCCAAGCTGCACTGCCATTAGAAGAGCACTGTAGACTGCAGTCAAGCAAGGTGGTGCAGCCGCCAGACACCTGTTATTGGGGTTGAGCATAGAGCCAATGACGTTGTTGTCTGGATTGATCAGGATAGAAAGTCAAGTCAGTAAGAAGCACAACTCCTTACATGCTTACACAATGGCAAAGAGACAAATTGTGAATGAGTGACAGACCTGCTACATTCAACTAATTGAACCGAAGTGTTGTCTGACCTGCTTGTCATAGTACATAATACAACGCAGGTGCAAATACTTGCATGTCATAAGTTGTGGTGTCTTATATGTCTTTAAACAAGCATCTAACATGACACATTGTCACTCCTCTTGATGTGGCACCATGAGGTACCCTGATTTATGTTCAGTGTGCCCTGGTGTTATGTTCAGTGTGCCCTGGTGTTCCTCCCAAGCCATGTCTATCAGTCTATCAGTCTATCAGTCCTGGTGTTCCTCCCAAGCCATGTCTATCAGTCTATCAGTCTATCAGTCCTGGTGTTACTCCCAATCCATGTCTATCAGTCTCTGCTGAAAGCACACACCTTGACAATCCCATCATATCCCCCAACTTGCAGCATAGTCAGGTTTTCAAACACCACGTCACGGCCCTTGCATTCCATGAATCCATCATCGTCTGCATCATTATACAACACCACCTCCTGCAAAACGGGCCAAAAAAGATGTCATCAATTAAAAGGGGACCGTCCGATGTTTTTCTAACCAAACGTTCAGAGTGGTCGCGGATCATCCCAACTAAGATGCAAACTCTGATTATTCACAGTCTAGAATCACGCAGGCATGCCATAAACCCTGATTCAGAAACCTAAAAGCTCATGAAAGTATTTGTATCCCTAACCTGGTTCGTGATGCCCATGCCAATAACGTGGATACTTCTGAGGATGATACTTGCATCATCAGGCATGCTGTACCGCCCAGGGCTAAGCAGCAGTACATCGCCCTCCCCTGCATTAATCAACGCCTGCAAAAATGAATGGTGGTGCAAAGAAGGTGATAAGCTTCTTGTAGAAAGCTTACGCTACAGTTCTCACTAACAGCTTTACTCACTAAAGAATACATTCAGAGTTGTAAGCGTGAGATTGAACTCATCTATATCCTTAGTGCTTAAAATGCATTAGATACTCCAATGATTGCTTTTGATACCTGTTCAAGGTTGTCATGCACAGCAACACAAAGCTGTTCTCCGGAACCAGGGTCCATGATATAAGGTGCAGCCTCCCACAGCACAACCTCAGGACCATCAGTCTCAACAGGTGCTTCCTTGTAGGTGCTCCCAGGCCCTTGCAACTTAAATAGAGGAGGATACGCTTTTTCTTGTACTCTCAGAGTATTGGTGAGCTGTTCTGGAACTTTCTCTACTAAGTGCGCTACACGCCTGGCCCATGAAAATGGCTTGCTTTTTTCCAAGGCCCCACTGCGCTCTGCGCTTTTAACGTAGTCTAGGAATGTCCATTTTCCTGGTACATGTTCTATCATGCCCATCAGGTCTTTCAGATTCCCAAGGCTGGCAGTCTGCAGCTCGCACCATTCCTTCAGGTGTTCATGAGCTGCAGAAGCATATGCTTTCGATGCAACTTTCCCAAAGACTTGAACAGTGGAGCCTCTTGATGTAGAGGTCAAGGATCCATAAATTCTGTCTCGCAGGGTCTCAAGTTCTTTTAGCTGACAGCTTGTAAGCTCTAACTGCCGGCTTATGTACCCACTCTCCACATGAGCGCGTGCGATAATTTCCAGGGGTAGTTTACCATACTTTAAAATAGAATATGTAACTTGAGATTGAATGCGAGCAGCTTTCAGCTGCAAACCTAAAATATGGCACCTGTCATTTACAAGCTCAGCCTCCCATGAATTAGAATTCATAGAACATTATAGCATCATCATGCTGGCGTGAAGAAAGTCGTTAGAGAGTGGCTCCGAAGCAGATAAAAAGTTAGTTCCGGTCAACTGAATTTTAAATGGATACTAGTGTGAAGTCTCGTAATGATTAGCACTCTAAAAAAATACTTCAAACATGAAAGCCTGCCAGTCTGGAACATAAAGCTTGCCTCAAAAGCACATCTGAAAGATTACTTCTTAAAGGGGCATCATCATGAGTCCAGAATCTCAACAGAGAGAAAATTAGCGGGGCCATCAGACACACAAGCACTTAATTATGCCTTGTAATATAGCGGACAGGCAGCAAAGAGTGTAATGTTTCAACAAACTCAAACCGAATCTCCATATTTACGTCATGCGAGAGTCTGGACCCGTGAAATAAAGAGGGCGACGTCTCGCGAATAAATCAGCAGTGCACCCCAAAGCTCGTCCGCTTCAGATCGAAGGAAAAGGAGATCAGGAAGAGTGAAACGCTGGACTTTTTTTGCGCATGCCCAGCGACTACTACTCGCCCACCGAAATGTCATTGACATTTACTTTTTCGGATTCGCGTTAATAATGTCGCTTATGGCTGCGTCCGAATTTTGATGCAACATGAATGTCGAGCAGGACAGTATGAGCCGAGATTGCACTTGTAGAGTTGACATCATATCAGCTCTACATTTCTGGAGTGATATTGAGCTAAATGTGCAATGCATTGTGAGACAAAGTATGATGATACTCAGTGCTTGACATGAGTGCCTTGACAGCAGTAGTGTATTCATTTGTTGTCTGAGAACAATAGTCTTCTATCTGATGTCGTGCTACTGTTCTCAGAAACGTATGAATCAGCACGTGCTTATGCTCATTAATGTGATGCATACATGCATGTGGCATGCTTATCTGCATGTGTGATATCACTTGAAAGACACAGTCACATCACACATGAAGGAAATGCAACATACTAGGTATGATGCATGAGCTTGGCGTAGAGTTTTGCATTTGACAATTCTGAAGTACGCGTGGTAGCGTGCATGGATGCAGACTACGTATAGACGGATGCGGAATTTGTCTACTGTGCCTTGCTGAACAGGGTTGAGTTCTCTCAGCCCTGAACAGGCTCTAAGCATGGCTCTAGGCAATCCCACGTTTCCAACAATTTTTCATTTTAAGGGTTCATGGTGCATGAACCTCGGGCATGAAACCACCAACAATCAATACATCCACAAATGAGGCTTACAAGTTCATTTACAAATTACAATTCATCTTGTTATATGTATCAAAAGCGGTTTATAGTTGTCCAAATTTGCGATTTGACCTTTTTGGCTCGACTAAATTTTGATTGGGGCATTACTATGAAGCTTACAGATGATCAGAGACTAGTACAACATAGATCTGGTATGAGCAATATAATGACATTGGCATTTGATCACAACGAAGGTATTTTGTGTGACTTTCACATACCTAGAGGCTTGGTTCTAAAAAAAAGTAAAACATAACCAGCAAGAGACATTTTTTTTTCAAATGAAAGCGCTGAGAACCAGGACTAGGGGTTTGTACTGAACTGTCACATTAAGGGGGGAGGCTCGTTCCAACTGGATCATAGTTTGTGTCAATTGCTATAATCCACTATAAGCACTATCCAATCCCATACAATTAGTCACCTGGGATATAATGTACACAGCTTTACCCCAAATGGGATCTTGCGTCATGGAAACCTTAAAACATGATGAGATTATCAATCAGAGAGACCAAAACAACTTCAGAATGAGTAAGCTCTGCAACTTTTTACGAAATCATGGACACAACATAATTTGAATGAGTAGATTAAACATCCAAGGTTTGTTTTAGGGTTTAAGGTTTAGGGTTTACATCCTTTTCTATCAAATTTCATACAAAATGGATTTCCATTCAAACACCATCCTGTGAATAGCAATGTAGCACCTGCACATCGTGGTGCACTGTGTCCCCTTCTCTTAAAGCCATGTAAGCCCGAAGTTCAGGGTTGGAGATTTCCAAGCATGTACGGAACACACTCACACGGACATCTTGACTCAGGCGATGCAGCATCTCCTGTACAGCATATTGTAGGGATGGATCCAGCGCATGGGAGAATGGGGGGAATTTGGATTGAAAGTGCTGTCAACCAGAACAGGAAGATTGGATGGACGAAAAAGGCCATATGCTCTAGTACTGGCATTACAATAAGGAGGATCCCTCAAATGTCAACAGGTAATTTTTCTGTGCAATTTATACTTCTCCATTTTGTTTTTCTTCGTGTACATGCTGACAAAATGTTTAGCATGCAAACCTTGTTATGGTCAAAAAGTAGATCCAGGAAGCTACGATCACTGTCTGCATGACCTCTCATTTTGGTTGGCTAATAGTATTCTTTGCACTGCAAAGGCACTCTTTCGAAATCTGATGATATCCTAAGAGCCAATGTAAGTGCCTCAGCAGATTTCAAGCAGTCAGCATCAGCAAGGCCTGCACCCACTGCATGGGAGGTTCCATGGAAGCCCATGAGGGCCATGCTGGTGGTGTTCTGAGTCACAACACGTCCTGTGAGAGCACTGACCGTGAGGTCACAGAGATGGGTGTGTTCTTCAGGATCTGAAAGTCCCTTAAGCTCATCAAATTCTTCTGATAGACATTAGACTTCCAGCCCTGCCTCAGCATGCCCCAGTACCTCCTCCCATCTGCTTCACGCAGGATGATGGGTGAGTTCACCACCTCATAGGACTTGGTACTTTCCTCCTCTTCAGGCACTCCCGGCACTGCCCACCTGAGACACCTGAAGGCACAGGGCTGGAAGTCTCCTGAGTTGAAGTCTCCTTATCAGAAGGACAGAAATTAGAGAGATTTTTACAGGACTTAGAGGTAAGAGTTAGGGTTTTATGTTGTCATTCTCTATACCTCTATCCAAGGCCCCATGGGGCTTCCTTCATCCAGCACCCTCTGTACCTTTATCCAAGGCCCCATGGGGCTTCCTTCATCCAGCACCCTCTGTACATGTTGTGGTAAGGTCTCACTATCCAAGGCCCCATGGGGCTTCCTTCATCCAGCACCCTCTGTACATGTTGTGGTAAGGTCTCACTATCCAGAAGCTCAGAGAATTTGTGAATCAATACTCCATATCCGTGCTTGTTAGCTCCGTTTTGTAAAGATTGGAGATCTGTCTTAATAGGCTGCATACAGGCTGGGTCAGTGAACACTGCAGCTAACAGCACCACTGGGGCTGCTTCTTGGCCCGAGTCATTGGTCACCCTGTCAGAGTGAAGAGTAATGCACTGAACAGAGTGAGGTCAAAGCTTCATTATCCATTTGTAACAAGTCATAGGCAATATTTGTGTAAAGTTTGCACCATCCACCATGCAGCCCAGGGTACATTCATAAACATTATGATGAACAGTTAATTTGTACAGCCTATAAGTCCACTTTATTTATGAGTTACAATTTAAGCAAGGCTCTGGATCTCACCCAGACTACCCAGACATGTTTCCACTGTGAACTTTCACGTCCAAGCATTATTATCAACTCCTCATGAAATCAAGCAAGATACGTTAGGTCTTTGATCCGATTAATTCCTAAGAATGTACACTGCAACTTGTATTACTAAGTTTTAGCTTATCAGTCATACCATATAATATATACCTAATTCGTGGTGTAGACGCCCGTTTTGTAGGCTAGATTGTGGTCTCACAATTTTTAAATTTCAAAGATATTATGCATCTTCACATAAAGGTACTACACTAGGTAGCAGTGTAAAACACAAGGAAGGAAAACCAGTATATACGAATTAATAAGGAATAAGGTCGAGCCTGCGAATTTCCAAAATATTCATGCAAGCACCCTCAGAATCACTCTCCAATAAAAATCTCCTAGGAACTAATTGCAACTGATCTGCATCTCGATATCATCTGCAGCAAAGTAGGCAGTGTCCATGCAGAATACTAACATTGCTAACAGAATCTAGAAAATTAGTTGCGATTAGACGAGCTGTGACCCCACTTATTTCGGGATCCCTTGTTGCTACTGTGAGTCCTGCCCACTAGTCTCATGCCATGGCTGAGATCAACAATGGCCCCTAAGTACTCAGACGTTGCATTGCCCTCCATGTCATGGCGAATTCCTGCAGTTGGCAAACTGCTGCGCCTAGGTGACTGCTGTGTGACTGTGCCTGAGAGGAGCTGACGTCTATTTGTGGATGTTGATGACACATTAGAGGCTATAACAACCATCTCATGAGCTGGCAACAGAATATACTCTCCTCCGTGCTCAACCTAACATGCAGGAGGAGAAAAATCAGAGATTTTTATATAAATCTCCTTCTTATTAGGCGTTCGAGACAAAATCAAGGCTGAATGAAATGAGTGATAAGAGGATTGCTTGATTACATACAAAGTCATATTAGAGGGAGAAAAACACACGAATGAGAGCAGTGGTGCACCCCTTGCACCTGTGCTAGAAGAGATCCAATTCGTTCAAAGAGGTGATGGGGTGGACTGGTGCCGGCCCTTATATTAGAGGTTGAGCCACATGCCATATGATCATCACTGAGGTTTCCAGTCGAGTACGATAGGATCATCTGCAAATGTTCAGCAAGTGAACTCAAACCTTACAAATGAATGTAATTGACCATTTTTGAATCTCTCATCATATTATTTTTTTATGAGATTTGGCAGTTCTGGACTGGCTTCATATTGATGACGAGGATATACGCAGAAGGACTCAGCAGGGCACTCTGCTGTGAATGTCTGGAAGCTGTAGTGAGGATACCAAAATTTCAATGAGGTGGCGAGGACCCAAAAACCCTCCATGACAATATATAGTCTGTGCATATGTGCAACGATGTACCTGCTCACTGTCTAGAGGCCCCATCACTGTCCCTGAACCAGACGCTGGATGATGCTGGAGATACCACCAACATGCCTCCTTACACCCTCGTGTGGCATCAGCAGTGAACAAACGGAACAATGGCGTATTCCACCTGCAACAGCAGAAGTATGCCATGGACCTGACTTCTGTGAGGAGGCATGCAGAAGAATGAACAAGCCATGGATCAAAATGCGACATCGCAACACGAGATTTGGGAATGTAGCATTCAAATATCATGGTTAGATAGCACACACACCTTCTAGCGGAGTTTGCAGTGTTTTGAAGGAGCTGTGGTGTGGATGGTGTGAGTGATTGTGGCAGATGTAGTGCTCTCAGGTCTTGCTCTAGGGCTCCAGCCTCAGACATATGACTTGAGCCCCGACCTTGAGCAGTTTGTGACACTGTAGGCATGGTTGCCTGGGGTGAGAATGAGTTGCTGTAAGGACGGCCTGCCATGGCTTGACATTGCATGGCAGCGGCAGCTGGCATGGCTGGGTAACCATTGGGGTACCACATACCATGCGGTCCTATTCCAATGGGCCCACCATAATGATGAGAGTGGGAAGCAGGTATGAAGGCCTGTGGGGCCATGGAGGGCAGAAGGAAGGGAGGTGGAGCAGCAGAGAATGCAGCAACAAAGTTGCCACCCGGGGACATGGTGGACTGTAAAGCTGGTACACCCATCGCCATTGCATTGCTAGGCTCTTGAGCTGTTGTAGTTCTAGGCAGCTTTCCTGCAGCTGGTACCTGGGCACTGTTGCTGGAGTTCAAGGTGAGGATGCCAGCCTGGGTGGTGCCACTTGCTGTCCTTGTGTCACTGAACTTATCAAATCGGGTAAGCTCTGACAGTCCTACAGGACTGTACAAAGAGGTGGCAAAACTAGACATTATGAAAAATGACAATAAACAATGAGTGTACCCTGGAAGTTGCTTCATAACACAGCAGAGATCACGATGACTTGAATACGCAACTTGGTTTCATGGTCGAGGAGTGTAGCATTGAATGAGTGATCAGTAAAGAGAATTCACAGCTTTCAAATTTCAACCTGCATCATACATTAATAAAGCTGTGAGATCATGATGTGAGTCTCTGGGATCATCGCACTCACATATACCGTATTCCTAATGTCAATGAGTGAGACAATGAACTGAGCGTCATGAAAAGGCTGGGTGGCAGGGAATTGTAAGTTGACACATCCTCACTGAGACCAATGACAGGGGTCCAGTCTGGTAAGCAACCAGCATTCAGAATTGCAATCATCTGTTCAGATGTCTTGGGAGGTGTCTTCTTCGCTCGTGCCAGCTCGTGACTGTACAGGTAACACCAGAACGGAGCCGACCGGAATAGCTGAGTAAGGTTAGCTGTGTCTGATGATTCAACAGAGTTGGAGTGATCAGAACACCTCTTGCCCTCGCTAGAGGAAGAGAAGTCTGACATGCTACTTTCACTGGAGATCCTGAATTCAGTCGGGCCAGTGGGAGAGGTGCGATGATACCCATGCCATAAAGGAGGGCACCAATCCCTTGTAGGTAGTCCAGTCTGTAAGATCAGCTCAGAGACAGGCTTGTACACTCTTCCCATCTTAGCACACTGTACAGTTCAAAACATTGTTGCAATCATAATGAGTGATGGAAATATCAGATTTTCTGTGGTGAAGAATGACCATTTTAGAATTTACTTGGATGCATTAGCCTACCTCAAGAATGTATGACAGAGTTCGTAAGAAAGCAGAAGGAATGTCCTTGGCTTTAACAGAGTTGCTTGCCAAGCCCACTACCAGGTTGCTTCCCTTCATCTGCTTGTTCTTGTACAGCAAGAGGACCTACATATTTATTAAAACAATATCTTACCTCACAGCTTAATCTTAAGATTTAGAAGAGAAATTCAATGTGACATTGGAATCAGCTAAATATTGAATTGAAAATCACATCACCTCCTCAGAAGCAAATGGCCCAGACATCTGAATTTCACTACTTTCTGACGGACTATCAGGGTGGCGACAATGCCATGTGCTTGCGAAGGCCCAATATGGGACGGAAGAAAAAAGAGCGCTGGCGACATCATGACCTGCCGAGTTAAGAACATCAGATGATTTCACACTTGCGCCTCCATCATGGCTGACGACTTTTCTCATGCCGAAGGAGCGATATTCGACTGCTGGTGCAGTCAGAGTTGAGGCCAGGACATCTAAGCGTGTAGCCTTAAATTTCTTGCAAATTTCTCTATGAAAATGGCGGAGTGCGAGAAGGCCAAAGGTAGCTGTCTTCACGTCTGTCTACTGTTTCGCTTTCCTAATTCATGTTAAACCATACCCTACATATTCATTCGATTAGGGCTTGACGCATGTGTGTAGGAGAAATTAATTGTAACTTTATATTCTGTCTCTCGTTCCTACTGCAACCAGGTTAAATCGTGTGGCATCTCATTCCGAATAGCCAGTACCTAGAAATAGTTACACAAAACTAGGTCGCGCTTTGCATCCTTAGTCTCTTGTCAGAAAGCTATGAGTTACGCGTAAGTTCCCCTTCTTTCACCACTCTGGTTGCTTTTCAGCTTCTGAAGCTCATTACGCGCTTCCACAGATATCTATTCAAATATATTATCATTGGGGACACTGGAGTTGGGAAATCCTGTCTGTTGTTGCAATTTACTGATAAACGCTTTCAACCTGTCCATGATCTTACTATCGGGGTAGAGTTTGGAGCTCGCATGATCAATATTGACTCAAAGCAAATTAAGCTACAAATTTGGGACACGGTATGAGTTATGCATTGGACTGAATCTTCATTCATCAACATTCGACTTGAACTTGTCATTTTCTTGTTGATTAGGCGGGGCAAGAATCTTTTCGTTCCATTACACGCTCATATTATCGTGGTGCAGCAGGAGCACTATTAGTTTATGACATCACAAGGTAACAGGGATGCCCAGTAGATGGGCATTATTCCATTCTGCATTGCAAAAAGGTACTGCATTGCAGATTTTGATTGATATTTGATATCTCCTAAATGCTCCTTTCTCAGGAGAGAAACTTTCAACCATTTGGCAAGCTGGCTAGAGGATGCTCGACAGCATGCGAATCCTAACATGACTATCATGCTCATCGGCAACAAATCTGACCTTACAGTAAGACTCGTTAATGTTTTCATAGTCAGTACTCAAAACCATAGAAACACATCCTACCTATTTTACAGCATCGAAGAGCTGTGACAACTGAGGAGGGAGAACAGTTTGCAAAGGAGCATGGCCTCATTTTCTTGGAGACATCAGCTAGGACAGCTCACAATGTTGAAGATGTAAGTTGTATAAACACTTGATAGAGTGTAGAACACAGCTTGGAGTTCTACACTCTATCAAGTCTATGTCTCTGCCAAGCAGATTGTGGTCCGCATGCTCCTGTAAGTGATTGATTTTCTTCTCTACAGGCTTTCATCAATACAGCAAGAGAGATCTACCGTAAAATCCAGGATGGAGTGTTTGACGTCTCAAATGAGGTACGGTTGTGTTGGTATTTGGAGCTTGAAATCATTTGTTCTATGGCTTCAGTATTTTGCAGTAATATCCGTTGACTACTTCTCCTTACAAGCTCTGAACGTGTCCTCATGTGCTTGTTCAGTCCTACGGCATCAAGGTGGGGTATGGAGCTGGTGCGTCAGGGCAGCCTGTAGCTAAAGTTGGAGAGGAACCCAAGAAAACTGGAGGATGCTGCTAAGATCAATTTTTGACATCTTGGACTGAAGTGGAAATCTGATGCTGACCTTCTTTTTGAATCGGCAGCCATGTATGCTTTAAAGGAAGGGTGAAGATGTGTTGGTTGAATGTCACTCACATTCATATGCCCAAGAATAATTCCCCAGTATTGTGTATGACCTTTTGAGTCCAAAAGGATCAATGTAGAAGTTCTGCTGACACTGACTCATCCATGTTGAAGAACAACATTGAAAGCAAAATTCGAGTGCAAATTCAATTTAAATTCAATTTCTGAGATTGTCTCCTCGAATAGCTTCTATTTCTTCTTCCCCGCCTCAGCAACAGTAGATGGTCGTGCTCTTGCTTCTAAATTCTCTAACTTCTGCAACAGTATGTCCTCCTTTGACTTGTACTCAGTAGCCAGAATCTCCCTCTCTTTCTCTAACCTAAGAGCCACCATCTTCTCCACCGCTTCTTCCAGTGTCCCAGGTTTCTATCAACAAGAAAATTACCAGTGCATTGAGCATGCGTACACACAAAAGTAATGTGCACAAGCACATCTGAATCAAAAACAGGAATGCAACCCTCCTCACCTTAGCTAGCTCTGCCATGCGAGCAGCATGTGCTTCAGCCTTTTCACGCTCTGTCCTTTCTAATTCAGCTTTCTCTGCTGCTGCTGCTGCTGCCGCAGCTGCTGATGCCTCCTCTGCTTCCTTCTGCACTCTCTTCTCTTCAACCTGCGCTATCCACTCTGCCTCTGGTATAGCTTCGTTGAAAAGAGGAATAATAGGTGTTTCTACCTGTTAACAAAAGGAGCGCTCATTAATATAGGCGTATTCTGATTATAAATAAGAAATCTGTTATCTCACTAGCAGGCTGTCCGTGTACTCTGTGAGATCTTGCTCAGTGTTGAAGCACTGCTGGTACAAGCGGTAATGGGCAAACAGTGTGCGGGCAAAATATTGCCCGATGCGGGCCACCTGCAAATGTGAAGAGCATGGTTAGGCTGGAGAGGAGAGATGAAGATTGCCTCCAAGACACGTAAGCAGTCAGAGTCATGACACAGTGCTTGAATCCTGAGTGTGATGTGAATGAAGTCAAGCGCACATGGAGACATATGGTGTATGAAGGAGCAGTGCTGTCATGAAATCTGCCACTAATATCGTCATGAGTTGCTGTTCCTACCATTTCAGGTGAAAAGAAAGGGGTATCTGCGCCAGGTTTGGGTCGACATGCAGAGATAAGCTCAGACTTAGCGGTGGCCTCTGCATCTGCTAGGGATGCCCCACCTGTTGACGCATGATGTAAGGTCACGTCATGGGCTTCAGTCGATCTTAAGTCCAGCACTTATCGTTCCCATGATGCAAAGCACCACATGGGCCATCAGTAATTGTTGAACATTAGGTGTGAAGCATGCAACATTAGGTGAGTGAAGCATGCAACATTAGGCGAATGAAGCATGCAACATTAGGTGAGAGAAGCATGCAACATTAGGTGAGTGAAGCATGCAACATTAGGTGAATGAAGCATGCAACATTAGGCGAGTGAATCATGCAACATTAGGTGAGTGAAGCATGCAACATTAGGTGAGTGAAGCATGCAACATTAGGCGAATGAAGCATGCAACATTAGGTGAATGAAGCATGCAACATTAGGCGAATGAAGCATGCAACATTAGGCGAATGAAGCATGCAACATTAGGTGAGTGAAGCATGCAACATTAGGTGAGTGAAGCATGCAACATTAGGTGAGTGAAGCATGCAACATTAGGTGAGTGAAGCATGCAACATTAGGTGAGTGAAGCATGCAACATTAGGTGAGTGAAGCATGCAACAATAGGCGAATGAAGCATGCAACATTAGGTGAGTGAAGCATGCAACATTAGGTGAGTGAAGCATGCAACATTAGGTGAGAGAAGCATGCAACATTAGGTCAATGAAGCATGCAACATTAGGCGAATGCAACATTAGGCGAATGAAGCATGCAACATTAGGTGAGTGAAGCATGCAACATTAGGTGAGTGAAGCATGCAACATTAGGCGAATGAAGCATGCAACATTAGGTGAGTGAAGCATGCAACATTAGGTGAGTGAAGCATGCAACATGCTGAAAAAGGATGTTCTAATGTTCTGGATGCTTCTATTTATAAACAATAACCATTTACTTAAGACAGAACGAAGTTTGAGCATCGTCAGGTAGTTATCACACACCCATGCAAGTCAGGAGGAGGTTGTGGCCGAAGTTATATAGGGCAGCGGTCCTGATAAGCCCAAAATTTTGCTCACTGGCAAACCTGTTGAGGTGTTGGTGATAATGCAATGTGCACTTTACTATCGGCTTTGTTGACACTGCTGTGCGTTCATTTACAACATGGTTTAATTCAGCACGCTTACGCTAAATTGTAGCTTGCATAGTCCAATTTGATAGCATCTCTAGCCTCAAAACGATAGTCTTTGAAGCCAAGAATTCCAGCAAGAAAACTGCGTTCTAAAATAGTCAGATTTTTCAAGAAATATACTTTGCAATGTATTCTTACTCTGCAGAGGTGGCACTATCGCTCTCAGTACTAAGTCTAATGTAATCTTTCAATTGTTCCTCTGAAAAATAAATCCACACCTCCTTTGTCATAATTTAACTTCAAATGCATATATTTAGACCTGACAGAACTCTGTAATCAGTTCTAAGGGCCACGACATTGGCAATGACGTTCCGTACAAGCTCAGGTTTTAGGTTATAGAACGCTTTTACACTTTATGGAGACCTCTTGGCTGAAATGGCATGAGGCTGTCAATGGAAGAACGGAAGCCAATATGTGTTTGTAACACTTGAGGTGACTTTTTTCCTTTCATGGTTCATCATGGATTTCACTCCATCCTGATGCAAAAATGCAACGTTGATTTACAGGGTCTTTGAGAAGATGTCACAACTACACCAGCAAGAGATTAAACAGAGTGGAAAACCAGACGACGCAGGAGAGAGTGCTTTGAAGGAAAATAAAGACGATTTCCCGCCGAATGATCGAAGTAATAAACAAAATAAGCTGAATAAGATAATGTTATGTTGCTCAAGTTAACACTGAAAGCAATTATGATTTGTTTGCTCCTGCAGAACAGCGGGTTGACAATTTTGATTCTGAGACTCAGAGGAGAAGCAAGAGCTCAGTTCAAGAGCAACACTTTTCCTCAAATCATCTGCAGCACTCTAAAATGAGTAGTCTAGACAATCTGGAGAAAAATGATGATACTGTGACACGTGATGTGCCTGCCAACTCACTTCGAAAGCAGGCTCGGCATGATTCACATCCTCTGCCGTCAAGTTCAGCAACAGGAAGCGAGCGTCCTGCTAAGAGAATTCAATCAGGATCCATCTCTCCACAAATGGCTTCATCTCTCCAACTTGCTGGTCAGGCCCAACCACAAGTTGAGAATCGCCCTCTAGAGCTGTTTCACCCTGCTCCCGTAGGGCATGTCACAGCGTACCATGCTCAAGATCAGGTACACAGTTCAATGACATTGGACTCTGGTCAATCATCTGCTGCAATCACACACTTCTCAAATGGAGCGTTTAAAAGTCTGCTCCAGGACCCCGAAAGGACTTCTGCACAGTTGAATGCTGACAGAAGCCAAGACACAATGTTCAATCAGCAACAGCTGAGAGCACCACAGGCACCAATCACTGCCTCTCTCCCCAAACAGCCGCTTTCCAGTAACCTCGAATACGCACCTCAAGTCATGGGCCATGTGCAATGCCAGCTAGCGCTGCTGTACAACTCCTACATCAGTAGTCGCAGCATGTATTTACAACAAGCACAAGTGCTCCTCGGGCAGCTGCATAGAAGCTGCCAGCAGAGTGGGCAGCCTGAAGCAGAATCTGAGAGGGCAGAAGCTATCGGGGCTGTTAGCCGTGCTGTGCAAACGGCCATGCAGATCATGAAGGCATCCACAGATGTTGAGTGGGCCTGGCAGTACAGTGGTGGCCTCGGCAGTACGGTACCTGCAGCAGCTAATGTGCAGCAGCAGGCAGAAGCAGTAGGAGGTCAGCTGCAAGATAAAAGCTCTGGGCAAGATTTCCTGCTTCCCAACACAGCTGTGAGTGGCCAAGCTAGCTGACTCAGTGCTGACTCAGCTGCTCTCTTGCCTGGGAGCAGTCTCAAGTATGTATGTTCCAGAAGAGAGGGCTCCAGCTTTATCTGCGTGATGAGACAAGTTTCATGTACTGTGTAATTATGAGGGCTATTGTTCAATGTGTAGTTTTTGAGGCAGAACTGCGCACTTCATTTTGTTAAGAATATAACCCTCTTATGCTAGGTTATTATATCTTCACCTTAGTGTGAAGAAAATTCAGAATTGTTGCAAATTGTTGTTCATTAGAATACTTGTTCCCCGGTCAGCACTGCAGTATGTGATCGATAAACTGTGATTGTTTTGGAAAGAAAAGAGTACAAGTTGTATTTGTCTCCTGACTGCGAAGAATTCATGTTGTTTGCTTTCTGCGTGTTGAGTTTGGTTGAAATGAGTCACACACTGCATGTTATTCAGACATAAGGCCTTTAATGACTCAAGGATGTAAAATGCTCACTGGACTTGCCTCTATAGAATCAGTTTGGAATCGTCCGGTATTTGTGGGGGTATACTGAAAGACACAGGCACTAGAGAAAGTAGATAGAAGATGAAGAGGCTTTAAATTCTTGATGTAAGTGGCCAGGAAGAAGATGAAGTAGTATATGCTCAAAGCAGCCAGGGTAAGAGTAGGCCATGCCAGTGTTACTAAGAGGATCCAAGAACTGCAAGCACCTCTGTTGAACAGCATTGGGGCAGATTTCATTCATGTAGAGGCCACCTGGGCCTTGTCTAATAGGTTTGGGAGCGTGTCAACGGCCTTGTTCATAAGCGTCAACATATCTGTTAAGAGTAGTAGCAGCACAACCATTAGACATGATCTTGAACATCCTGCCAACACGCACAAAGGCATGCCATTTTTGTCTATCTGCACTTGTGACAAATTGCATGTGTGATCACCCCACCTGTCATAGTGGCATGCAGGGCTTTGCCGAAGGGCATACCATCCTGCAGCACCAAGTCTGGCTGCCAGGGCGGAGGCAGCTCTAGGCGTGGCACCTGCATTCGCAAACAGCCAGTACCTTCATCAGAATCCACTGGCAAGAATGGAGCATGCTCAAATCTATGTCAAAAGAGCTGCAACTGAACTCAATGTACACACTGAATATATTTACTCAATGCACTCAATGACCGCCGAGATCTTAAGGGAGGGAGTTTCATCAACTCCTTGCTGAGAGAGATGAGCAGATGAAATGCTCAATCCTGCTCCACTTCTGGAAGTACTGGAAGGAAGCATCGTTCCTTCTGAGTCATTTTGTCAACCCTTCTCATACCTTCAAAGCATCTTTTGGATCGGTGTAAAACCGTTTGTCAAACTTCCAAATCTCTTTGCCGCTCTTATCCTGCAAGCAACAGAGGGTCACCAGCACTTGTAACAGAAGGTCACCAGCACTTGTAATTGAGGGTCACCAGCACTTGTAACAGAGGGTCACCAGCACTTGTAATTGAGGGTCACCAGCACTTGTAACAGAGGGTCACCAGCACTTGTAACAGAGGGTCACCAGCACTTGTAATTGAGGGTCACCAGCACTTGTAATTGAGGGTCACCAGCACTTGTAACAGAGGGTCACCAGCACTTGTAACAGAGGGTCATCAGCACTTGTAACAGAAGGTCACCAGCACTTGTAACAGAGGGTCACCAGCACTTGTAACAGAAGGTCACCAGCACGTGTAACAGAAGGTCACCAGCACTTGTAACAGAGGGTCACCAGCACTTGTAACAGAGGGTCACCAGCACTTGTTACAGAGGGTCACCAGCACTTGTAACAGAAGGTCACCAGCACTTGTAACAGAGGGTCACCAGCGCTTGTAACAGAACTAAACCCTAACAGACTTCTAGTTTGAATTAATTGGTACTTGACGCTGAAATTAGGGAGGTAAGAAAAAATGTAGTTAATGTGAAGTGCATAATGTGAAGTGCATAGCTGATGCAAGTCAATGAATTCAGAATGGCTCCCCAGGTTTAGTGATAAATGGTAGCATGGTAGCATGGCGCAAGTTACATGTTGCATGGTATATGGTACAGGGTACCTTGAAAATGTCTCCCCAGGTTTAGTGATACATGGCAGCATAGTAGCATGTCACAAGTCACATGTTGCATGGTATATGGTACATGATACCTTGACAATGGCCCCCCAGGTGTAGTGATACATGGTAGCATTGAATACTTCTTGATCATGGGGTGGCTGAGATATGAGATTGGAGTGTGGGTGGCCTTCACAAAGCAAGTTCAACTTATTAACTGCCACACCGATGTCCCAGGCATACATCTCGCGAACCCAGCCTGACCAAGTAGTGAGAAGTTAGGTAAGAGGATCGCACATATGACATATGCTGACAAGGTAGAAGCCAGGCACAAAAACAAATCAATTTCATTGAAACTCACGTTGCTCTTACCTACTCTATGAGGCTACCTTACCCTAAACCCTAAACCCTATGTACTACATATGACCAGAAGGTTCACGTTCTCAGCACTTTGTGTGTGTGAACATACCCGCTATGATGTCTACCCGTCATGCCTGAGAGCTACCCACCCAGTAAGTAACTAACTAACTAGTAACTAACTAATAGTTACCCAACCAGGAAGTTACTAACTAACTAGTAACTAACTAAGAGCTACCCACCCAGTGCTTTCTTGGCATGCTCATGAGTCTCAATCCACTGACTCAGCTCCTCCCACAGGGGAGTGGCAGCTCGCACATCGGAGAACCTCATGAGCACTGGAGCAGGCCCACTGCCTGGCACACTGTCCAGCTTGCAAGTGGGGCACTTCTCCTTCAGGATGTCCCCCACGATGGGGTGGGAGGGTGAGATGTAGTCAAAGCGGAAGCCAAAGCCTGGAACTGTCAGATCATAAGCGTCGCCTCGTGCCTGAAGGACCAAACATAACAATCTGGTACCACCAAAGGCTTGGAGAAATAGAGGATGAGCATAAGGAAAGTCTTCCACAAGTCCTTATCTCCGGATCTTTAACGTTTGAGTTCTTACAGCACATCTCAGGATACTCAGCAAGGGTGCAAGCACAAAAGTCAGTGAAAAGTGTAATGTTTAGTCTTGGTTTATGGCTTGATCCCCCGTCAAAGCTATCTTGAGTTATGGCTTGATCCCCCGTCAAAGCTATTTCTTCCATTCCCACTCACAGCAATTGGTTTGATCCACACATTCTCACTCACAGCAATTGGTTTGATCCACACATAATCGGTCTCCAAGAGGAGTAGCCACGGAGCTTTGACAAGACTGTGGTCCTTATGTGCAGCATCAATCCACTGCTGTACTGCATTAGCACGATCAGCCACAGGGAACCAGCACCACTTATCGCACTCTGGCTGCAGAGGGTTGGCTCGGAAGGTGGGGATCTGGTAAGTGTTATTGCAGGAGGCATAGTGAGCATTAATCAGGGATACGGGTGCTAAGTACTCTTTACTATGAAGCATTCTTGTACAAATTGTGGATGGTATCCAGGAGCATTTAAAAATTCAGTAGAGCCAGACATTATGCCATGTCGTTGCTCTCAACCTGGGAGGTAGAATGTAACACTGACAAATAATCCTGTTCATACCTCATCCATGACTTCATCCTAATCCTGTTCATACCTCATCCATGACTTCATCTGGAGTCGTTCGATGCAAGATCCTTGTCATGGCCACCAGTCTATCCCCACCAGGCATCTTCCTCACCAAATTATAAGTACCCACCCTGAGCAGCATTCAAATCTCTCTTGCATGAGCATCTCAAGTTCTGCTGCAGGAAGTTGGAACTCAACATATTCATAAGTTGATCATTCTCTGACAACACAAGTTACCAGCATGCAGAAACACGTAAGAGTTCCCTGGAGACTAGTTTCCGACTCACATGATGCGCGCCTGGAAATTCTGATAAGGTGAACCTGAAAGACAATGGACACGCTCTGTCGACATTTGTGTTCTGGTTTGCTTGCCTCTGAGGCATTTCCTTTTCTTACGTGATCATACCATTATAGACTCTTAAGTTGCTTTAAAAGCAGTAAAATCAGCTTTTTGAGGTCCTTTCACAACCAGTGAAAGCGAATGTGCAAAGTACAAGCCCTGCTCATGAGCCTTTCAGCCTTGGCCTCCAATCTTCCACAATGCCTCAAAACAATTGCATGTTCCAAAATCATTTCAGAGTTTCCCTGCGTCAAGCTCTAAGCAGTTTTTGGTCCTTACCATTTGAGGTGAACAGTACATGGATTGTGTCCCCTGGTTGTTTCTGTTCTTTACTGTATGCAAGAAGATCTGGAGCCTCCCCAGCAGTGAGTTTTGCTTTGGACTCAGTGGCTGTACTGCCATTTGTATTGCTAGTAGCTTCACCGCTATTAGATGCCTGCTTGATTGATTCGGCTGCTGCTGAGGAAGCAGATGTTGCTTCATCAGCCTTCTTCTGAATCAGGTCTGTTGCCTCTTTGAGATGCTCTGTTGCATGCTTAAGAGATGCAGCAGTTGCCTTCACATCTGAACCAACCTCTAAGACCTTGCCAGACTTCTGGGTGCTGGCGGATTCAGAGGTGGTGGTGGCCTGTCCATTGACAAGAGAGCTGTTTGCAGCACCAGTGTCAGCAGTGGATGTTGCTGCTGGGGTCTTGGCTTCTGTGGTGGTGCCTTTCACTGCCTCTGTGCTCTCAGCTCCTTTGTTGACTTCACTTGCATCTGACTGTTGTTGGAGGACAGCAGCACTGGACACAGAGCTGTGTTCATCATGAGAAGACTGTTGCGCGAGGACTTGGTCCTTATTTGAGGAGTGGCGTGCATCGTGTTTTGCAAGGTCTAGGGGTGATGTAGAGGCTGGTTGTGCGACCTCCTGGCCAACAATCTTGCCCGCATCAGCGGTAATAGAACTTGTAACCTGCCGCATTGTGTTCATGCAGATTGCATCAAGCACTGGAGAATAATAAAGTGAGGACGCTGTTGTGTGTCCCTAATCATTTCAATAAAAATCCTATCTCCTAAGCTGCATGTAAAGGAGGCTATGTCCTCACTTTTTCATCATCAGCCCCCAATTTCCTAACTCCTTTTGAATTACCTGCATGTACATACAGTTTTTACTAAGTGGTAAAGAAACGTTTGAAGGCATAAAATATGGTAGGTGATAATATGGTTACCACTGGATGAGTGTATCTGGTCCATGCCACTTGTTCCTGGAGAGTCAGACTGTGTAGGTAGATGCCACTATCAGAAAAATTGAAGAACAACAATGCAATATTTTAAATATACCTGTTCAGAGTCAGTCAAATAAAGTATTCCAACCACCGCTGCAACCAAAAGCAGCACGTACCCGAGCATTTTATAGGACCCAGGGCCCTGAGAGGGTCCTCTCTGATATCTGCCACTGTTTTGTCTCATATGTGAGAAGAAATCTACGACTAGCGATCTGTTCGATGAGTAGTGTCTGTTATTCACACAAATCATCGTAGTGTGAGTCGAGATCAGAATCATACATCTGTCTACTATCGATGATGGATTCCATTATTGATGAATTTTGTTAGTCATTCAAAAGCATCATGTTCCCTAAATGTGTGCCCCGGTAGGGAACAGGCACTGATGTTCCATGTGCCACAACTACGCTTCTCTAAGGTCTTTAGTAATTCCCAACGATTCAAATCTGTAAGTGAGTATGGCCTGTTCTGAGTGAGGGTGATGTTACTTATTACCAGTACTGTGGAAAGAGACATGTTGAAACTGAAGAGACATGCTTCCTAAATAGAAGTCATTTTGTGCAATCTCTTCAGGTAAAAATCTCTCTGCAGGATGCTACATCAAGGCCCAGTAGGAAGGTAATGCTGGATATGCTACTGGATTATTCAAGGAAACAATTCAATGGCCGCCCTCATCACTTAACATCATCCCGAGAGGGTCGTGAGGAGCTTAGAGAAATCATCATGGTGTGACCGTGTGCCCCACGTTGTTGTGACCCACATTCTTTGTGCCTGAAATGAATATCTGCATCTTCATGACAGTAATCTCTTCACAGTGACGTGAATTTGTAGCAATGTATTTCATTGATCTGCTTCAAGGACATGAGTGATAATTGATTTTATTGATCTACTTTAAGGAAATGAGTGAGCATATGCATGACCACCTGTTATATTTTTCACCTACAGCTCATGTTGATTTCTCTTTTGTTTGCAGGCTATATACAGCAGTAGACCTTCCACTACTCCTCCTGGGGACACAAATTACACTCCTGTCACATCAAACGACGCTGAAGATACCACTTTGCGCAGTGATCTGCTTCTGTTAGGTATCATGGCCAGTGATGTGAAAATGGCAATGAGAGGCTTTAGAGACTGGTGCCAAGCCCTTAATCTGGATTATGTACTGCCAGAGAACAGGGTACGTGCCCAGCATATTTTGAACCGAAATAGGTCTGCTGCATACTTAGGTTTTGCTACATACTTCGAAAATGATAGAATTTCTTACTTGTATTCTGGTAGCTTTAAGCATTGTGGGCTGCAAGCTATAAAATTGAAAGCTGTAGAAGTCTATGTCTCTACGGCTCTAAAACTTAATATTCTTATGCTAAAAATGATGTCTACCTTGAGACCCAAATGTTTTTGCAGAAGGATACGATCAAATAAGTCTTTTCTGACCCTGTTACTTAATTTTAGATATGATCAAATTAGCCATGTCTGACCCTGTTACTTAATTTTAGATATGATCAAATTAGCCATGTCTGACCCTGTTACTTGATTTTAGATATGATCAAATTAGCCATGTCTGACCCTGTTACTTGATTTTAGATATGATCAAATTAGCCATGTCTGACCCTGTTACTTGATTTTAGATATGATCAAATTAGCCATGTCTGACCCTGTTACTTGATTTTAGATATGATCAAATTAGCCATGTCTGACCCTGTTACTTGATTTTAGATATGATCAAATTAGCCATGTCTGACCCTGTTACTTGATTTTAAATTCAATGACCATTGAAGGTCCCTGGCAGCTTGTCTCTCTCAGAGGTCAAAGGCAGTGTATACTTGAAGTACAATTCAGTATCTAAGGTAACAGCCGTCGTGCACTAATGTAGTCATTCCTTCATTCCTCATATTGAGTTGAGTGCGGTTGTTGTATCATTTTTGTAGGCTTGCTACCTCAGCCCTTACGCGGGTCAAGAGCGAGGGGTTCTGTTGCAATTAGGGCAAGACCGACTGCTAGGTCACTTTCCTCTAGGGTTGTGGGATGAGGACCACTCTAATCCAACTCCTAAGTTTTAATGACATATTCTTTCACTTAGTATAAGTTTATGATATTCACAATAGAGGTTTTAAGACATTTAAGATATAATTTAAGAAGTACTTAGTGCAGTCACAGCCATAGGGTGATACTTTCAGCTGCTCTCTTTACTAGTCCATGACCAGGCTTTAACATGCTGTAAGAAGATTCGGACTGATGGGTTGCTACAATCAAGCTTCTACTGCAGAGGGATCCTTAGCAGTGAGATCCAGGTCCTTGCCAGTGATGCGTTTGTACATCTCCAGTACATCCTCAACTGTGGTCTCAAAATGACTGGTTGCATCATAGCCCTTTGAGATAAAGCATTTATCACTGCAGAGAACAATGAGATCCATAATCTAAACAATCTCTTGATTTACTCATTAATGAAACCTGAACTATCCCAGAATATGGAGCTTAGATGTCGCAGTATTATTCCTTTTGGCCCGAAACTTAAGACTTGTCACTTAAAATTACTGTCGTGGCTTCAACTTTGTCCCTTCTCAGTGCCATATCAGCACTCACCTCCTTCCATCTGCAATGGGCTCGTAAACATCCTGGACTTCTCAGTGCCATTTCAGCACTCACCTCCTTCCATCTGCAATGGGCTCGTAAACATCCTGGACTTCTCAGTGCCATATCAGCACTCACCTCCATCCATCTGCAATGGGCTCGTAAACATCCTGGACTTCTCAGTGCCATATCAGCACTCACCTCCTTCCATCTGCAATGGGCTCGTAAACATCCTGGACTTCAATGAACTTGTCATCAATGGGGCCAAGCAATGCGAGTCCAGGAGCTAGCTCAGCCTCGGGATTAGCTGTCTCAACTGTTGTGCTCACAAACGCCAGCCATTTGCCGTTGGCACACACGTTGTGTGCGTAGGAAGAACAAAAGACATACATGTCTGAATGGCGCCCAATCTGCTTCTGAGGTAAGATGATCTGGACCGAGTGAGCGTTGTTTGTATCAGGGATGGGATGGCTCTACAGGGTCAACAGATAAACACAGTGAGCGTTGTTTGTATCAGGGATGGGATGGCTCTTCTAAGTCATGAGATAACTAACTCAAGCAAGTCTCAAAATGAGTCAATGAGAGCTCTGTTTTGTTTTCCCAGCCTCTGGCAGAATACCAGAAGACTAATCAACGCATCCCTCTCACCAGGAATGCAATTGCTCGCACAACTTTGCTGGCCAGCCTAACTTTTCCAGGGAAGTACCCAGGATCCCCTACAACAAACTTGGACTTGGCAACTTGTCCCTCGCTCTTGACACCCGTTGCAACACCACTCTCATCATACATCACCTCTACATCAGGCTTTGACAGCATGTACACACCCCCATACACCGCGCTCAAACGCGCAAAGGACTGAACAATTAGGGTAACAAGTCAAATTTGGGGATTGAGCAGATCAATAGCTACTTGATAACCCAATGCACATAAAGGCTGAATGACAGTGCTTAATGTGTGGAATTGATGTAACCAAATAATTTTGTTATACCAGCGGCATCGTTATTAACCATCAGACTGCTTTCACACAACATAAGTCAAGTGCCTGCTTGCATTAATTTGCATACGCAGACATGTGCTTGTAACGTTCATGAAGTTGATACCTGGGGAAGCTCTCCTAGACCATAACGGGGGTACAGGTAAGGAGAGTTAAGCCCATCATATCTTGACAAGGAGTCATGATACAGCTTGATCTTCATCACTGTAGGAAGGGCTGGCTGTGACAGGTAGGCATCGTCTCGGTGCAAGGCAAGTGAGTGACCTGTATGTGCAGAGCAGGTATTACAAGCTTAAATGACTGCAAGTAGGAGAGATAAAGGACATCTAGAAGGATGAGATGTAGGTACTGTCATCTTACATGCACTGTACTGCCATCTCACATGCACTGTACTGCAATCTCACATACATCTCAAACCCATCATATGGCCCTTGGTTGTTTGAAGATCATGACTAAGGAGAAGAGGCAGATACATGAATAACCAATCGTGCTTTGACTAGGACATCAATTCAACTGCATGTGTTCTTATGTAATGTGACCTTTCCTCATCTGCATATTCAACACTTACCTCATCATGCAACAGATATCCCTGGAGCTTAGACATCAACATTGATCAAAATTGATGCCTTAGTAGCAGCAGTGCGTCTGTAGCTCACCTACCAATTGATGCCTTAGTAGCAGCAGTGCGTCTGTAGCTCACCTACAAATTCCACAGTTTCCTCATTTAGTCCATATTCCTTGTACAGCGCAGCCATGGTCATGCGTTCCAGATCATAGCGGTTGTGAGTCTTTGGGTCCTCTGGGTTGTAAGACTGCACATACCTGTGAGGGATGTAACAGCAGCAGTATTTACCACTTGATCAGCATGCTTCTTGTCTACAAAGGGGACTTGCGCATTATGAAAGGAAAGAGATGTGAACTTTCTCTATCTTGACAGCAGGCAACAGGAAGAAGACAACTTAGGAAAGTTTAATACAAAGCGCACTTGAAGAAGCCCATTGCTCTGCGCTTCTCAAACAGACCCATCAAAGGTGATTTCAGGGCCTCCATGTCTGAGGCTGGAACCTGCAAAACCGCAACTCATGATATGTCAGTCTAGATTGACGCATGTGGTGCTGGAGAGGGACAAATGACTAAGTTTCACCTTGTGGATTTTACCCTTGCTTAGCACATAGCTTCCATCCACTGCTTTGAACTCCAAATATTTGACAACATCAGTGTGAAGCAGCACTCGAACAAGCTTGCCGTTAGCCATCATGAATTTTGGGACCAGGTCTATGTTGTAATCGCGATTAGGCCCTAATTCCTGCTCAGAGGTATGTAGTGCACATTTGATGAAGTACTGAATTGAGTTGACCTCATCTTGCACAGCATAACTGAAGATGATTATTAGAAGATAGCTCTAGATTGATAGCTTCTTGTCATGATCTCACCTTTGGGACAGGCTGCCCAGGTCTAAATTTCTCCCACAACTGTGAATGAAACGTTACGTTCTTTGATGCAATCTCGGAGGAAATAAAGAAGCAGAAGGTCTCAGTACCTGAGATAGCTGTAAAGAGGCTGATGCTCCACCATAATAATTGTTGCGATCGATATGTAGAACCTAAATAACGTGCGCCACATCTCTTATAAGTTGATCCATGGTCAGAACTTTTAACGACAAAACTCGCACCTTGAGACCATCCACGCTAAGAAGTCCTGAAATAATACATTCTTTAAGACCAGTGCCAAGGACAACGACGTCGTAAGACTCAGCCCCTCCCAGCCATAAAGGATCAGGTTCTGACTCGGCCATATTAGTGAGAAGTAACAAAGTTTAAACTCCTTACAAACTTCTTTAAATATGTAAATGTACATTGTAGATCTAGTCGAAGCTAGTTCTTCAAACCCTCTACTAAGCCCCTTTCAAACATGCAAGCCCTAGTTCTGAACAGGAGGTACCTATGACTGTACATGGGAATACAACAGAGATCGCCATATATTCTTAAGGTTGCTCTGCATAAGTCTATCTATGCATGTATTGGTATCTGAACAGATAGTCTGGTACTACATTTGTAGTTATTTAACGAAACTGGCAACAAGAGAAGCACTTGACATGATCACTCAGCAGATTCTATGTATAATGTCCATCCCATGACAACAGCCCCTACTAAGATTCCGATAATCAGTCCCTTGTCATTGCGGCAAGCTCTTGCTTCAGGCCATAGCTCTATGTAACATACTGCAAGCTGCAAGGGTGTCAAAGGAGGCATGAAATTTACAAAAACACTCAAAGAGATTTTGTGCATCACGCAGCTCAAGACTGAAGCATGTGGCAGAGATAGTCCATCACATTAATTGTTGTTCCAATCCACCTAGCCCACTCAATAGTTCTGTCCCTTACCATGAGTCCTCCAGTACCAGCTAGTAAGTACTGCAATCGCTCCGGTGTAAGGAAGGGGTGAAGCAGTAGCAGAGACAACAAAGCCCCAAGTGGTTCTGATAAACCCTGAAAAAATAAGATGTGTAGCTTCTGAAAGATCTTTATGGAGATGTAAATGAAGCCTGTTCTGAGAGGCTTCTCTGGAGAGAGAGGATTCAACTTTAGGTACACCCTACTGGAGAGTGAAAATGCAAGTTTTGAGAGACCCTTCTGGGTAAAGGTACAACTCTTATGAGCTTTGAGCAAACAAAGCTGAGCGAAATGTCCACATTGCAAGTTCTGAAGTACATGAGTAGAAAAAGGACCACCTACAGCAATATAAGAACAGGCATACAAAATGAACATGTATCAATTCCTCATCTGAATACAGCATGAGATGTCGCCTCAATAGGCTGTAGCTAGTCCTAACATCTCACCGAGGCAGTTGCTAGTCCTAATGCTTTCCATCGGTTGCCTGTAGCAGCATAGATGGGGGCTGCTATGATGATACCCTGCAACATCACGATGCACATGACTTGTAACAATAGATTAGGGCGCAAAAGCTGAAGCTGAAGAGAACAAGTTGCCTGAATGTCCCTCTTAAAGCATGCATGGGATTGAAATCAAATGCTGGGAGCCTTCACCTGTGTCACCTGTACTTGAGTTTTAATTGATTCTGCACTACACCTCTGGTATGTTGTGTAGTGCTATGGCCACAGCCATAACAGGCCCTAGAGGTGTGAAAGCTGAGAAGGCAACTGCAAAGCCCTCAGGCATGTTGTGAAGGGTCATGGTGACAGCCATGAGGAGGCCGAGCCGGAGGAGATTGGCAGACTTCTCGCTCTCACTCCTTTGCAGGTGGGAGGAGGAGGAGGGATAGCAGAACAGAGGGTAGAAATACAGTAAGGTGTGCATGGATATCAAAATAACATATTATATGCCTTTGTGTGTTCTCTTATGGAGGATACACTAAGATTTGACATTACTAGATTCAGCACCTAGCATACATCCAAGATAAAAATTCAAATCTAAAGAGCACTATTCAATAGTGTGAATGCCTACGCGTAAAGCAAACACAATAATACACCCTTTCAGGGCAATAATGGTGGTAGAAAATAATGATGAGGTTGCAAGGCACTCTCCTCACATTTCACTAAAAGAATGATGAGATTGCAAGGCACTCTCCTCACATTTCACTAAAAGAATGATGAGGTTGCAAGGCACTCTCCTCACATTTCACTAAAAGAATCTCCAAAAGGTGTACAGGTTTCATCAAAGCTCTGAGGTGTACCAACGAGATGCGATTCTGATGGCACCTCATGCACAATCTCAGTCCCTTTACTTTTTCCATAATCATACAAGGGCTTCAGCCAATTGAAGGAGTTCATGTTAGTGTGTTGTGAACTGCAAGGGCTTCAGCCAATTGAAGGAGTTCATGTTAGTATGTTGTGAACTGCAAGGGCTTCAGCCAATTGAAGGAGTTCATGTTAGTATGTTGTGAACTGCAAGGGCTTCAGCCAATTTAAGGAGTTCATGTTAGTATGTTGTGAACTGCAAGTGTTTTGGAGCTGTGATTGGTCATCATCATGGGAAGACCTTTGTAACGTACTCTCCCTGAGGAGAAAAATAGCCGTCAAATACAACATGTATTGAAATCTGAGTGCACAACATCAACAATCTTTTAAGTTCATTTCAACTGCATTACATCAACAATCTTTTAAGTTCATTTCAACTGCATTACATCAACAATCTTTTAAGTTCATTTCAACTGCATTACATCAACAATCTTTTAAGTTCATTTCAACTGCACAACATCAACTTTATTGAGTCCAGTAGAGAAATATGCAGAACTTGCAAGAATTGTAGCAGTTATGGTCACCTTTGAGATCCTGTAACAAATGAATTTTGCATTGCAGCTTTCCGTTGAGCAAGAACTGTGTGAAGATGTTGGAAAATTCCTAATATCAGTTGGAATTCACAGAATACATGCTTGCACTCATTTGTTTCTTCCATACAGAGCCCATTCCATCAGAAGGCTAGACTGTACATGCAGGAAGTGCAGGTAGGCCATAGCCCTTATGACTCACAACTACTAGACGCACCACCATCGAGACCCACTGCTTGGGTAGGTGGTGGTGGAGAATGAGGTTCCTGCCAATGGCATTGTCAAGTCAAAACCTAGTTAGATCATGCTTACAAGTGAGGCAATTATCTGTGTATTTGCTGCATAAACAAAACAAACTGAGAGCCTATCAACTCGTGCATTTCTCAAAATCTGGATGGAGGATCTATCTTTATAGAATCAGGATCACCTTCTTCACCTTGAGTTTCAAATGGTTGTGGTCCTCTGCCTTTGGGATCAACGGCTCACAGACATAATATGCCTACATGACACATGCAAATTAAAACAATGAGAATGCTTTGCATGGAAGTATATAAACAATGCAGTATAATGTAAAATCTCATGATGCAATCATCAATTCCAGGGTCTGGGCGGCTCCCAGACATCAAGCCCATGCACTGAAAATCCTTGTAGGCCTGCACATCTTCTCACCAGAGCTCCCAGGGTGGTAGCAAATAGCACAAGGAAGGTATCATGCTCCATGGCGTTTTTCACAATCAGCTCTACTATGGATACTGTGGACATGACCCCTATTGCCACCCCAAGCAGGCCTGCTAGCATGGCATGGTCTGGTCTTCGAATAATCTAAAACAAACAGAAAAGCAGCACATGAAAGTAATTTTGTAGTTGTGTTGTAGCCTAGGGTCATATCTCATAGGAACTTGTATCAAAGCACTGAAGTCCAAGACGCACCGCAAACACTGCTCCTAAAGTTGTACTCAATCCTGAAAGCGTCGCAAAGAGCAAAGGGCGCGAAATATCGGATAGGAATGTTTCTGAGGCACTCATGCTTCAAGAATGATCTACAAATATTGATGCCTGATGCATAGTTACTGCTGGAAGTCGTAAAAATTGATGATAAATTGCTTTGTCAGTTACATTAAAGGGGTTACGTCGGGTTCGCAGTTGGCCGCCCAATTCAATCAATGTCTTGAATTGTATTGCATATTTCCATGAGTGCGGGGGCGCAAATTCCACTCTTGCTCTTAGGGAACAATGATGCCAAAACCGACATTGACGTCTTGCAATGGGGCTTGCGAGTGCGATCAGCACCACCCACTCGAGTGCACATGGCCAGACCATTCGGCAGTTTGTCGGACGCTGCTCTTCAGTCCCGTCCAGACGGTGTCACACAGCAGAAGCAGGTCCCAAAACTTGTTGGGACCAGAAAGGAGACGGCTAACAAAAGTGATCGTCCTCAGGAAAGGATCTTAATCTCTGAGGTCAGTAACCATCAAGAGCTCCATGTCACTGACTCAGCTCCTGCATCTGAGGACCCATGTGAGGATGGGGATAGCAGAATGCTGATACCAGCTGATAAGGAACTAAATATACCTTATATCAGGTGGAGATCACTGGTGCAGATGCGGACTTGAAGAAGCTGGCAATGAACACCATAAAAACTAGGCCAAACTTTGCTTACACTCTTGATGAGGTCAAGAAGGATGTTGAGGTATGACTTCTCGTGGATGTGAGATTGAGTAAGCAAAATCTGTGTGCAAACAGTCTTTAACTTTGCCAATTGCAATTGTTGAGGTATGATTCACCGTGGATGTGAGCTTAGTTAGCAAAATCGCAAGCAATGTCTTTATCTGTACTAGTTGCAATTGTTGAGGTGAAATTATTGTTCCAACTTGCAGAGAGTCTTCAACACCGGCTGGTTCCGAGAGTGTGTACCTGATGCGGTAGATACTCGAGATGGTGTCAAACTCATCATAAAGGTGTGGCTAAAGTTATGACTTGTCAGAAAGTTCCAAACAAGCTTCATGATGTATGCAAGCATGGAATAATGCTCAACTCCTAGTGCAATTCTTCTGTGCTGCACAGAGTGCGTTCCGAGTTCATGCCATGAAAGATGACCTGTTGGAGCTCTTGCATCCAAGCACATGATGAGATGCATGGCATGATCTCATGTGCATGTCAATGAGTTGTAATCTCTACCTGTTGTCATTTGTCAGAGCCTTACTGAAAAACGTCTGACAAGCCCTGGAAATTCATTGTGAAGGTTGTCCCGAATGAGGAGCTGAAAGGCATGGTCATGACTGGCGCCAACATCTTGCCAAACAATGTGATAGACAATGCCCTTCATGACATGCAAGGGAAGACGATGAACTTCGTGAGCGTCAAGAGGGCTATCAAGAAGTTGGATTCATGGTATTCTGACCAAGGCATTGTTGGTCAGGTGAGCCTTCAACTCATTGTTGGTCAGGTGAGCCTTCAACTCATTGTTGATCAGGTGAGCCTTCAACTCATTGTTGATCAGGTGAGCCTTCAACGCATTGTTGATCAGGTGAGCCTTCAACTCATTGTTGGTCAGGTGAGCCTTCAACGCATTGTTGGTCAGGTGAGCCTTCAACTCATTGTTGATCAGGTGAGCCTTCAACTCATTGTTGATCAGGTGAGCCTTCAACTCATTGTTGATCAGGTGAGCCTTCAACGCATTGTTGGTCAGGTGAGCCTTCAACTCATT
>BEGY01000064.1:59574-131534 GCA_002335675.1 Chlamydomonas eustigma | reverse complement strand
ACTCATTGTTGGTCAGGCGAGCCTTCAACGCATTGTTGGTCAGGTGAGCCTTCAACTCATTGTTGATCAGGTGAGCCTTCAACTCATTGTTGATCAGGTGAGCCTTCAACTCATTGTTGATCAGGCGAGCCTTCAACTCATTGTTGGTCAGGTGAGCCTTCAACTCATTGTTGATCAGGTGAGCCTTCAACGCATTGTTGGTCAGGTGAGCCTTCAACGCATTGTTGGTCAGGTGAGCCTTCAACTCATTGTTGATCAGGTGAGCCTTCAACTCATTGTTGGTCAGGTGAGCCTTCAACTCATTGTTGGTCAGGTGAGCCTTCAACTCATTGTTGGTCAGGTGAGCCTTCAACTCATTGTTGGTCAGGTGAGCCTTCAACTCATCAGAGGCAGGCCATGCAAGCATGCACTTGTGGCAAATTGATGCAGGTGAGCCTTCAACTCATCAGAGGCAGGCCATGCAAGCATGCACTTGTGGCAAATTGATGCAGGTGAGCCTTTGGATGCCTGAACTACCTGAACAGGCAGGTCCTGAATGCAAGAGGCAATCAAAGCTGCTATACAGACGGAGATAAGAGCTTTTACTTTGCAATGAAAATATTATTGACCCATTGCCAAGATTTATTCTTTCATATTCGTCGACACTTCTCTGAGGTGTCATGAAATCATAACTTCAGTCTTCAACTGAGAACCTGAGAAGTTGTGTTGGTATTGTAGGTTACTGACTTTGATTTCAAAGAGGGTATCTTGCGCATACAATGTGCGGAAGCCGTTGTTGGGAGCATTGATCTGCAGTTCATAGACCCACAGACGCAGCTGCCTAGGGAGAAGCCTAGGACCAGGCCTGAGGTCAGTACTTTGTAACTACTCAGGCAGCAGTATTCAAGGAGCTGTTCATAGGTCAAAGATTTAACTATGTCTAGTGGTAGGCTGGCCTAGGACCAGGCCTGATGTCAGTGCTGAGCTTGAATGGTATCTTGAAGCAAGTCCCAGAAGAATTTTTGAATTGTAATCCCCACTAAATTGCGCTTTGTGCTTGCCTGCCTGGGTGGGCAGAGGCACACAGCGCAATTCTGCCACATGCCACATGCTCCCTGCCACATGCCACATGCTCCCTGCCACATGCCACATGTTCCTCTCTTATAGGCGTATGCCAGGACGGCCCACGCACAGCCATTATTTGTTTAAGATACTAAAATATCAAACATCTCATTAGGTGGTCACACCTGCTGCCCTTTAGCATCTTCTTTAACTCTCCTTGAGAACTCCATATTACCTTCTTCTTAGCCTCTTCTCTAAACCCTCCTCGAGAATCTCATGTTGCCTTGGAGATTTGCAGATCATCAGGCGTCACCTTCAAACAGAGCCAGGAAAAGTGTATAGCCTGACACAAGCCAAGCGCGACATAGCGAGCATATACAGCACAGGGCTTTTTGAGGATGTCTCTATAGCTCCCAAAGAAGCAGAGGATTCAACAGAAACTCATCCCAAGGTGATTTCACTGAAGGGTTTGACCTTTTTCATCAAAGGCCATGCCCATGTCAATCCCTTCTTTGACAACTGTGCGGATGTGCAGACGCCTTTAAGGATTGTTCATAATCTGAGATTTTAGACCAGGTCCTTTCAAGAGCATCACCATGTCTGATGAAGCCCAGAAACATTGTTTGGTTCAACTAGGTTGTCAAACCCTAAGCACTCACAAAGAGCGGCTCTCACCTCTTAGCTGGTTCAGGCCACTTCCATGTTCCTCTGCATCTCTGTAGATTGATTTGACACTCAATTTGCTTGAGAGGAAGACTGGAGGTATGGGTGCAGGTGGTGGGTTGTCCGCGCAGGCCACTGCGGAGGGGGGCATGCCCGGCTTTGTAGGCAGCTTCTCATATTCAGAGAAGAACTTGTTTGGGCTGAACCATAGGCTTTCTGCAAGAGCAGAACTGGGACAGGTAAGCCTCCTCATTCTGACAGTGCTGTCAAGCCTAGAGATGTTGAATCAAGACTCCTAGGCATTTGAGCTGGTGACTCCCAACTCTTATTGCTACAGATCGACAAGAACTTCCAAGTTGTTTATACTGACCCCTGGCTTTGGGGGGACAAGCATCGAACCAGCCGCACTATCTCTCTCATGAACACTCGGACATCAGGTATGCATGAATCAGTTGTTTGGCTGAGTTTTACATTTTAGATGACTTGGCCAAAGTTTAAGACTCAGAGGTGTTTGTAACACACAGCTCTTGTTCTAAGAGGCAGCACGAAGGCTGCTAATCTTGAGCCTCTGTTTTATTTCTTTCAAATCTGTGCCAAAAGGATTTGTTGTCTTGGGACGCCCTGCGCCTGAGACAGCAGCAGCAGCAGGCACTACTGCCAATGGACTGGGTGCAGGTCCTGTAAGCAGCACCTCTGCTTCTTCCGACACTGTTCTGCTGAGCCGACTCACTGGAGGTGAGGACTGACTGTGTTGCTTAGCCCATTTACTGGCTAGGAGATGACTTCCTAGCTACGCGAGAAAGAATCATACTTGTTGGTTGATTGTTAACTGGCCTTATCTGAGAATTAAAAACAAAAGATCTTGAGTCAAGCTATCCTGATAGCTTTTAGAAGCTACCTTTATGACATTTTACTTTCATCCGCGTCTCCTCATTATGCTTAACTCTATTTTGTTGTATAGCTGTAGAATTTGAATACAGTGTATACCTGTTCTGCCGGCTGTCCATACTTTTAGGTGTGGAATACCAGAGGCCTCTGTCAGCCACGTGGTCTGGTACCTTGGGTGCACATGTCCAGCGCACCAGCTGCATCAATGAACATGGTATAAAGTTGAATACAGACTGTTATGGCGCTCCCCTCACTTGCAGTGGGCATCCAGAGGATAAGCAGCTCTTGACCTCCATGAGTACCTCCTATGGGTGAGCACACCTCCATTTGCAAGCCAGGGATGGGAAAGTGATGATAGCATTCATGATTTAAGTTGATAAATGCCATGTACCTTTAATTCTGAGGTTTCCCAAGGGATGTTATGAATATGTTTTTTATCAGGAGTAATACCCTATGTGATTTATCCTTGAAGAGGCAGAGTTCAGGAGTATCAGATATGGAATTATATTCAAAGACTAACCGTTTGTACATACATGCACATGCTGCCTAGCTTCTTAGGCTTGAATGCTCCACTCTACATGCTTAGCTATGAGTTCTGAAGATGAGTCTTTTTGTTGATTCAGTATTTGTGTCTTCCCACCTGATGCATCAAGGAACCCAGAGGATGACTCACAACTCTTATTCAGCCTGGATCAGTCGGTACCCTTCCTGCAACGCGATTGGCTACGGTTCACACGCTTTCGCCTGCGGGTAGATAAACCAATCCCTCTGCCTGGACCTTTCACATGGCTGCTGAAAGCCAAAGGGGGCCACGTCCAGGGTGACCTGCCACCTTATGAGGCCTTTCCAATTGGAGGAACCAACTCAGTGAGAGGATACTCAGGTAAGGCTTAGCAAAACATGCTGGGAGTAGGGGCTTATGGTGTAGGGGATGAGTGTGTAGGGTTTAGGGTTTAGGGGCTTATGGTGTAGGGGATGAGTGTGTAGGGTTTAGGGTTTAGGAGCTTATGGTGTAGGGGCTCCAAGGACCTTTACTCTAGAATGGACATTCTGAGATGGATATGATGTGAAGAGGTAACGTGCTCATATCTTATATTTCGACTCTCTGCTGTAGGCCATGCAAAAATCATGCCATAAATGAGATTTCCTGAGCCCCAGGTACATGCATGACTCCAGATAATATTTAGGTAGCCCCGTTTGGTGGCCCTTAGCTTCATTATTTGCACAACGATATAATATCAAGTATATGATGTATTCACTTCTATCCGTTGACAGAGGGAAGTGTTGGATCAGGCCGCAGCTGGATTGAGTGCACCTCCGAGCTGAGGTTCCCAGTCATGTCTGCAGTGAGCGGTTGCTTGTTCTTTGACTATGGTAGCGATTTGGGTAGCGGTGCCTCTGTCATAGGGAACCCAGCTGGAATCAGAGAGAAACCTGGATGGTCAGTATGAAGTATCCTTGGTTCATGCTTTTTAACTTCATCATCCGACGTGTCCGATATCCTCAGACAACACTAGTGAGAGGCATTCTTCAGACTGAGTTTGACAAGGCATGAGTTGTTTAGAAAAAGGATGAGAGAGCATGATTCACTTGAAAATAACATGAGTAACTAAGCAAATAGATTGAGAAAGCGTCAGTTACTTCACAGAGAGGGGCAAGAATGCTCAATATCGAAAGTGCTCCTAAGTTCATTGCAAACATGTTGATATGTTTTTGTTCAGGGGATATGGGTACGGAGGAGGTGTCCGTATGGACACACCAGTTGGGCCTTTGCGGTTAGAGTATGCTTGGAATGCAAAGCATGTAGGACGCTTCCATGTTGGGGTTGGTTATGATTAGTTATGATGCTTGTGATCTGTTGCGATAGAATGTGTTGATACATTTACATTGAGCACTGCCTTAATATCAAGGCCTGAGAATTGAGCTGACTCCATTGGAGTGATGGCGCGTATGTACATCAAGCCCTTGCACGTTTATTATTTTACTTCACAAAACCAGCCTTAATTGATGAGCAAAGACCATGGTGGCTACAAGCTGAATTTCCCCTCAGATCAGATTGGACTCATCACAATGATATGTGGAACTTTTCTTGCAAGTAAATTGTTTAAGGCTTGGGATTAAATTCAATGAGGAGACACGCGATATCAAATCAATGACAGTTGCGATCTGAGGATGAATTGACCATAACCTCAAAACATATTTTGAAAATCATGAACTTGGGGTAACCGAGTCTGCTTGATGAACAGCATGTGCATCGACAGTAACAGTGTATTGCAACAGTTCCACTCCTTCTCTACCATCACTGGATGAACTCTGACTCTATCAAAGCCCAGGCTCCATCATCCCCTTTTTGAAATTTGCTCTTCTCCACAGTGGTGAGAACTTTCAAAGATCCTACAGGGAACAGTTTTAATCTTGATACTTAGTTGGCTAATAAAGTCTGTGTGTGTGGCTAATGGCTATCTCCAATGAGAGTAGAAAGTCATTTTTAGGAAACATCGAATTTTCTGTACTGAGGCATGTTGCTAATATATCTGCAAGAAGTTAGACAGAGCTAAGCAGAACATACGATGAGAGAGTCAATTCATGCGCCAAAATCCTCACCATCAAGATTTCTCTCCGCCATATTTTCTTTTGCATCTTGTCCAATAGCCCTACCCATTCGAATCGCTGTCTTAGCCTGCTTGGCCACAGCCTTGGAATTGTACTGGAACTTGATGACGTAGGCATTAGGTGGCACATCCTGGGACTCTAGGACCTTAAGTCCTGAGAAACTGGTTGCATTGCAGGAGGCTGTAATGTCACGCTTAAGCTGATCCTGGTCATTGTTAGGACGACGGTCTGTGGACACCAGGTAGTCCACCTTCCCTTTGCTGTATGCAGAGAATCGGGACCTTAGGGTCAACTCTGGTGTATCTGGTACGGCTTTGCCAGTGTGGTACTTTTCACAACACTCCTGAAAAATCAAATGCACATCAGCAAAATGGATAGCTATGTATCAAACTCGACCAATGTCTACAGCTAATGGCGGTAACTTGAGCTGAATCTTAATGAGAACTGTGTGGTCCACAGATCTCCTGCATCCACTCCTTACTTTGTAGACTACTTTAGAACCACAGGGGCATGTCTGACTAGGAGGGGCCTGTGTACCAAAGCCTTTGGATGCATTTGCTGAGACAAGGCCATGCTTTATGAAGGCAATCTTCTTTTCTATGGACTGTAGGCTTCTGCATGGTCTAAACGGAGCGGGCGTTCTACTGGTCAAATTGAATGATTTAAGCATTCTTAGCGTTAAGAGTATCACTAGAAGCTCAATCAGTCTGTCAATTTCTTGCCCAACGCTCCAGAACCAATCTCGATCACTCGAACATTAGGTTCACGCGAATAGGATGAAAGACGGTTAAAAATCTAAAATGTCTGAACTAGAGGGTAGCGTGTTACGTGCTATCCATGATCAGCAGCAAATAGCCGACTCAGGGGAGTACGCTTTAAGCCAGTCTGTCGACCACTTGACACTTGTTGGAATTATCAAAAGTTTGGCAGCATCAGAGCTTATAACTGTAGAGGTCGGACATGTAATTTCCATTCATAGAGCCACGGGTGATAATTAACTCATTGAATTCTTTTACAGGATATTGATCATTTCAGATATGCGTTGAGTGATGAAGCCACTAGCTACTTAGCAGCTGGCTCTCCTGAAGCCCAGGTTTTCAAAGTAGTCCCAGAAGAAGGTTTACCCCTATCACAGCTGAAGGTATTTGTGCAGGCATAATACATGCAATCAGTTGACTCTTGTATGATTGCATATTACACACCCTAGAAAAAAAATGCAAAGCCACCATCCCCTCAATAATAGTAATAACTAAGTTAAAAGTACTTGTCTCCACTATGAAGCTTGTTTAGCATGCATGAAGGGCAAGCATGGCTTTCTTGCAAAGCTTATTCTGATCACCTGTAACTCACAATTCCTATAATTTTGACAGGTCCTCTTGCCAGGGGACATTGGTGATGTGGGTTTCAAACAGGCCATGCAGCAGAAATGGTTGGCAACAGACAAAAGCGGCGGCGAGCCTAAGATTATCCGCAAGGTGCAGGTCTATAGCTTGGAATGCATACGTTGTTTCAGCTCCCAGGAGTATGCAATTAGATTCTTGATTATAGAGAACTAAAAAGAAATGTGAGGTCTGACAACCTGTTTCCATCATCAGTGCTGCAGCGTGTGGTAGAATAAAACATGGAAAGCTGTCTATTTAGGGATGCACTTTGTTAAATGCTCAGGTTGACTGCATCACTGATAAGACACAGCAGCTGTTGAAAGATGTGGCTGAGGGAAAGGAGATTGACAAAGCTGACGCTGAAGCGCTGAAGAAGCGGAAGTTGATAAGAAATGAGTGAGTGCATATTTGTTATATTGTAACTCATGTGATAAAGAGTCTTCTAGGTGCCTGGTATAAGTGCATGGTATAGGTGCATGGTATAGGTGCATGGTGTAAGTGCATGGTATAAGTGCATGGTGTAGGTGCATGGTATAAGTGCATGGTATAAGTGCATGGTGTAGGTGCATGGTATAGGTGCATGGTATAGGTGCATGGTGTAAGTGCATGGTATAAGTGCATGGTGTAAGTGCATGGTATAAGTGCATGGTGTAGGTGCATGGTATAGGTGCATGGTGCAGGACTGAGGACACATCTTCAATTTTCTGCATACAAGTAAAGTTACCCTCCTTATTCTTGCTTAATTCCACATTTGCATGTATGGCTACCTGCTTTAGGACATGGAAGACATACAAGCTTGGGAAAGGGGCTAAGTTTGCTTTGGAGCGAGTGAAGCCTGCAACAGATTTGACAGCAGAGATGATTCAAAAGTGAGAGACATGAGAATGTACTCAAGGACTGGGATTGCTTACTTCAGGGCTATGCTTTCTTTTGATCTTATTCATCAGCAGGCATTTAAAATATAGCGCTGAATAATGGACTAAGCTTTAATATATTAACTCCCTATTTGAGATTTGCTTAATATCATTACGGTCTTTCGAGGATTGGATGATTTTTGGATCGATCATATAGCCCTAGTACGATGTCAAACTAGTTTAAACTTTACTTAATGTCTAGATATTCAAAATAAATTAATTGCCACTCATTACTCATTTGTGATTGAATGGTTTGTAGAGGTACTTGGCGAACTCAGGAATTCAAGGAATACAACTTCAATGCACTGGGCGCCATCCCAAGTGGAGGTCACTTACACCCTCTGTTGAAGGTTTGTACACACAATGCAGTTTTGTTTTAGTTGGCACCTTGAGTCACAATGCTTGGCACCTTCAGTCACAATGCTTTCCTCCTGTCTCAAGAAACATGTCTTCAATAACGTGTCTCACCTATGACCTATGTGCAGGTACGTACACAGTTCAGGAAAATTTTCACTCAGATGGGTTTTGAAGAAATGCCCACTAACAACTACGTGGAGAGCAGCTTCTGGAACTTTGATGCTCTGTTTCAACCTCAGCAGCACCCAGCTAGGGATGCACACGATACTTTCTTTTTGACGAAACCTGCCACCACCACCACTGGAGTGCCTGAAGAGTACCTTCAAAGAGTCAAGGTTGGTAAAGAAGACGTCCAACACAATGCTATCTAACGCTTTGCCTTTTATTGCTACAGAAGAGCTTAAATCAAGGTCTTGTTTGGGGTAGATCTAGGTTGTCACTCATGGGAAGGATCCAAGATTTCAAACTTGGTGATCCCTAGTGCATTGTACCTTCAGATGACTTCTAAGATTAGTAACTCAAGCATGGCATGACATAGGATGTTCCTGAAGCATTGCCAGCAAAGGATCTTCCTGAAGCTCCAGTGCTTTCATTAGAAGGCCTTGGAAATCCATGCACTCTCCCAAGACTGTGGCTTGTTCTGATACAGGATGTACACCAGAACGGTGGTTATGGGTCCATTGGATATGGTTACAGCTGGAAGCTAGCAGAGAGTCAGAAGAATCTTCTGAGAACACATACCACTGCGGTGTCATCCCGCATGCTGTACCGCCTAGCACAAGACGGCTTTAAGCCTGCAAAGTACTTCTCCATTGACAGAGTGTTCAGGAATGAAGCGATTGACAGGACGCACCTTGCTGAGTTTCACCAAGTGGAAGGTGATATCATGGATTTCACATTTTTGTAGTGACATCATGGATTGCTGTAGTGACATCATGGATTGCATATGTGTAATAGGAGGACAGGCTCAAAAGTGTAATCATATGTGAATTTTCAACTGAAGCTGATATGAACTGGCGGTGAATGTGATGATGACGCTCAGCGGGCCATGTGGAGGATCCACAGCGGAATCATGCATTAGACACTCCTCCCTCATGCTTCTCACAGGAGCCACAGCGGAATCATGCATTAGACACTCCTCCCTCATGCTTTTCACAGGAGCCACGGCGGAATCATGCATTTAACACTCCTCCCTCTTGCTTCTCACAGGAGCCACAGCGGAATCATGCATTAGACACTCCTCCCTCATGCTTCTCACAGGAGCCACAGCGGCATCATGCATTAGACACTCCTCCCTCTTGCTTCTCACAGGTGTGATCTGCGATCGAGGGTTGACGTTGGGTGACCTGATTGGTGTCTTGCATCAGTTTTTCAGCCGCCTCGGCCTTCCTAAGCTACGCTTCAAGCCTGCGTACAACCCCTACACTGAGCCTAGCATGGAGATCTTCAGCTACAGTGAGGAGCTGAAGAAGTACATGGAGGTAAGTGTTCGAGTAGCAGGTAGCACTCACGGAAATGATTGCCTGCGCTTCATTGAGTGAATAGATGTTTCTGATCTGGAGTTGAGGACGTTGCTTCTACATCAATGCTTCAGGTGGGCAATAGTGGTATGTTTCGGCCAGAGATGTTGCGTCCCATGGGCATGCCAGAGGATGTGAACGTCATTGCATGGGGACTGAGCTTGGAGCGACCCACCATGATTCTGTATGGAATTGATAACATAAGAGACTTATTTGGGCACAAGGTGTGACTTGCTGACCTTTAATACGTGCTCAAGCCATGCCCTGCATTCAATAATATGTAACATCTCAAACCATTGTACAGCTTTTTTTTTATGTGAAATTGCCCTTCTTCGCAGGTGAGCCTGTCCATGGTTAAGAGGAATCCCCTTTGTCGGCTTGGATTGTAAAATATTCGAAATTAAATGCCCGCAGTTAATTCAAATTGTAACAACAGGTAATACTGATAATTCATTAATCAAGTTGTAGTGAATGGCCAGTAACATTATATTGCAGCATGTTAGATTCAGAAGAGAATCTGATGACCCATCAGCATTGTCAAAAGAGTCTATAAATGCAGAGCATGATCTGAATGCTTCTTACAATAATCAGACATTGAAAAATATTTCAAAAAGGGGCGTCTAAGTCTTGATCAGCCAACTCATCCAAGGGGAATCTGAGTATAGCAGCTATTCCAGACAGCTGAGCTAACTGCTCTCCGGAAACGTGCATGGATGAAAAGACCAACGCCTCACCCCCTGCCTCAACCACTCCGTCCACCAGGGCCACATACCTCTGTCGCTTCTCCACGCTGTTGATGCGGAACAAGTTGTCTGAGATGAGCAGAGTCTGGATGGCCCCTGATCCAAGGGAGGCAATGAGAGGCAGTGGACAACAACTTCAGTTTAAGCGGTCCCTCGCAACAAAACAAGCCCTAATACTGCAGCACAGTATTTGGTAATGGGTGGCAACGGATTGCAGAAGAAGGATCACAAAAAATACGTATGAACATGACACCCCAGCCTTCCTCATAACCCTTCTTCCATTCAAGCCGAAGATCATGAAAGTCTCCAACATAAATACGACTTGCTCCTCACCTAATTCTGCAGCTGCAAACACGTGACCAGGACCATAGAAAGCTCTAGCAGCATCCTCGGACATCATCTTGTAGAAATCCTACCACAAACACAAGCACTGCATTTTTAGGCACGGGCGATCTGATACGTATGGTGCAACGCTCATCTCTAAATCAATATGGAATCTTGGAAGGCTCCATCACAGTCACTAAAACAATAATGAAAGCTAATTACTAGACATCAAACAGAATCGATTCATCCTCCTGCTTATTGTTTCATACTTGCAGGGCTGCAACTTCTCGAGCTGCTTTGGTGTTCTTAATACGGGTGGCTATGCCTGGTGCAGACAGAACTTCCTTCAGTGCCTGCTTGTAGGCACTAGAGGCATGTGCCATGACCACCTTGTCGCGATTCTCTATCAGGACCCTGAGACCAAGGCCAGGAATTCAGCAGGAACCTACCTCGTGCACATTTATCAAAATCATCTAAGACTTGCGCAGCAGAATCAGAAAGAGTAACTGTACCTATAAAGAAGGTGCTGAGTAGCGCACATGTCGTTCCAGGCAAAACTCAAGCCCTGCATTACATAAAGGGCTCCCCTCCAACATTGACCATACCTGACTTCTCTTCTCACAGCCTCTGTGTCCAAGTACTCCTTGAACTGATCCTTGGCAAAGCCAGGACCTGCTATCACTAAACATTTGACGGTGCTGAAGTCCACATGCCGCACGACGGCGGAGAAAACAGCTTCTAAGAATTTATTCCAAGCCTAATGGGTAGTAAAATAAGTGGATTCATGGCATACAAATGATCCTGAAAGAACCACTTTTTTGACAAATGTCATATACAGCTGATGGTGCTGATGATTTGTTAAGAGGATCATTCCATGTCCAAGAATGCATTCTGTCACTCTTCAACCACACTCAATGCTAGCTATGATTTAGCACTCATCAATCTAACCCTCTACTAGCATACTATCTCATGCCTCAATAACAGAACCCCTATGATGCAGAATTCAGTTTGCTTCTGTAAGTTGGATATGTCGCTATGGAGGCTTATACCGTGGCATTTACCTTGTCATAACCTGCAGCAGCGGCCCCTCTCTTGCGTGGCAAGTTGCTTTCAACCTTGGCCTTGATGATAGTGGTGCTGGATCCTACTAAACAGATGTGGGCCAAGCCTTCCTAAGCGTGAAAATGAACAACATTTCAAAATGTCTTGAAGCATGTAATAAGCTCAAAAACATGGCGCTTGTCATTTCATCTGAGAGCAACATGCAGCAGATCATTGCTGTTTGTTTGGGAGTGTAGCCCAGGAACATCATCATCTCAGAAGCACTGCCGCTATCATCTAACCGTGACGAGCACTGCCGCCAGGTCAGCACTTAGAGCAGGATCTATGGCCTGCTCCACCCGCTCCACATCTAGGGCATCCCAGCAGGTCTTGAACAGTGTGAATGCACGCTGCTGCTCCAGCTCCAATGTGTGATAAGCACCCAGCTTGACATGCTCTGTCTCAGTTATGTTCTTACCTCGTAACCTGATAGTTCCACCTGAGAACACCATGGAGCAATAAGGTCCTAGGTTGGGAACTGGCTTATTCATGGCTGTGATTTATACAGATTAAAACATTTTATGTTGAATTTATAACAGGAACTGTAATTTTTAACCTTCTATATAGACATGGTAGAGCTACTCAATCATGGCATTACCTTCACCATAATCAAACTCCCAACACATGGTAAAGCTACTCAATCATGGCATTACCTTCAGCATCAAACTCCACCACTTCAACAATCACTGTCAGCTTTAGTTTGATTCTTTCTGAGTCTGCTCCCACGCCGGTATCTTTAGAAATTTTCCGGAATGTAGTCGCTGTTACTTGGTCTCCCTCACGAATCAAGTTGAAGGCATGCCACATGTCCTCAGCTAAAAGAGCAAAAGGGTGCTTTTTGAATAACTTATAAGCATCAGGGTACAGCCTTTGTTGGAAATAACAGTGAACTGAGGTGATGTAATTTGCAAATTTGAAGAAGACACTGTTGGAGCAGGTGGTGTAAAGTGTAGCTCATGCACAGATAAGCTTACTCATGTACTTGATGAATCTCTCACATTCTTCAGGTATTAGCTTGGTAGAGCCCTCATCTCCTTTCACATAGCTCTTGCTCAACTGCTTCATAGCCCTTTCATAAGTCTTGTACAGATTTGACAACCTCTTAACGAGGCAGTAAATTAGTTACTATCAGATACCCTGCTGCTGATATGAAAAATATGAAGCCAATGGTTATGATGATAACAGAGGCTGTGGCTGGTGGCTCCTCTGATCGGTACTTGCGCTCTTTCCGAGCAGCTGCTTTCAATGTTTGAGCTCGTCTAGGCTCTTTGCGTTCAAACTGTTCGAATTTTTCACGGTCTCCTAGCTTTTTACGATGTTGAGCTATAGGAGGAGCGCTGTGAGTGTCTGCATCGTAAATGATTGACGATTAGGTTGCCAGATCATCATAGTGAGATGTAACAGTTTAAAGTAAGCACACCATTTCGTTCTCTCCCCATGTGCCACCCAGATTGTAAGATAGCGGACATACAAGACATCAGTGCAAAATATTAGTGTGGAATGTATGAATCTGAATAAGAGCAATATTTTGCCTGTCCCACAAATATTAGAATTCAAATGCAGGATGGACTCTGTGCAAGCTGCGATCGAAGCTAAGAAGAAACGATTATGTAAGATGTCAGCTTCATGCATTCACATGTATATGCTCATACATAACCTGTGAAACATACATTAGGGGATCTTGTTAAAAAAGCCGTGCAGTCTGTACCGGCTAGTTTTGGAACAACCTTCCTCGCCGACGAGCCAGTTGGTACACGCACAACAAATTCGCATAGGGGTGCGTTTTCTAATATTCGAGAGCTTACCACATTGTTATTTTGAGTGTCATGTGCATGCGCGCAGATGCTGGGTTCAAAGCTCCGCCTGGTATCTTGAAGCATGAGCCTGACATGAAGAAAACTTCAGCAGCAGATCACTCTTCCCATAGCACGGAGCAGCAAAAATACGGCGATAATGCCCTTGCTGCACTGCTGGGATTCGGCAGTGACTCCGGCAGTGATGAGGAGAGTGCAGAGGATGCATCAGGAAACTCAGAGGGGAAGCATTCAGATTCAAATGTCAAAGCTCTTGATGAGCCTCCTGCAGATGATATTGACAGAGAGGTGACACATAATACAGAACACTTCTGGCATGCATGGGTCTTCTTGCAGGACTTGAACACTCTAGACAATCCCAGCTGTCAAACGTTTCATATAATCACAGATATCAGATTTAAATATGCATGCTGTCACCCTTCACTCTCCCCTCCTTGCTCATGCTGTCTGTTTTCCCTGCTAAAGATGACACCTCCCTATGCCTCACCAATGTCTCTTCTCTCAGCTGCATGTGTGGTTTGTTGACCTGTAGTGGCTTCCACTGATCACCTGAAAATAGTCCTTAGTCAATAGTCCTTAGTCAATAGTCCTTAGTCAATAATCCTTAGTCAATAGTCCTTAGTCAATAGTCCTTAGTCAATAGTCCTTAGTCAATAGTCCTTAGTCAATAGTCCTTAGTGAATAGTCCTTAGTCAATAGTCCTTAGTCAATAGTCCTTAGTCAATGGTCCTTAGTCAATGGTCCTTAGTCAATGGTCCTTAGTCAATAGTCCTTAGTCAATAGTCCTTAGTCAAAAGTCCTTAGTCAATAGTCCTTAGTCAATGGTCCTTAGTCAATAGTCCTTAGTCAATAGTCCTTAGTCAATAGTCCTTAGTCAATGGTCCTTAGTCAATGGTCCTTAGTCAATGGTCCTTAGTCAATAGTCCTTAGTCAAAAGTCCTTAGTCAATAGTCCTTAGTCAATGGTCCTTAGTCAATAGTCCTTAGTCAATAGTCCTTAGTCAATAGTCCTTAGTCAATGGTCCTTAGTCAATGGTCCTTAGTCAATAGTCCGTAGTCAATGGTCCTTAGTCAATGGTCCTTAGTCAATGGTCCTTAGTCAATGGTCCTTAGTCAATGGTCCTTAGTCAATGGTCCTTAGTCAATAGTCCTTAGTCAATAGTCCTTAGTCAATGGTCCTTAGTCAATCGTCCTTAGTCAATAGTCCTTAGTCAATAGTCCTTAGTCAATGGTCCTTAGTCAACCTCCAATATTCTCATAACAATGACCAAGCCACTACTTTATGGGCAAATAAGATCTCTTATATTATTTTACCGTGTTCATTTCCCTCAGCTGGCTTGCTTCATGGAGCAACTCGAGAGCAGTGGACTGTTAAGTGAAGAGGACACAACAGCCTCTGTCCACATTATGGATGATCAAGTTGTCAATGTCAGCTCAGCCAGTGTCAGCTCTCCTACTAACATGAGTGGAGCAGAGCTACAAACAACCAATGCTACAACCACAAATGCTGGGAAGATGGGTCCAGGAGTAACCCAGTCAACAGGCCTTTCTCAATCATCAACACTGTCTGTAGATCATGAAGGAGGTTCCTCTGAAAGCCTTGGTAGCAAAAGTGGGGAAGCTGAGCAGAAGGTGCTGGGGTATTTGGCTCAGGCTCCGAGGTGGAGCAAGGTGCTTGACACTGGCAGCCATTCCATTTATTATTGGCACTTGGACACCAACGAAGTAGTGTGGGAGGTGCCAGAGGGGATGGATCCGGATCTATTGCTACCTCCTGAGGATGCAGGCAGCACTGATGCTGTAAAAGAAGGCAGGAGCCCTGAAACCTCAGATCCTGGATCTAAGGCAGTGCTGTCACTGGAGGGTGTTGTTCAGCCTGGCATTGAGCATCTGGACTCTGAGGCCAGGTCAGGTGCTTCATCCACCCCCTCTGAAACCATGAAGGTGGAACTTGAGGACATGGAAGAGGGACAACTGGTTCTGGAGCCAGAGGAGATGGAGAAAATGAATACAGCTTCTGCTCAGACGCCCCGGAAAGAGGCTTCAGTTTCTGTTCCAGAAGCCAACAACAATTCCAATGGTGGTGGCCGAGTGGAGTCAAGAGGAGAGGAGGATGCATTGAGGAAGCAGCTTCTGCGCAGCCCTCAGGCCCATGTAGCGGCTGTGTTGGAGTCACTTGAGGCTGATGTCATGGAGGCAGGGAAATACTTCATGCAGGTGATGTCAATAGAGTGCTGGCAGTACAGAGCTGTCAATAGAGTGCTGGCAGTACAGAGATGTCAACAATTGTCATTTGATTTCTCAGTCTGACAACGAATCACCTCCTGAACTTTGCTTTGAAGATCCTTTAGTAAAATGCAAACTTTGATTCTTGGTTTGCAAACCAAATAGAAATTTTAGCGTTGATGCCCTACATGTCATCATGCCATCATGATTCAGGCTCTTCCCTCAATTGTTCGTATGGCTGTGGAAGCTGAAGTGAGGCGTTCTGACTGGGCGGAGCTTTCAGCAGTCCAGCAAGCAGCTGTCCAAGCAGGTACACCAAATCAGGCTCACAGCTGGGCAGCTTATGAAGACTATGTGTCTAAGAAGGTGAGAGGCATCTTTGTGATGTCCATCCAAGAGCTGCATTATTACGAGCAATGCCAAACTTTTAAGCACAGCTCACAGCATCATACTTCCTCAAAGCTTAGCGGTGCTTGAACCTAAATGTTTAAATTATGGCTGCACATGCATGCTCCTTTAGGTCATTTCCTCATTGTCGGCCCTCCCCGAGGCCCGGCAAGAGGCTAAGAGTCTGCTGACAAGGGGCCAGCAGGAAGCTGCTAAGCAGCAGCATGCCAAGCACACTATCAGAGCTGCTGCTGCTGGACCCAGGCATGCTCTGATAGATCAGGCAGCTGTTGAGGGTTCATCCCAGGCAGCTGCTGCCTACAATGCTTATGGATATGCAGGAGGTTACGCCCATGACACATATGGATGGCACTCCCATGGTTACCTGTATCAGCACATTCCAGCAGCACCATACTCTATGTACACACCTGCGGCCTACCTGCTAGGAGCACATGTTGGAGGTGCAGCCATAATAGAAGAGCGTACGCTAACACCCCCTCCCCCTCCACTGCCCTCGAGCTCTCAAGGGGAGGCTTCCACTCCTCCCCTGCCGCCTCTGCCATCCTCCGCAGAAGCACCTCCCCTGCCTCCTCAAGAATTCGACAGCCTAGGCAGTCAGACCGACATGGTGGATGCACCTCCCTTGCCTCCGCTTCCGCCAGCGGCCAATGAGGAAGACTCAGAAGACAGTATGGAGATTGACGAAACAGATGACGCAGATGTACATCATATACCTAAAGATCTATCCGTAAACAACCTCCCACCAGTTATGGCTGTACTGGAGGTTCCGGAGCGGCCTGACACCTACCCTTCAGAGGAAGTTACAAGCAACCAAACATTAGTTACTGTTCCAAATAAAGCACAGCAGCCTGATCCTTCAGCTGTTCCAAATAGAGCACAGCAGACTGATCCTTCAGCTGCTCAGCAGTCTCCGGCTGAGACAGCTGCAGCCTGGGCAGCTGCAGCAGCAGCAGCTGGTACGAATGGTGTGAAGAAAAGGAAGAAAGAAGACTCAGTGGGAGGTAACATAGAACCTGGAACCTTTTCAAAGGCTCTAGCCTGCTCTTTATTTATTTCAGCATTGCCTTGTACCCTACACATTGACATGTACCCTACACATTGACCTGTGGCCTACACATTGCCCTGTCCCCTACACATTGACCTGTCCCCTACACGTTGCCCTGTACCCTACACATTGACCTTTACCCTACACATTGACCTGTACCCTACACTGAAAAACATACTGTGATACTTCTTCTACTTTTAAGATGTTTTGCGCCATCTCCACTGTTTTGCACTGTCATGTCTTAAGGCACCCAGTTTAACGTACAAGGCATAATAATGATTGTTTGTTTCATAATGATGTGTTCAGGAGTGCCCAAGAAGCTGGGAGTCAAGTCTTCCACAGCCAAAAACAGTAAGGTGGTGGGAGGGAACAAGATGGCAGGGCTGCTCAATCAATGGAGCTCAGTTCGCAAAGATTTAGAAGAGGAGGAGGAAAAACTTGCACAGGTTGGTGGCTTTTGAGAATGGTGTGTTCCTGCCCAAGCTGTTGTATTCCTTACCAAGATGGAAACCATAATCCAATCAGGCTCTGGATTTTCTTTGCCTCACAATCAGTTTGATGAGTATCCTGCTGAAGGGTATGCATTACTGGTGGTGTGCAGATGGAGGCGGAGTCTTATGACCCTGAGGCTCTTGAGAGGAAGAGGCAGCGCGAGATTGAGGCCTGGAAGGCAGAGCAGCTGCGCTCTGGATTGGCTGCAGAGAATGCAAACTTTCAGGTACCCAACAGTGAAGTGACTACATATCACACATCTAGGTCGCAATGTTTAACTTATTCTTTGGTCTGTGTAACTTTCTGCATTGAGTTTTGGAGCATGCTTTAAGCGTTAAAATGTCCATTCCTGCATATAGCCGCTGCAAGTGGATTGGCGGAAGCGGTTTGGAGGCGGTGGTGACTCCTCAAAGCCAGGGAAGAAAATCAAAGCTCAGCTCACCAATGCCTCCACGGCTCAACCCCAAGTCCCAGATTTCCCCAAGAGGTCTTCTACTAAGCCGGATCTCGAGGCGCTGTCTGTGGGGCTACCAGCTGGCTGGAAGGCTATGTGGGAGAAAGGCAGTGGGGACATTTACTACGAGAACAAGTCTACTAAGGTGTGCATGGTTGGCCGGGATTAGAGGAGAAGCCTAGTATGAATGTTGATCCCTTGATCAGGTCCATGGCTCAATCGCTGCCAGGAATCTGCCCTAGGCTCAGGATGCTTTGGGGCACATGACATGTTTACTGTTTTATGAATGACTTAGATGTTGCCTAGAGACTTAATGTTGATGTAGCCTGCACTTCGAGGCACCCTTGTGTGGATGATGAGGAAGGCAGCCTCAATGTGAGGTGCAGCAATGTGATCAGTAAGTTTGGTTCCCAGGTGAGTACTTGTTACACATTGATTTTTGGCATGACACACTCAGGTTTGGTATCTGAGAAAGGGGACCTTCCCTCAACTGTCTCTGGCTTAGACTTTGCAGTTTAGGGCTGTAGGAGGTCATGCAAGCAACTCAGACCAAGGGGGATCATTTTGATTTTGACCAGCACAGTTGTTGTCCTATGTTGTTGTCTAATTTCACATGCTTATGCGACAGGAGACGAGCTGGGACAGACCATGAGCAGCAAGGAGGTGACTGGGCGTCATTTGAAGCAGAGAAATGTCGTTATGCATTTTTATGGGAATCAGTTAATTCTCAAAATATGTTGTACTACTCATTTTTGAAGGCCTCCTCTTCGTAAAAAGCTCATCGTGCATTCTGTGAACTTCTACTGCCGACTGTTTAAATCTTTTTTTAATCATTTTCATTTATGGCTAGTTAACAAAACGAGTTAGAACATCCTCAAGGGACAAAAACAACAAGATACAATACTAAGAGCCTCCAAAAATATAACACCAAGAACAGAGAAGAGATTGACACGAGTACAACAATCCACAAAGAGTACCTCACGTTTGGTGTGGACTACACCAACAGCACAGCATTGATGCAGCCATCATTTTCAGGGTTGTTGGTCACCTGCATGGACATAGCTTGGAGGTATTGCACACCGAAATAACTATAAAAACATGAAAGTATGAAAGAGATCGAAATGACTTCCCTGAACGCCCTGTTTCATTGATTATCATCTACATTCACCTCCATCTGATTGTCTGGTGCGGCTTACTCATACCTGTGCATATTTCCCCCACACCACCTTCCCTCCAGGTGTGACCAGTCCCAACTCACTAACATTGACCTCAATAATGGTGCCCTTTGTGATCACTCCAAGTGTTGTGAACATCTGAGGCAAAGGAGACAATCAAGCTTCATTCAACTTGTGTCGGTTTCTTATCATCTTGGCCTGCTGGATGTTGTACATGTTTATCCTGCCAAATCTGACTAGTAAAATAAAAACTGCCTTTTATACAGCATGAAGAACATGGACATGGAGGTGTGTCTACGTGCTGTCAGGCTCATTGAATATCTAACACGCGACATCTGCTGATTGCAATAAGAAATAAGTTGGTGAGGGTTTAGCACCTGTCCATTAGGGTTCTTCTTGATGCCGATGATGTCTAGACAGAATGTGGCTTTGAGCTCCGGGTGGGTCACGTGGGCTTTAGTCATACGTAACCCTGTAGGTCTGATGAAGCGCTCATACTTTGGGGGTTTACGTGTGAACCCAGCTCCAACGAAGGTGACCTTCGTGATCATGCGTTTCCAGCTCTTCTTCATGCGCTTCCCAGACTTCAGAACTTTGAACATTTCATCCTCTGCAATTGGTCGGACCTAACAACAAACCAAGAACATTTCAAGGCCAGATAGAAGCAATGAGTGAGTAAAGGTCTGCCTGCAGACCTTCAAGCCTTACTGGGTCACATTGTTAGTTTTACAAGTCATGTAAATAAGAGTAATAACATTTAATACTCAATACTCTGTTCTCACCACGAGTTTAATAAAAAAATAAGGTGACACAACAGGTGCGTGTTGCTCAACAAGGTGTAGGTGCACACCTTAGGGAGAGGAACTTCCCATTTCCCAGCTTTCTCTTTCCTTTTCTGCTTGATAGTGTTGCTGAGCACTTTTGCCCTATCCACCTAAACAGAGTTTTTAGCAAAGTCTTGTCAGATACAGAAGTTCTGTTGCGGAACATGTGAACTACACACCTGCTCTCTTTCAAGCAGGTACGCGGGTACAGCATTCTGTGGGACTCCATCTTCTGCTTTGTGTTTATTATCCCTCTCTTCATGCATTGCAATAGTCTTTTTCATCAGCGCCTTCTCAGCATGTCTTTTCTTTGCAAACATTTTGCCCTTGAGACCTGTAGAGGCGCACCGTTGTAAGAAACAGCGTTAATAGCAAGAGTTTTAAAAACTTTACCAATCGCATTGCGAGCAAACTCGGCACGCTTGTGCACCTCTCTCGCCTCTTTTTTCCGTTTACGCTCTTCGTGGTCTAATCTCCTTCCATATCTAAGAAATTGTCATAGAGCAAGAATATGTAAAACATGGCGACTCCGTTGTAAGCAGACTTTACGCTCACCTCTTCCGATGCAGTTCAATGTGCTCATTTTGAGGCATCTTCAGGTGCCTTAGTCCTTGAGGTCAGAGGAGGAAACCTAATTTTCCTTGTCTTCAACAACCAGTGTGGACATTTCCGTACTGCTTTACATACTGTTGTATATGTAATAGTACGTACAACAATAATATGCGCTGTCACAACTCCATCGCTATTCGCTTAGCATGTGGTAAGCACTATTCAGCTGGTGAAAAATTTCTGCATGTTCGAGATCATTTAATCGTCACCTTAAAACTGTGGAGGAGTGATACATGCATTTAGATAGATGTTTTCGGCGACGCCCCAGTCATGGGGACGTATCACCCATGTTCCCCCCGTTTTCCGTGCAGGGGTGGACAAAAGAAAAGGATTTAGGAAAACCCTGAGATCTTCAAGAATGTGGCCATTTTGAATGAGGTTTATGATAATTTATGTTGACACCATTGCAAATGAGGTGATGTGCTCTCATTACATATCCTTGATGTATGTGTGAAGCAATGTACTCTCAAACCTGTCTTTAAAAAAGTCCTACTAAATTTCTCGTAAAAATGCTGTGAATTTCTATATGGTACAGCATAGGCATGTGTCAACATTTGACAATGAAATTGCAGGGAGCTACTGTACTAATGTAAGGCTTCAAACCTGATGTATCACTTTTAACAAAGCCTCCTTGTATCTAGAAGATCTAGTTTCATGGGCTGAGCTGCCCCCCTCCTTCCAAAAGCCCTTGCAGATTTTGACCCCAGAGCTCAGAAGTACAGTGCATCAAGATGACAGTGACCTGCATTTAATGCCATAAGTAATATTAACAAATCCTTAAATCAGCAGGCATCAGATCTCAGCCCACATGAAAAGATCTAACCTCAATTTTATACTGCAAATCAGCCTAGTGGATGTGCTGTCACACATGCAAAGTTTGAGGCCTTTTCACACCCTCGTGCTTCATTATTTGACCATAATGTGAAGTAATCAGATTGCACACAGGCCAGGGCCTAAAGTTCAGTCATGATGACAACTACATCAGTTGGGCCACTTTTCAGGCCAATCAGACCCTCGTGTTAAACACTTTTGGGCTGAATCAGTTGCACTTTTGAAATTCTCATTCAAATCATGCATAAACACAACTTCATAAAGTTGTTATAGACGGCACTAGAGGTCATATGAACGCTTGCAAACTTCTGGAGCTTATGATCTTGATCCTAGTAAATGATTACAAGTGGCAGTTGGTATAACAAAGTGTGGAGAGGTTGAAAATTACGAGTCATTACAGGATACCTCTAAAATTATGACTTTTCTTTTGTCTGCCCGTGTGTGTCTGTGTGTGTGTCCGAGTTGACCGGCACTTCTGGCCGCTAACTATTGAAGCACTACAAATATGTTTTTATTTTAGCTTCTAAAAGCCTTATTTTACCAAGGTCAACGTGCATGCAGTGAGGAACTGGGATGTTCATCTACACGACTGTAGATAGCACTCTTTGCGTGTGCGTTTGATTAATACAGTGTAAAAATAAGTAAATTTGACTCAGGTTGAATCTTTAGATCTCAAAGACGATGTGACTAAACCTGGCACATTATCCAGATAGGCTGCATTGTCAACCCGCCAGATCAACCCAGCGTTGATACATTTGCGGATGAGTATTTAGTATATTTTAACCACTGTGTCCTCATACATAATGTAAACTGCACTTTGTTTTGTTTTGTACCTTTTTACTTATTACATTCAGCACTGACAGGCGTCGCCGTTTTATTTTGTGCTACGAGAGTAGCACTTACTCGAACTAGTCATGTAGGTGCTCACACTTCAAGGTATTAACTTATTTCTGAGTGATGGATTACTACATGTAGCAGGTGCTCACACTTCAAGCAATAACCAATATTGGGAGCCAATCAAGTGTTGAGCCTAATGGAATAACTTGGCTAAGTCCGGCCTTGAGCTAGACAAGATGTTTTTAAAGACTTGTAAACCCTTAACATGTAGCAGTATGATCTGAAGCCGCAAAATGTTAGGCACGTCAGCATTTGGAATCCGGAATTACTAGAATCTGAATTTATGTGTCTTCTGACATTCTTTGTATCAATTTCGAATTGTCAAGACTTGTTACAAGAATGTCTAGAAAAATACTCCTTGTTCTTGATCAAGCTACCTCTGCACGTTCTAAACGTACATTCTTGTATCTTCTTGTATCCAGACTCCTGCTAGCCTCACGCCCCACCCGTTCAGATCTAGGCGATGTTTTACCATATCATGAGGGAATTGAAAAATCAAATACACCCACGGTAATTTATCTCAATTACCTCATAATTTATTTCTGTTCCCTCATGATATGGTAAAACATCGCCTCCAACTCTGAACGAGTGGGGCGAGAGGGACGACGATGAAGAATTGTATCACTAGTACCAACAATTACTAGTGGTGATGCGGGAATCATTTGGACTACTATAGGCTAGATCTCTAAAGTAGCAATTGTTGGCCCATTGGAAAGTCTGGATTCATCGAACAAGAAACGAAAAGATAAAAAATGTACGTCTAGAACGTGCAGAGGTAGCTTGATCAAGAACAAGGCGTCTGAAGTAGACTCAATTCCTATAGGTAGAACGTTGACTTACTTGGAACGACAGATGATGACCAGCTTTGGCGCTGGATGATGCCAGCTACGTGTTGAGCTTGGTGGAATAACTTGGTTAAGTCGAGGCTTAAGCTAGACTAAATGTCTTTTAAACACATGTGAACCCTTAACCTGTAGTAGAATCTCTAGCCGCCGTATCTTGATAGAAGACTCTTTTTAGTCTCTAATTCTCTACAAAAGTTATAAAAAAATGTAATTTATACTCGTAAACCCCTTACGGGGAATCCGGAATTAATGGAATCTGAATTTAGGCGTCTTTTGACATTCTTTATATCAATTTCGAATTGTTAAGACTTGTTACAAGAATAATAATAATAAAACGCCGAAGCGTAGCTGGACGTAGAGGACAGAAGAACTCTGCCTCACCGTTCAAAAGTATGAAAAAAGCAAGGGAGGATGATCCAAAAGAATGGGAGGGGAAAAGGAGTGTTCAAGTTTACGACGGGTACGAAGGATGCAGGAGAAAGAGAAAATGGAGTGACGAGTTAGAGAGCGGTATAGCCGATGAGCAGCCGGGACGGAGATGCCTAAGAGGTGCTAAGTTGTTGGGAGAGGATAAAATAAAGTACCACTTACACCAATGAGAATAAGATGTACGGTAGGGGTGCTGGAAGGGAATGGAATAGGAGGAGTAGGGGTTAAGTGCGAAGGAGAAGAAATAGGAGGGAGGGGGGGAGGTGGAAAAGTGGAAAGAGAGGGGACAGAAACCGGACGGAGCAGGGCATGGGAGTCATGTCGGGCTGAGAGGGCAAGGCGCCAACCATTGAATGTAAGTACTTGACAGAGAAGAAGGTGCTGACTAGATTTGCGGGTGAGTGTGTGGTAATATGAGGTATCAGAAGTATATCCCACCTCAATGATGTGGAGTGTACAAGTAGATTGGAGGGTAGATATGTTTTTAAGGTAGTGGCGATGTGTGGGGCAGAGGAGACCGTTAGAGAGGAGATGATTGTAATGTGAGTGACTGAAGCCTTCAATGAGAAGGATATCTGGACGTAATTTTTGGGGATCAAAGGTCGGTGGGAGGTGGGGAGGTGTGCGGGGTGTGAGCCAAGTGGGTAGTCGAGTGGAGATGACACCAGGGGGGAGTTGAGAGGTGGAAGTAGCATCCATGATCATAATAGAGTCTCCTAACAAGCCATTGCGGAGCGTGGATTGTAACCGGCATACTGCCTGGTTATGGCGCAGGATGTATAGTGCTTTCAAGTGAGGGTGAATGTCTGACTTTGTGTGCACCTCTTCCGATGCAGCTGAATATGCTCATTCTGGGGCATTTTTTAGAAATTCCTCGTTACTTCAAAAGGAAAACCTAGTGTGCAGCGCCTTCAACATCGTCAGTATGAACACTCCCATACTACTTTTAGTACGTCATCCATGATCCATGAATGAATGCAAAATGTATCCTTGTCATCTCCACACATCTTGTGGGCAGAACAGCTAAAATACGATATTAGTTTGCTATGAAAATTAAAATACAGCAATGTGTCAGTAACTCCTTATGCATAGAGGTCTGTGGATTTATTAACGTACAACTGTACATAAGAGGTACCTACCTGCAAGACTACTGACGACATACGTAATGTGCATTATGTATACGCATTCTCAATCATAGATGGGACCTGCTAAACTAGGGCATTAAGCTAGTGTGGAGCATTGCATGGGCGTTATGTTGCCTTGTCAAGTCCCTTTGATCATGACAAATAGGGCGCAGAACATAACCTTTTCAGTCATAATGTTTGCAAGAACATACCTAACACAATATACCTTCACAAGGAGATGTTCTTTTGTACTTTATTGCGCATGCACCTATCTCCTTGGTGGTACTCAGTATTATATTCTCTGCCTATGGGTACAACTCTTCATGCCTGGTTCCAAAGTTACAGAACTTACTGTCTGGACTCTGGACCATTGCAGCACCTACTTTTAAGAACATTCTTTGTATATAAAGGGGGCGAAACTGCCATTATCTTCAGGACTGTATAGGCTGTTCGTGTGCCAGTAAATGAACCGTTCGTTGCTTCAGGAATTCGCAAGGAATTTCGCTGCTGTGTATTTCTCGGTACATACAAAATCCGTGATGTCTCTTGAAAAAATCTTGTCATATCAATATAATCGATTCTTCAATCAATATGAACACATAACTCGATGATTTTGACACATTAGGCATTCCTTTTTCCACACTTCCCTCCATCGACTCTTAAGCCGTAAGTAGGGAATCAACATTAAAACTTATGAGATAGGTCCTTACTCCTTCATCTCCTTAACATGGTGCGCTTCTCTTGAACATATGGATGTTGGCTGAAGGTGGAGAGTTATTTACATCTCGTTTCATCGCAGGAGAATCAGGACATGTTCCAACTTATTTTTGGTAAGAAATCATAAATCATGACTTACGCCCCCATGGATTTCCCGTAATCCGTTATGATTCCTCTCATTTAGCTATACCCTTTGAATTGTCTACAGTAACCATATTGGCCTTTAGGAAGTATCCAATTGGACTGTGTAATGGGTAGTGTCTCCCTCATGTTCTTCGTGCAGGAGAGTTTGTCCTCCATGAATATGGAGCACAAACATGGGCTGTGGTAAAATCTCTAGCTCAGGATTTGGTCCAATCAGCTTTCAAAAGGAGTTCATATAGCTCAGGGTCTAGTTCTGCGACTGATGTGCAGATGCATGCCAAGTAAGACCTTCTATCATTGCCACGATAATGAACCACTTTAGATTACTTTCGCCACGCAGTAAAAGCTGAGAATGAGGTATACCTTAATCTGATTCAGCATCCCGTATTCAAGCAATTCATTTCCATGAATGTAGCTTGATGCAAATAACATGCCAGCAAACTCAACTACCGGTAGCTGTTGTGGCAAGGGCATATGGTTTGTTCTTTATAGAGGTAAAGATTGTCAGTTATCAGAAAATCAATATCATGATGTAAAGACTTCTATGAAAACACTGGTTTAATGTGGTGATAGTGGCAAGTGAAGGTAGTGATTCATGACTGTGTAAAGTTTATTTGACATCATTTCCAACCATGACTGCTCACGACAGGCTGCTGTTAAGAAAGGTTTCACCAGCGTCATTAGAGGAGTGGGCAGGGATGTTGTTCAATTCTTGAGCAATGTAAATACGTTTGTGGTAGAGCTTCATCTCAGTATGGACATGCCAAAGGCCATGAAGCCAGAGTTCCAAGTGGAGAAGGTACAAAAATGATTTCTGGCCTTGTCTCTCAAATCTGCTTCATCGTGCTCCAAATCTCTTGACTCATTGGACAGAGGCTCATATAGGATATTAGTAAAATCTGCAATCCATGCATAATTATTAATTACTGTGCAGGCATCTGATACCTTTTGCCCACCTGACCTTTTTCCATTATAGGTCACAGAGACATCCCTAGAGCTTCATTACTGGTCCACGCGTGCTGGCTTGAGTTCTTGGGTGGAAGGGATCTGTGAGGCAGTTGCTTCCAAAGTGTATAACACTCAGATCCAGTTTAGGTTGTTGCAGGGGCGAGAGGATGGCAGCTGTGATCACGAGGTTAGGCCCTTCTACGTATCAGGGTTTGGCACTAAACCTCTCATAAAAGCTCTCTCTTCAATTTGAGTTTCGTAGAATATTATATCCATTACATAGTATACTGTATCAGGTACCCTGCATCAGTTGAAAATGTGCACGTTATTTGACTTGCTTCCTACCGACCTGGCCATTGTGGAACTTGGATATCAACTGGATAGCTGTTTTTCTGATTCAAGGGGTTATCCTCTGATTGTTTAGGTTTGGGAGGTCACCTACCCACCCGTTGCCATCCACAATGATTGTTCATCCAGTCGTATCATGGAAGCATCGCCCTCCTACCGACCTGAAGCTGAATTATTTGGCACTTTATTTCCTTTCCATGTTGTTATGGATGCCAACTTAGTGGCCAAGCAGGTGAGATCAGGATGCAAGCTCTCCCGTCCTCATATTTGCGTTCAGTGTATTAGAGAAGACGCTTTTAATGCTTTTTAATGTTTCACGACAGTCACAATTGTTGTTGACAGTCTGAAGTCAGCATTCTTTATGGAATATATGGAATGCCCTCCTATTGTCCACAGGTTGGGTTTGCTCTAGGAGCTCTTGTGCCAGACCTAGTAATAGGGGCGCATGTGAATGATCATCTCAAGGTAAGCAAGAGGACTCAAGGCATTTATCTTTGGAATCTAGCTTTGCCCTTATTGGAATTACAGGTTTAAAGACATCCTCCCTCCCTGAATTGCATTGCATTGTGATTACTGTTGTTGTTATATCTCCTACTTGTGGTGCGTGCAGATGAATGTGCCATGGACAGGTTGGGACTTCAAGACAAGACCCATTACTATTGGTGTTAGGAGTGGGTGTGTGCTGCTAGAGACTAAAGCTGGCATTGAACTCAAAGGAGCTTTCTACCCCACCAGGCTGTCTGATGGAACTCCAGCCCTTCTCTTTGTGGGAACACCACGAGTTTACACTTTGAATGAGCTAGAGGTAAGATTTTTCATTGTCATTTTATGAGGCCCTTCATAGCAGAAATTGCATTTCCTTTTCAAGTTCACACTTCCATGTTTCTACAATACTGAGCCTTAATACTCTAAATGATACCTATTTCCATACACTACATCAGGGTGATGTGTTATAATCCAATATGAACAATCTAATGGGATGTTGAAATCCGATGAGAATAATCCAGTTTTTTGCCAATGAAAATTATCCACTGTTGTGGGCAGGCCTGTGGCATGAACATCTCGGACATACCGCCTCATGATGTTACCTCTGATTTTGTTGTGCTGGCTGAGAGGCGGCGAGTGGACACCGAAACAGCAAAAAGACTAGAAGTAGGGTTAAAGCTCGTGTGTAGGCCGTGTATATGTGTATGCTAGGCTACTTCATGGTAGCTCATTCATGTGCTTTATTCAATGGTAAGCCCATGCGCCTGGTTGGTGTGATCATCTAGTTTCTTGACAAGCCCCACCACGATTTTCACCTTCCAACGAAAAGCAATGATTAGAATGCGCTGTCTGTTGCCTCACCAGTCTGAAAGGCTCCGTTGGTACTCAGGGCACCATCTGCTAGGATGATGCTCCATACATCTTGTTTTCAACAGGAAGAAAGACTGGATCTCCTAGAGACTGCAAAAAAACTTGAGGCTCAGCGACTTGAGTCTGAGTTGGCGAACATGAGGTATGGGATGTGTGTTTAATATGTACCAAGGCCCTTCTAATCATCAGGGCATGAACAGTACGTTCTTCACAACAATAGTCGAGACTCTAGGCAGATTATCTGGGGTTGTAGTCTAACTGAAACCTGTCTGACAACTTTCAAGTTGTGCAGAAGTTGATGAATGAATTCCTACAATTTTTGTTGTTTGCTCAATTCCCACCTTTTTCTAGTCTGAATGTGCAGGCTGAAAGAGAGCTTGGCTCAAGCACTGTCCACAGAGCGGCTGTCCGGAATCATGGGGTCAAAGTTCAAGTACAACACCCCAGCTGAGCAGACAATCAAAATACTTGATAAGCTTCTGATGGGAGAGACGGTGAGCTTGTGTGCTGTTCACACATCCGGTCCTTATGACCCGCGCACTTACCATGACCATTGCTGCCTGCATTGAGCAATGTGGAACACGTCAATCCACGCATGCTCCTAACGTTGTTTTGTATGAAATACAATGCATGGAGGAAATTCAAGGATTGAATTAGGTGTACTGCTTTTGTGAATGACTCAGATTGATTCTGAGGAGGCTATAAGCTTGCGTGACAACATCCTCTCGGCTGGTAAAGATTTCCATAAGCCAGGGAAAAGAACTATGTCCAAGCTGCGAAGTATGAACAAAGATGCAGATGTGTCCCGGTCCCTCATGACCCTATTGAGCATAGATGAAGGAGCAGAAGAGGTGAGGATGTAGGGATGCCTTAGAACTTCCCTGTCAGCCAGAATACAATGATGAATGAGAGGGAATGCTTGCTTGATCGGGATGTCTTGATTGCATTGTGGATGTAGCGACTCACATGCCAACTCTATGAAATCTTACCTTACACAGGAACCCTCTCAATCTGCTTTTGCAAGCGTAATAAGCATGAGCAAAGCATCCTCCTGGGGAGATGAGGAAGAGGACCTTGCAATTAATTCGTTCTCCATGTTTGGGGCTTCCTACGAAGAGGCTGGAGAGCTCGCTAGTGGGAGCTTCTTAAGTTCAATGATGAAGAACAAGAGAAATCTTGCCCTTAGGTATCTTTTTGTTCCTCTCTAGAATGATGTAGGCATCAGAAATTGAATGCACCAATACATCATCATATCGCCTTTATATTTCTTAGAGCTGAACTCAAATAAAGCTTATCTTTACAAATATTTGACTCATTCATAAATCACATGAATCTTCTTTGGTCTCATCTGTGCAGCCCTAATTCAGCACGCTTTCACACTGCTAGAGGTGACACTGATCTGCTCATCCTTGAGGAACCTTCAGACAAGGTATTCACTCAACAAGTTGTCTTAAAGCATAGGGAGGAGTTTTATTGATAGCTTCTAAGCATCTCATCTGCTGCACGTAAAGGGTGAACGAGGACATATGATGTTTTTGATGAAGGTAATGAATTCATTTGCAGGTGTTGGCTGTCTTAGCCAAGATGGACAATTGGCAGTTTGACAGCTTTGAGCTGGACGAGGTGACATCCGGCAGGCCTTTATCTACGTTAGCATTTGCTATCATCAGAAACTGCAGCTTTGTCCCAAACATAGAGTGAGTGATTGTTTGTATTAACACCTGGAAAACATGCATGCTCCTGCATTTTTATGGACCCTCTTAAACCATTTTTTTAAAACAAGAATTAAATTGGAAGCTGACATTTCGGTCTTGTCATGTGCCTTTGAAGGGAGCATCACGTCAGGGAGCGCCTAGCGTCTTTTCTGCGCAAAATTGAGGATGGGTATCCTAACAATCCTTATCATTGCAGGTAGCTGAGTATTGGATGCGATGATGTTCTTCAGTTCTTGGCAATTTCAAAATTAAATTTAGAAATAAAATGTTACTTCTACTGATTTGCAGGATCCATGCAGCAGATGTGGTCCGGACATTGTACGTCATCCTCACTCGTGGTGGTGTCATCAAGTCCATGTGGCATGAGGCCTGCGACATGGATCTGCTGGTGGCAATCTTGGCAGCTGTCATACACGATTTTGAACATAGAGGAGTCAATGTAAGCCATGATATATTGGCAGCTGTCATACATGATATTTTAAAATGAAATCACGTACCTGAATTCAGCCTTGATCTTATCTCCTTTCTCTTTAGCCCAACTGTTGCATGTATGTCTTTCATATTGTAAGTGATGTTGTTGCCTATAGTGTTATAGTTAGGGGCTAAAGGCTACAGGCTTAAAGCACTCTTGCTAACACTCAATATATTTGTTTTTTGTTTTACTACAGAATGACTATCTGATCAAAACGGGTGATGAGCTGTCGGTGAGAAATTTACTTGTAGATACTTAGTAGTGCAGTTGAAATTTGAATAAATACATTTTCATCATTGCACCTACAAATGAAAAGCCTCGCTTATCTGGGGAATGTCATAATGCTTCAACTTATTGTCTCTCCCCCAATCTTTGAAATGCAGGTTCGTTATAATGACCGCTCCCCAATGGAGAACCATCACCTAGTAAGTGCTGTGTTCCAATATACTTCATGTATGAAGGGCTCATGTGACCAGAGAAGGCTTCGTGGCTGAAATATCTCATCAATTTGAATTTTACCTGGAACCATGTATCTGAATCTGTGCTACCTTGAATGATGGGACAGTTTTGCTGTATTCACTTACAGATTGACTCCTTTTGTTGCAGGCTGCAGCATTTCAGGTCCTGAAGCAAGATTCAAATGATTTCCTAAAGGACCTCCAGCCAAAGGCAAGGGCACTGGCTCGGCGCCAAATCATTGACATGGTGTTGGCAACTGACATGAAACAGCATTTCTCCCAAGTATCCATGTTCAATACCAAGTTTGCAGCCATCATTGACAGCAAGCAGAAAGGAATGTACATGGAGATGCCAACAGATGAGGATACCAGGAGTATGGTGCTGCAGGTAAATAAAGTTGTATCAATGCACAAGTGAGCAAGCTATGATTTCTGCCCCTCCCCCCCCAAATAATTCCCCCCATCTGATCATTTGCTCTTTTTTCAAGTTGAATTCCTGACTTTTATTTGGAGCTTCTTCTCTTATCTGTTCTATGTATTCCACCAAATTGGTAGATGTGTCTTAAGTGTGCGGATCTTGGACATTTGACAAGTTCAGAAAAGGTTCACAGGAGATGGGTGCAGAGGCTTGAGGAAGAGGTGAGGGTGCTTATAAGCTGTCTTAACTGTCACAGATTTTAACTGGTGTGCTAATCATAAAAATATGGTTGTTTCTGTGATGATGACTCAGTGAGTCTTAGCAGGTGCGCCTATAAATCTTGCATATGATTCACACTATGGTTCACACGCCATTGGTTTGACTGCAGTTTTTCCTTCAAGGCGATCATGAGGTGGCAGCCTCTCTCCCTATCAGCCCTCTTATGGACAGGACCAAGGAAGGTGTCACCAAGTCTCAACCTGGGGTGCGAAAGAGCAAGCTACCTTGATATAAGTCGTGTCATACATGCAACAGATGCTGTGCCTGTAGCCTGATCGTTCTTACCACAGTTGAACTAGTAGTGTATGATTGAAACATGCTTCCCTGCAGTTCTTCAGCATTGTGGTGCTGCCACAATTTCAATCCTTCTGCGACGTCTTCCCGGGCTGTGAGCAGCTGCTAGAAGCTCTACAGGCCAACAATATGATGTTAGTACCATCACCTTAATCCAGAAAATGTGTAACAAGATGCTACCAGATGAACTTGAGCCCTTTCTACCCTTTTTTACTCTTTGCCCTCTTTCCACAAGGAACCATAGAATGATCTTGGAGGAAACATTTTTATCCTTTCCGCTTCTCCTTAAGTGTCATTGCATATTACATGCTGTATTATGTGTTCTTGCTGTACACGCAGGTGGCTGAATGAGGGTTAAGATCCGCTAAGCTGACATCTGACTGAAGGGTTTTTCCTTCTGACTGACAGCTGAAACAGGATGCGTATTAATTTGTGGAGACATGCTTAATAAGTCTAGATCTCTGCACAGTCAGCACTGGTTGATGGTGTGATAGATGCATGTGTGCCAGAGGTTAGAAATGTCATGGATTGTATGACTCACATCTCTTGATACCTGAACAACAACCCAATAGGTCTTGTAGATTCAGATTCATTTCCCAGGAACAAGTATTAAAAAAGGCTATCTTAGTTAAGAAAGCTTGAGATATAGCCAATGGGAGCAGTCTGCATGTCATTGCCGCAGAAGAATAAGTAGTTGAGTTCCAGGAGCTGGATGGACTTTAGTTCTCTTGTTGTACTAAATAAACGTTTGTCCACGAGTATTATGTCACATACTTAACTGTTTCATTATCTTCACCACCTGAATCCATCAAGCGAACTCTGGCTTACCACTAATTTTTGATAATTTTTGTGCAAGCCTCTTTTGGTTTTTTTAGTTGCATATTATTCTGTTAATTTGCAGCCTCGTCTAGGTACAGCTCTTGCATGTGGTTATGTGATGGCTTTGAGCAAACAGCATAGGGACCTGGGCTCATCGTGAATGCTTACTGAATGTAAAATTAAAATCTAGAATGCGTAATGCTTCACATCTAAAAACAACTGCATTGACAACAAACCATCCCAATAGTGAATAGACTGTGCAGAAAACACAATGATTACTTCGAGGAACAGTAACACTAAAAGTAACGAATGCCTGTAAGAGCAATGAGAAATTATATTCTGTTTAACTCAATAAAGTTTGTGAGCTTATGTCTGCACCTGTGAGCCAACCCCAGAATCCCAGCCGCATATTGCGACTTCTAGATGGCTCTGGGACAATTGCTGCAACACTTAGTCTGTTCTTAATGTCAGTGCCTCCTCCATGTCCTCCTCCTTCAGTCAGGTGGCTGGTCAGCACTACATCAGTGGTTGCTGAGCCGGACTGATGATGGCTCTCCTGACTCACATCATCATCTAGGTGCACTGCTCCATGATTTTGGACAGATGCAGCACCGAAGGTGGTGATAGTGCTGACACTTTCATGCTCATTATTATCATTACTCAAAACACGATCATGATGCTTTGCGACACCCTCATAGCCTGTAAGTCCCCCCCTTGATTCAAAAGGAGTAAGTACATAGGTGTCTGGGTCCTTGACATCTAAAGGCCTTTCCCCAACATGATCCTGGTGCCTTCCTACTAACACCTGCTTATCCAGCAGCACGCCCCCTCTAGCGTGGAACACTTCGATGACATGGGCAGGCCCTTTGGCAGCCTTGGGGTTTGGAGCAACAGCCAGCACTGAGGTGCGCGCCTGATGAGCCTGGTGAGTGTTGGGAGCCCCATTACTGCTGAAGCATGAGTCCACCATGTGAGGACTGGAGGTGCTGGCTGAGATACTGCCTGTGCCTGGACCTGCTGACTCACTCTCAACATGCAGTCCATCTTGGCTCCTCCCTTCCATCGACAGTCCTCCAGCTGCCACAATGTCAACAAATGATGACACCTTGCCGGCGGGTTGCTGTGCATCAAGAACTCCCATGCCCACTCGCATGTCCCTGAGCTGCACGAGTTGTTGATGCTGCATTCGCTCCTTCTCCAGCTCCTCTTCTAGCAGGGCTAGGGTTTGAGCTAGGTCTTGGATCCGCAGGTTCACAGGCAGTCCTGCACTCAAGGCCGCAGCATTTGCCACCACAGAGCTCACTGACTCACGCTCCAGGCCAGCACCCAGGCTCTCTGCACACACATTCCCCCCCAGATGTGAATCTTGCTCATGTTCAACTCTTTGTTCTGAATTCAGCTGCTGTTGAAGACGCCTCCTATCACTTCTTTCCTGCTCCAGCTGAGCTTCCATACTAATCACTTCCTCTTCCAGTGCCCTCACTTTCCATTCATTCTCAGGGATGCCACCGAGCGGTGTCCCAAGACCTGCGTGAGAGATGCGGCGAGGTGTGGGTGGCACCGAAGGTTCTTCTTCTTGAGAGCCTGACAACCCTTCCCTGCCCCCTGAAGGATTTAAGACCTCCTGAGCCCTGAATGCAGCCTCTACCGCTGCCCTCAGCTCTAATCTCAGACTGCTTAATTGGTCTGTCCGGCTGTACTGTGTATCACCAACAACCAGCTGCTCAGCAGCAGCAGTCCTTGGACCTCCATCAGTTAAATAGTCACTGTTTGTCCACCTGCTGCCTTGAAAGACCATCAGCTGCTCCAAGGCATGGATGGTGGCTTCCCGCTTTCGCACCTCACCCCTAAGTCTTGTAAGAGCTTGACCGTGAAGGTTGACCTTGTAGGTGAGCTCACTGACAGAGAGACACAGAGAAGAGAAGTGTGACCTTGTAGGTGAGCTCACTGACAGAGAGACACAAAGAAGAGAAGTATTTCAGGGAGTACTCACTGGAACAGTGTGCCCTACAACCTTCACATCACTTGCTTTTTGTACCTCAGAGTAAGACAATCTTATTAAAGCTGATGGAATCCTCTACTCTTAACTCAATTCATGTATGACTACATGTATAATGTGCATATTACTCATGATAGCAGAAAAATACTGGAATGAAACAAGGGAGTTACAAAGTACTGGATTGAAACAAGGGAGTTACAAAGTACTGGAATGAAACAATGGAGTTACAAAGTACTGGAATGGAGCAAGGGAGTTACAAAGTACTGGAATGAAACAAGGGAGTTACAAAGTACTGGAATGAAACAAGGGAGTTACATAGTACTGGAATGAAACAAGGGAGTTACAAAGTACTGGAATGAAACAAGGGAGTTACAGCCATGGAAACTGGATCACCTATTTTCATCTATGAGACGTGAGATGGTATTTGCCGCTGCTTCACACTGCTTCTGTACATCCAGGGCCACTCGATCAGCTGCTCTAACACGATCCTCCGCAGCCCTTAGCCGCACAGTCCAAGTCTCTTCTAAGCCCCGCAGCTGACCCACCTCCACCTTCAACTTTGCTTTGTCCTACAAAGTCAAATAAATATTTTCTGCAACATGTAATGCATTGCATTTTAATAACCTGAAACCAGATCACCTAGCATCCCTTCCACATATATTCACTTGAAATTAGCGTGAATGTAGATGAAAATATCATGTACCCATTTTATTAACAAAGGACATGATACAATCAGTACAGAAGTAAGCAGATCTGGGTCTTAAGCTATTTTTATGATTGCCTTTTGTAGCAACCCAGAGCTTTCTGGCTTGTATGGGCTCTTGCCAGCTAAGTAGACCTGACCTGTCTCAGCTCCTCTACATGCCTCTCCAACTCCAGCTCCTCCTCCAGTGTCCTCTTACCACCCTTCAAGAGACCTTCCAGCTGCTGGCGCAACCTGGTAGCCTCAGCTTCCCGCTCCGCAGCGGATATTCGCAGACGCTCTACTTCCACCGTCCGCTGCAATAGCCGTGTCTGCGTTGCTTGCAGCTCTTTCTGCAGCTGGTCTGACTCATTGAGCGTGTGTATTGGAGGAGCCTCAAATGATGATGGCTGAGAGAAGGCATGAGAATGCATCTGGAGACCTAACTGCAATGAGTTTCCGCCCACATCTGGTGCCTGCATCCTTGGTGATAAGCAGAGAGGTTGGGGATGCGCAACAGGATGCTGTTCTTCTTCCATGAAGGATTGTCCTTGTGATTGGTAAGAAGCTGCAGCTAGCTGATGACGAAGTAAAGCACATGTTTCTCGCTCCTTCTCAAGTGCATGCTCTGCTCTCTTCAGTTTCAGTGCTTGTCTCTCTAGTTCTCGGGGTGAATACCTGTGTGGACAAAAAAAGTGCTTCTGAAGCCGAGCATGGTCTGACTGAAAGTGTTACAAACAATTCTATCGATCCAAAAGCTCATGAAATGTTGAAGATTTAGCATGATTCTGACGAAGCGATTTCATCTATTTACTCTTACATGAGGGAGGCTGACACTGCAGGAATGACACTCAGCATGGAACATGAGACGGATGGCCCCGCTGCTAGGACCTCCTTTTCATTTACTTGACGTTCAGTATTTGAAACTTGCTGTTGTGAGATCTGAAATTGAGCCTGAGAGGATGAGAATGAGTATTGTAATCAGCATTCTGCAGTGTCTCAAAAAGTACAGCATGATGCAAAAAAGATCAAACTCAAATGAAGCTCACCTTTTCGAGTTTCATGATCCTACCATCGTCCTGGACAGAGTCCTTGATAGGCTCTCCTTCAGCTTTCATCACCTCTATGTTAGGCTCCACTGTGACTAAGATTGACTCCAGATTGTCCAATCTTGTATCTTTATCACAATCATCTTAATGCATTGGGAGAAATGACGAAACTCTTACTACTCTTAGCTCCGAACCCGAAAAGAAGAGACAAGGGTCATCAACACTTCAACTAGCATCTGCTGTCTTATTACTTCTTGGAAATTTGTCCACGTCAATGATTTTGAGTGTCCAAACCTAAGTATCTCGTACTATCCTCGTCAGCAACTTCCCTCATTGTGTAGATTTGGCTTGACTACCTAAAACACAATCAAAAGACATGGATTCAAGGGCTGGTGACAGAATAACAGTAATGTCGAAGCAACTGGTTTCTGCATCCGAGATAATGAAAGACGCACAGATCTCGCTGTCCCCTACGTCAGCAACGATGATGCCTGGCCAAAGCGCTGACTTGTACAGCGTTGTTCTTCCCGAGAAACTTGCAGCTGATGGACATTGGGCAGTTAGGAGGTACCTCCAGGCCTTCACTAGAAGAATGTTTATGGCCCTCAGATATATTTTTATTTTGTTTTTAACTGCCTTCTTACTTATACAAACATTATAGCTGTATGAAGGGTATGCATAACAAACTCCTCCATTCAGATCCATAATATCTCCTTACAAACTAGTGAGCTCTTTTGCTGCCCCGGATGAACATATCCGGACATTGTATGACAATTGGGAGACAAGCGTGTCAAGATACCCACATGTAAGCCAACCTCAACCATTGGTCTTGAACCTTAAGCTTGAATTAAAAAAGACTTTTGATTAAATTTAGGGTCCATCATTGGGAACACGGAAGAGGGATGACAAGGGAAAGCTTGGGCCTTACTCCTGGATGACTTATGCCCAGGTGCAATTTTGTGTGCCTCTTCAGCTACCTGCCTCATCACATGCTTGCACTGGTATGATATAATGGCCTGTATCCACTAATGTATCCTCATATGTGTCTTAGCTATTGCTTTGTTTCTTAAACTAACAGAATTTAACGGGTCATCTCTCATAATTGTTTAAAACAGTCTGGAGAGGTGCGTAGCTCATTAGGTTCAGGGCTCATCCAGCTTGGATTGCATCCAAAGTCAGCTGTGGGTCTTTACTCAGTAAATTGCAAAGGTAGGGTAAATTACATGATTTACCGACTTAGCAACATTGGGGGTGGCCTACAAATTTAAGATGAGCAATGATGAATGAATGACTTCAGTTATCATGAGCAGTCTGTATCATGTTTTCTATTTTCCGAGTTGTCCAATGTGCGGACAAACCAGCCTGTCCATCAGAATTCAGGCCTTATTTTCTTTCAAGCTGTTAAATTGTGAACATCAATGCAAGGAGCACACAAATCAGCTCCTAATTTCCTATCCTTGTGTACAGAGTGGGTCCTCCTAGATAAAGCTGCCCATGCCTACTCTATGACCTCTGTCCCACTGTATGACACATTGGCACCTGATGCTGTGGAGTACATTTGCAATCATGCTGAGCTGTCTTGTGTGGGATGTAGCGCTCAAGTGCTGCCAGTGTTTATATCCTGCCTTCCACGATGCAAGACTGTCAGGGTGGTGGTAAGAAACATGGAGGCCAACTTAACCACACAATTATGCAAATGTGCATGCGTTCAATCATACAACCTTGCAAACTTGTTAACCAATAACAAGAACAAAATCCCCAGCCTCGAGCTGAATCTTGGTGTATAGTGAGATCAATTCGCATAAATCATTTGGCCTTGACCAGACTAGCACAGGAGGCTGAGACACTTATGAGTAGGCCTTTATAGTTTGAATAATCTCGTCTTATTCAATGCCTTGAGTTGAAGTGTGTCAAGCATGCTCTGGTACTCTGTAGATTGTTTGGGGTGTGACCAATGGACGTCTCCCGGATGCCCCAGCTGGATCCAATATCCGCATCCTAAGCTTTGATCAAGTATGTGTTGCGCTTATTTAGAAGTTTTGATCAAGTATGTGATGTGCTTTAGAAGATTTTAACAAGTACGTGTTGTGCTTTAGAAAAGTCTAACAGGACACACTGGACTCATCTGTGCTCAGGGATCCAAGACATATCACATATGAACAAGAACAAGCTTGTATACAAATCAGCATTGTCTTCTTTGGTAGACTTTCACTGCATCAAGTGATGTGTGAAAGCCATGTTGTTGTGGAACCTGAATAGAGTCATGTACTTTTTCCTCTCAGTTGGAGTCTCTGGGTAAGAGACATCCCCGGCCACACATCCCGCCCAAACCGTCTGATACAGCTGTGCTATGCTACACCAGTGGTACTACCGGGGTGCCTAAAGGTGTGATTTGCAATAAGAGGAACTAGGTGTGATTTGCAGTAAGAGGAACTAGGTGTGATTTGCAGTAGGAAGTAATAGGTGTGATTTGTTGTAGGAAGTACTAGGTGTGAATGAAGTTCTGTGGAGTTGTACCATAGGACAGGATGCAATCTCAGCAATCACTTGGTTCTAGATCAGAGCATTGTTGACCCGTCGTCACCAGTTCTGCCATCTCCTACAGCAACATCAACAAGCTGTTGTTGATCGGAGGTTGTAAGTTACTTAGTGTTTACGCACCCCTAACTTTTCTTCCTGACAGGTGCTGTGTTGACACATGCCAACCTGATTGCGGTGGCTGCGGGCACCGCTGCAGTGCTGGAGGGTATTTGGAATCCAGGAGACCGCCACATCTGTTACCTTCCGCTTGCTCACGTCTATGAGAGAATAAATCTGATAATGGTGCGAGTTTTTTAAGCCAACATTTGTTGCGTACCACTTTGGTGCAGAAGCCATTCTATGCATAGTTAGGTTCTGATCATTCTGAAATGAAGCACTGTGCTCCATATTCTTCTCCTGTTGTACGCTGTACGAAATGCATATCTTTGTGCTTGAGTAGCATGATGGCGCAAAGAAACTTATTGAACTTTGTTTGTTTCCTCATACTTGCAATTCATCATGTTGCTCATAAGTTGCATTGTTATACTTTCAGTGCATTCATGCCATAGCGACATAAATTGGGTGCTAGTGATTTCAGTACAGTTGTGCTGGAACAGAATTTGGGTTCTAATACTTGCAGTGTATCCATGTTGGGATTGCCATTGGTTTCTACAGTGGCAACGTTCAAGAGCTTTTGGAAGATGTTTTGGTGCTGAAGCCCCACATTTTTCCGTCAGTGCCACGCATGTGGAACAGAGTGTATGACAGAGTAAGTGAGTGGGCTGGAGAAGGCAACTGAGCTTTAAGGACATTGTTTAAGCATGGGGACAGAGCCAAATAATTCTGGGCCTTAGGGGAGGAGCATCTGGCCTTATGCATACCATTTTAGTAGTTTTCTTAAAAAGACACTTATTGTTACTTAATTCTGGAGCTGTCAAATATCCTTGGCTGCTGCTAATCAACATCCTCTGGTGTGCCGCATGGTCATCTCAGGTCATGTCCACCATTCGGACAGGGAGCCCCATTGCACGCATGCTTTTTGACAGAGCATTTGCCTACAAAAAGGCCTGCCTCCTCAGAGGAGATCCTGCGGGTGGGCGCTGGGGGGCGTTTTATGACCGTCTTGTCTTCTCCAAGTTGAAAGCTAGGCTAGGAGGGGAAGTAAAGCTGCTTGTGACAGGTGAGGGGAATGCAAGAAAGATGAGACAGTGATGGTGATGTTTTTAGTCAAATGAGGGGTTGTGGTTGTGATGTTGGTGATGTTGTTAGCCAAATGAAGGGCTATTGTTGAGGTGTTGGTGATGTTGTAAATCAAATGGAAGGTTGTGTTGAGGTGTTGGTGATGTTATAAATCAAATAATTAAGGATTCTTGATGGTGGTAAAGCAATGTTAAGTAAACTGATGTTGAGAATGAAGTAGATGCAGCGGACTCCTGATTGATTAAATGCAATTCTATTAATGAAGTAATTGCAGCGGACTCCTGATTATTTAAATGCAATTCTATTAATGCAGAACAGAGGTGGGAAGTTTAGAATGCTGGAGAGTCCACAATATATGTTGATTGTTTGCAGTACTGCAATGCCTTGAAGTGTGCTGATTAAAAGCAGATAACTTAGATGGGGAAAATAAGAAGTAGTCTTGAGTACCCTTTATGTTGTCACATGCGACTTTCATCCAAGAGATGTATCAAGCACATCAGTGTTCCCATTCATGTAGGGGCCTCTCCTATCAGCGATGAGGTCATGATGTTCCTAAGAGTCTGTTTTGGCGCTAGAGTGATTGAAGGATATGGCATGACTGAGACGTCATGCACAATAGCCTTCACAAGGTAACAGAGTGGCATGACATGTCTGTGACATTATGATGCATGAAACTATGTTGGTGTCTCCATTTTAGTCCTTGCTTGTTTTAAATGTGGTCATGGAGAGAGGATGAAGATCATATTTGAAGAACAAGTTCTCTATCTACTTCTTTAAGGACCTGAAAATGCCTGTACAGCATGTATGATGCTTCTTTGATGATGTTGTAGGTACAGCATTACATGTATGATGCTTTTTTGATGATGTTATAAGTACAACATTACATGTATGATGCTTCTTTGATGATGTTGTAAGTACAACACTACATGTATGATGCTTCTTTGATGATGTTTTAAGTACAGCATGTATGATGCTTCTTTGATGATGTTATAAGTACAACACTACATGTATGATGCTTCTTTGATGATGTTTTAAGTACAGCATGTATGATGCTTCTTTGATGATGTTATAAGTACAACATTACATGTATGATGCTTCTTTGATGATGTTGTAAGTACAACATTACATGTATGATGCTTCTTTGATGCTGTTGTACTTACATGTGTGGTGCTTCTGAGTGGCATGTATGAAACTGACAGGTTATGTACATGCAATGTTTGAAACTGACAGGTTATGTACATGCAATGCAGATTGGATGACTTCACCACTGGTCATGTTGGTGCTCCTTTACCAAGCTGTGAAGTGAAACTAATGGATGTGCCTGAGATGAGTTACTTGAACTCAGATAAACCATACCCAAGGTAGAGCTTATGGAGAGAACTAGTGGATGTGTCTGAGATGAGTTACTTGAACTCAAATAACCCATACTCAAGGTTGAGCTCGTGGAGAACTAACACAAATGTCCATAGTAGAGATATACAAGGCTAATGCATGCTGATGTTATTCCTCCCTTCCTATGCTTTTCAACCTTACCAGATTTTCTGTCTACATGGTAACTGCTAGGGTCCTCCCGATCACTTTCTTCATGTTCCTCACAGTCATGGTATCTCTGTGCTGAAGGGGTGAGGTGTGTGTCAGAGGGCCTGGTGTGTTCCAAGGTTATTTCAAGGATGAGGCACAGACTCGTGAGTGTTTGGATGAGGATGGCTGGATGCACACTGGTGACATTGGTTGCTGGATTGACGGAGGGAGGCTCAAGATCATCGACCGAAAGAAAAATATCTTCAAGCTGTCTCAAGGTGAGCCAAAACAGCAGAGCCTCGATTTGAATCATAATGGAACAATTTGTACAGGAAGTCTTTTACATAAGTCTTAAGTAAGTGCACATGTTCTGGCGAGACAAAAGTTATGAGAAGTCTGTAAATTGCGAGGACCATCTCACAAGACTTTTTCAAGAACCTCAGTGGAGTCCATCCATTTTGGACAAGTATGCCTGCGTATATGGAGAGGCAGGCATACCTGCGCATCTTGATGGCATGCATATTTTCTCCTTGTAGTTACCCAATAATGATTTCAGATGATATACCAGATTACTTGCCAATTGTAGTTCCTCTTCCTGCATACAGGAGAGTACATTGCACCAGAAAAGATTGAGAATGTCTACACTCGCAGCCCTTTCCTACAACAGTGCTTTGTGTATGGTGACAGTTTGAAGCCTCAGCTAGTGGCTGTAGCTGTGCCAGATCCAGAGGTGTTAGTGCCATGGGCAAAAGAGCGTGGTTTGCCGACAGATTTACCAGGACTATGCAGAGATGCCGCAGTGAATGCGGCAATTATGAAAAGCATGCACGAGGAGGGGCGTGTGGCTAAGCTTAAGGGATTTGAGCAGGTAAATCCGCTGCGATATAGTCGTGTTCTATTAAAACACATTCAGAATTGTGCCCTTACTGACCTCATTCTAATCGGTATATATGTTACATGACCGCAGGTTCAAGCTTTGTATCTGATCCCAGAACCTTTCACTGTTGAGAATGGACTGATGACTCCAACGTTCAAGATTAAGCGTAATGTCGTCAAGGACATGTTCCTTAAAGACATAGAGGCAATGTACGCCTGCTTACCTAAGTCAGAGTAGCTAAATTGTAGCTTATGAAAATTCTTCTTAGCTACTTTTTCCAGCACTTAGGCAATCACATTAAAAAAAGCTCATGCAGATATGCCTCCTGCTGAATCAGAACATGCCGATCATGGTGATGACAGTGACTCCGAAAGTCTAGTCTCCTTGTTTTAAAACTAGAGGTAACACTGCAGAGCTAAATTTAAACACAGCAGTAAGGACAGCCTGTCATATTCGCACAAAGAGGCCGTTGACGAGAACAAATGAATGCTGTTATAACTATTGGGACAACACGGAACTTGACGAGCCAATTCAAAAGACATCGTGATGAAACAAGGCGTACACGACCGGCAGGGGAAGACTTGTAAGGATGCCCTAGATCCCCAGTCACTTTTAAAGCAAACTTAATGGGTAATGTAAAATGTTTCTTGCCCTGGGTTTGCTTCAGGGCTACAGCTGCACTCATGAACAGTGCTTTAGGCGGGAACAAGGATGTAGAAATGGCAGGTTCTGCTCTTTTTGCACCCGTCTGGGTTCAGAAATCTGAGAAAATTCGAATGGATCTCAGCATCCTGAAAGATCGACTCAGCAAACTAAAGGAGTGAGTTATGTTACTTAATCAACCATTGTGCACGTGCCCAACCTCTGGGCAAGCAACATGCTGAGTCCCTGGCGTCTCACTTGCAGGTTACACGGAAAGATGCTCTTAGTGTCTTTTGATACAGACGACAGTGCACAGGCTCAGGTTGAGGCGCTCACCAGGGAAATGCAGGCAAGCTTCAAGAAGCTGAATGCAGAAATCAACAGCATGGAGCAGACGCCAGGGGCAGATGATGCGGAGGTGCGGCAGCAGGTGCAGCGGCAGCTGGCCAAGGCCCTAATGGTCCTCACCATGGACTTCAGGAAAGAAGAGACGAGATTCCTGAATAAGGTAATCAACAAATATTTCTGACTAGGCTCTAATCCTATGCAAGAGTTAGCATGACCGTTGAAAAGAACAGATGGCCTTTCTCTGTTGACCTTGAAAATGCACAATCGCACATTTTAATGCGTTGACTGTTTTCTCCCAATATTGTTTCTTCCTCAGGTTGAGGCAAATAAGGGACTGGTAGAGAACTCTTCCCTCATGGGGGTTTTGGGAGATGACTCTACATCAGATCTAGCAAGCATGGACCCAGGTTTCACACAGGCACAAATCGCAGCTGTTGAGGTCTCCCAAGCATTAGCAGAAGAGAGAGATCGGGAGATTCAGCAGATTGTAAACACAATTGTAGAACTGGCTCAGGTACATTGCTGACCTCAATTGTAAACCATCATGGTGTACGTCAGGCTAACAGACATGCTCTAAATTGTCACATTCTTGTTCCATATTGTTGTAATAAGTTTTCATTTCATTTTTGCGCGGTGCATTGAACTCTTTATGTGAAAAGTAGTTAGTAGCTAACGCCTGTAGTTAGTAGCTAACGCCTGTAGTGAAATCACTGAGATTGGTAAATTGTTTGCAGATCATGCGAGACTTGGGAGCCTTAGTGGTGGACCAGGGGACCTTGCTTGATCGAATTGACTACAACATCCAGCAGAGTGCTGTTAAGGTAGAGGAGGGCACTAAAGCCATCGTGCAGGCAGAGAAAACGCAGAAAGCAAGCCGCATGTTCCTTTGTATCATTGCTTTGGTTGTGCTCATCGTTGTCATGCTCATCATTGTCGTTGCAAGGAAGGCGTCAGCAAGCGTTGGGTGAGAGCACTCTGCAAGGTCGCACTGCACCTGTGCCGTAATTCCTTTACATGACCATATTAAGCTTGGTTATGACACTAGTGCTGACATAGATGCATCTTCCCCTTTGGGAGTTTGTCATATTAGCACATGTAACTGAGCAAGGACCATTGCATCTGCTTCAAGGCGCTGCACAGGCAGTGACTATTGGAATAGACCAATACACCTGAGTGTAGAGCTGGGACAGTTAGCTTTTTTGCTTGCTTACTTGTCTTTTGATCTGTACATACACAAAACTCTGGCAGAGCATAATGAGCTCTATGACTGCTAATAAGTATGTTCAAAATGAATTACATAGTACTTAAATACTCAAATACTTATACATCTGCTTAATTGAACTAGCAGCTACTCCGCATACTTGTTACCCTTGCTATCTGTCAGGGCAGGTGTCAAATGATTGCTACTACCAGCTGATAGACTTCTGTCCAGAAAGCATGTTACAGATAAAATAGGGATTGGTTTCAACTAAGAGAGTCCTCCATAGTATGTGTGCTAGAGAAGAGGGAAGGAGAGCAAAGATCAGGTCTAGCTTGAAACTTGCGGAAAATCCATAATTGTTAGGTTATTTTGTAGAAATTGTGTAAGCAGCTAAAGCATTTCTATAATCTAGGACTACTATAACTTCTGAGTTACTCAGAAACTGTTATTGCTCAAAAGTACTCCAAACAGCCGCCAGCCTTGCAAAGCCAGTGCCAACCTTAGCGCCGTCTGAACTCTCCTGAAGACATACTTGACCTGATGCCATACTGGCTGACACCAAACTGAAGATACAAGTACGAGTTAGCATTTGAAAGAAATTGAGATCATCTCACATTATTATCTTCTTCACATCTTGATGCAAGGAACAAAGAGAACAAATTCATAGATCAGTGCCAGCAGATATGTTATGGATTCAACATCATATACAAGACATTCTTTTAAAGGTATTCTCTGTAGTGTCAAAACAGGACATTGAGGCATGAGACAGAGAGTTTATTGATTGATACATCATGCCTCATGATCTCATAAATCATGTTACATAATGCATCAAGTGCTCACCTGCTCCAACGAGAGTCTTGAGCCCAACACTCGACTCTGCTGCACAAAAAAGGGATTCTCTTTCTCTATGACCTCATTTCTAATAACATTAGACATGACTACACTTTCCAAGGCTGTTTGAGGCCTCAGAGGTCGCTCACTCAGCCGTTTTGGTGCAATCTACAAAGGATGTAAGTGATCAATTTCAACTAGAAGATATCTTAAGTATTCAAGTAGGGGGTATTCCATTGCTATCAATACATATTATGTGAATCTGCTAGACTCACTTGAGGTAGTTTATTGTTGTAGGTCTCCTCAGGTACTCGAATTCTCTTTATGGTCCATGTTCCTTGCGTGTGATGATACTTTGCTGGTGTCTTAGAGTTACTTAATGGGCGCGTGAACGTGCTAGAAAGGAACCCCTTCGCAAAAGAAAAGGGTAAAGATGTCAGATGTTTGTACAACGGCAGATGGAATTTAGAGACTGCTGCACTTACCCACTCCGATGGCTGTAATTTTGCACTTTGCAACTCTTTATTAATTCGAATGGTCCCTGTCATAATTATTTTGTGAAGGTAACGCATTTGCTGGCATTACTGAGGCAAGACTTGTACATAATTGCATAGCATAATTTAAAGTCTTACAATTGGCTTGAGCCTCGACAACATTTATCGATGGCAAGGCTCCCGTCAACATTTTCTTATGATTAAATTCAGTTTAATACAACTTGTTATAAAATCTGTTAAAATTCATATACTCGTTCATGTAAAAGAAGTTAGTGTAAGGAGTCACTGTACGGACTTCAAGTACGGACACAATTTTTTAAAGCTCAGCTCCAAATTGCTAGGGCAAGTATTATGTCGGATGCATGTGTGCATTTAGCTAATTTTTTATAGGAAAAAAATCTCGTAGGTCAACGGCATATAAATGAGCAGTTTTTCACCGAATTCTTCACCTATATGGGCAGCTGATGACTGCCTGGAATGTACATCATCTTTCATACCTCCTGGACAAGATTTGCTGCTCACTTTTAGTTTTTTAGACCCGCTCAAGTAAGATGCATTTCAAATTGTATTAAACAATTCTTGGCTTATGTAAAGCTATGCTATATTTGCAGGCCTGACAACATCAGTTCTAATAAAAGTGATGAGTGGAGATTATCAGACGTTCCCCAGACCTCAACCTTCCATGTGAAGGACGGGCCAAACCTGCACACGACATCTGAGTACCCTCAGCATGTACATCCTGTATTGCGCATCCCAGGAACCACTGAGACCCAGGGACAAGAATTGAAAACGCTTCACAATTCAGGACTTGACTTGCAAAACACTGCTAAGCAGCACATTGTAAACAGCCCAGAGATCATTCAAAATACATACTCACAGTTTCTCTTCAAACAGACTGCACAACAGAAGCGCTCGTTAACAATGGAGGGCATATCGTACAATAGTAGTTCCCCAGTTCAACAGGGCCTTAGCCCATCAGGCAGGGCAGAAAAGAATGAGGCAACCAGTACCTCTCATGAATGGGCATCTCCAAGTCATACCGCATGGAAATACACAAGCCCTCAGGCCATGAAGGCTCATCAATCAGAGCATGCAGACATGATGAGGGATCAAACAATGAAGATGGATTTTGCAGCCCCTAATCATGGCGGATCTAGTGGATCTGGTGATATCCATGCCAGCGATAGGTACCATGCCTTGATCTCACAGCTAGAGAGAAGCAACAGAGAGCTGCAGCAGCGCTTGACATCACTAGAGGGGGAGCTGCTGACCTCTGAGCGCCAGCGTATGCATGTGGAGAGTAAGCTGGGTGATTTGAAGGAGGCTGCAGATGATGTGAGTCCTGTGGCCTGATCTTAATTCATGTGGTGAACAATGTAGATGAAGATCAGTGGCTGCCTCACAGTGTGGTATCATAGATTCATATGAGAGTACATGAATGTCAAATGTGCATCAAATACTGATGTTCCTCAATGTGCATCAAATATTGATGTTCCTCAATGTGCATAAAATGCTGATGTTCCTCAATGTGCATCAAATACTGATGTTCCTCAATGTGCATCAAATACTGATGTTCCTCAATGTGCATCAAATACTGATGTTCCTCAATGTGCATCAAATACTGATGCTCCTCAATGTGCATCAAATACTGATGTTCCTCAATGTGCATCAAATACTGATGCTCCTCAATGTGCATCAAATACTGATGTTCCTAGGCCCAGGCTCGCGCGACTCAAAAGGAACAGGCCATGGTGGCACTGCAGCAGCATGCTGACGCTGTGGCATCTGAGTTGAGGTCATGCCTCTCAGAGCTCAAGCAGGAGAAAGAGCGTGTTGCTGCAGGGCGTGATGAGGTGGTGCAACTGAAGGATGATGTGGAGGACTTAAAGAAACAACTGCAAGCAGCTGCCAAGAAGGTAGGAGAGATTCTTAGTATGAAGTTTGACATTACATGCATTTGCCTTGGGGTACCTCAGCCACTACTGTGATGTGGCTGTTTGCTTAATGTGACTGTCCAGTGCCTACAATATGTGACTGTCCAGTGCCTACAATATGTGACTGTCCAGTGCCTACAATATGTGACTGTCCAGTGCCTGCAATATGTGACTGTCCAGTGCCTGCAATATGTGACTGTCTAGTGCCTACAATATGTGACTGTCCAGTGCCTGCAATATGTGACTGTCCAGTGCCTGCAATATGTGACTGTCCAGTGCCTACAATATGTGACTGTCCAGTGCCTGCAATATTTTCTCATACCCTCATGTGTGTAAATGCCACATGAGGCATGAAGTAGGGAGGATTTATTTTCTAGCTTAGAAGCACAGCTCATTTTAAGCCCTGCTCGTCTGATGTCATCAATCATAAAAACACATTTTGCATGTAAATGCAGCTGCACGGAACATGCGGTTACTGCCATTCCCTGCAGATTGATCAAGTCGGTGAAGATGATCGCAGACAGCTGACAGAGCTGCTTCAGCTGCGCAAGGAGCATCAGGTTGTACAGGAGGCTCTACAACGTACGCGCATAGACCTTGCAGACGCACGCGAGAGGCTGACGAACAGTGAAGCGGCTGTTGGTAAGCAGCAGTTGCAGGTGGCAAAGAGCCATGCAGAGGGAGGAGGAGCTGTCATGCAGCTTCATGCCTTGAGGGCAAAGGTTGTAGGTGTGTTCTTCTTGATCAGCTTAGCCCATGCATTCCTCTTTTTACCTAGGAGTAACATGGGAGACTGTGGTGCTGAGTGCTACATGCATGGTCTGCAGATCTTGAAGCCAGGAATGAACAACTCACTGTTCACCTGAATGAGCTAGTGGTTGCTCATCCAGACATCCGATCAAGCAAGGTAGATACACTTTTTACTTTTTAGAAACATATACATAGATAGATAGATAGATAGATAGATAGATAGATAGATAGATAGATAGATAGATAGATGGATAGATAGATAGATAGATAGACAGGCATATCCATACGCTTATGTATATATGTTTTTAGTAAGAATAATTAGGTGCTTGGCTGGAAAGGTATGAGTTTCATGGAGAGCTACTTGTGTCTTCTTGTTCAGCCTTTCTCTGATCCCTTCATCTGCAGAATGTCACAGGCAGTACTGCGGAACCATTAGGAGCATACCCGAGATTATCCAATCCAACCACTATGCCGTATCATTACCGCAGCAGTGGCCTTCCTAATCCAAGTGAGCATCAGTCCTCCATCTCTCTAGGGCCAAGAGATGAGGCTCATGCTTCCATGGAGCCCTCCAAGTGGATCGGCACGAACACAGCAGCAGGAGCAGTGGCAGCGGGCATGCCAGGTACTAAGAGCGAGCCTCTAAAGGCCTTGCTTTACAGTGGCGGCTCACAATGGGAAGGTGCAGGCAATCAGGGCAGTTCAATCCCCTCTGTTCAACAATCTCAGCACCATTTCAGCAGCAGGGAGCAAGGTGCAGCATCTCAGGGGACATCAGCAGGGATGTACAGCCCATCTGCAGGGATGTACAGCTCTGGTCCAGGACTCCCTCTGGCACACAGAGAGGAGGCACGTCAGGCTCTCCAGAGCAGGCCCGTCCAGCCAGAGACTTATGAGGATGCCCTTGAGCTCCAACGTTACATGCAGCAGCACCCCCCATCAACCAATAGAACCGCACTTAAAACAGGTGAGGTTGCAGTGAGATGTCTAGTGTACCATGATAGGAATGAAAACTTGAATCGTGAAACGTGCAAATCGATTTATTCTTTCCATGCTATTTCTAATAGTGAGTCACATGCAGTGACATGTCTCTCTTGATGGTGCATGATGAGTTACAGTCTCTAAGCATGTAGATTGCAGTATCATGTCTCTCTTGATGGTGCATGAGTGACAGTCTCTAAGCATATAGATTGCAGTCTCATGCCTCTCTTGATGGTGCATGAGTTACAGTCTCTAAGCATGTAGATTGCAGTCTTGTCTCCTCCTCTCCACTTGGAGTCCCAAGATTCAACTCTGTGGATGACCTTGTGTTCAGGTGGCAAAAGTCACTGGCGCAGCATTGAGAGCCGCCTCATGGAGCTTCAGGCTGCTGAGGATGCTATCAAAGCTCGCCTTGCAGACCATGACAGACACATCCAGCAGCCACCCTCTTCTACTAACAGGCAGCTTCAGTACTTCTCTCCACCTCATAACACCAGCAACAGCAGGTAATGTCAGAGCATGCCCCTAGCCATGCCTCAGATAGGAAGAGAGACGGCATTATTGCTGCATACTTCAACCATTTAGTGCAGGGGTGCACGCTGTATACTGTGTCTTTGTTGTGTGCATTGCTGCATACTTCGACCATTTAGTGCAGGGATGCACGCTGTATACTCTGTCTTTATTATGTGCATTGCTGCCCTCTCTGAAATTGCCAATGGTCCTTACGGGATCGCTTGCCTCCTCTGTCCTGCACAGACAGCAAGCTGGGACCCGCTTATCCCTGGACGGAGGTTACGGCTATGCAGATCAGTTCAGATCTAGAGATCAGCAAGATCTGTACCTAAAGCCTGAGGCTGCTCTCCCTAGCTCAAGTCACCATGCGATGGAGTCGGAATCAAAAGTGCAGGGATCTTTTGAACCTAATGACGCAAATGCACCTTTCGGGACAGAGAGAAATGCAAGAGTGAGACAATGGCATTGCTTTTATTCCTTCAAGCATTCATGTCTTTGGTTACTCATGATCTCTCTTTTCTCCATAAGAAATTCTAAAATTGAGAAGCATTTACATAAAGTATTCACATTTAGATTACAAGCTAATGAGGTATCTAACTCCTCTCAGTGGGAATCTTCAAGTGGAAAAGTGTCTAAGTTTGAAATTTACGACCCAGTTGATGGTGCCACTGCTTAAATTGTGTAATGGTTAATCTTTGATTAGGAGATACTTGCAAGATCCAAGCACCTTGAGGACAGCCTTATAGCCTTATGTGGGGAGAAGAGTCTGCTTGAGAGTGAAATGAGTAAGATGTCTGCAGGATCTGGTCGCTCCTTAAAGGAGAGACGGAGAAAGGCAGAAGTACAGCAGAGGCTGGAGACTGTGGGGCGAGAAATCTCAGGTACAAGGATGCAGCTTAAGAAGATTACTGGGAGATAGGTTGGAGGCACTAAGTAGATTTATTCCGCCAGTTCCCAGCACAACCGGTGCAGTATACAACCAAAACTTGGAATGCTGCTAAGCTGTACATGACTTATGTCAAACTCTAAATGAGATTTCATTCAATTTTAAACGACCAGCCCCTGAAATGGAGACAAGATGACAAAGCAGTGTCTGCTGGTCTGACTTGTACATCCTTAGTCCAAACCGCAAAACGACTTCGATCTAGCACACTTTTTGAGAGCTACGTTACAGTATTTGGAAGGTTTACACGTTTCACAGTAGAAATCCTACTTTGTTCAATTCTTTTCTGATAATATTCATACGGTCCAGCCGCCCTTTGTCACGTCCCTGTAGATCATGAGCTTAGCTACTAGAAATATATTTGCAGCACTTGACTCCAAAAAGTCGAAATCAAAATCCGTGAAAGACGCTGCAAAGAAAAAGAAGTCAGAAGATAAAGAGAAAGAGGTCTCCACTGCAGAACTAGAGAAGGCAATTTTTTCTCAGCCAATCTCTACAAGTAATTGGGCTGATGACGACGACGATGATGACGCCTACGATGCAGCTCCTCTAGATGATGGATGGAGTCGTGTACCGGCAAGTGTGCATATACCCTTATGACAACTACGCACAGCCCTCAGTATTTTCTGTTACACAGGTTCAGTCCCAAGGTATGGAGAGTGCATACCCTGGTATCCATGAAGTTGAAGAAGAGAGTGAAGCAGAGGAGGAGGAAGAAGAAGAGGTACATGTAAAGCTCTTGGGTCTTCTGCACAATATTAACCAGTTAAATTGTCTGTATAGGATCATGATTTCCTAGATCTAGAAGCTGAGCTGGGTGTAGGGCATGATAATGACGAGGACGAAGATGCTGAAGGTGTGCATAATGCTACCTGATGAGTACCATTAATTTGACTGAATGTTTTCATGGGAACGCATCGTATTCGCCCTCAATGTCCTTGTAATTACTACTTAAAACTGTAATTCTTGTTTCTGCAGAGGAAGAGTCTAGCCGCCAAGAGAATGAGCCCTCTGCAGCAACAGCTGCCTCAAGAAGTGCAGCAGCAGCAAAAGCAGCTGCGATTGAGCAAGAGAGACAGCTCTCAAAAAAGGTAAACATTATGAGCCGCGTGCATTATATGTAAGGATAGTGGAGGTCCTTGTTCCCATAACCAAAGAGGCCTGTTATTTTTTACTTCCTCTAATACTGGTTCTCTCGTCCTCATCATGGTGCCCTCTTTAGGAATTGAAGAAGAAGGAGATGGAAGAGTTAGATGCTGTCTTTGCTCAATTTGGGATAGAGGCTTCAAAAGAAAATGGAGACGCTAATGGAGCAGCTGAGGGTAAGAAAAAGAAGAAGAAAGACAAGAAGAAGGAGGGCGAGGTAGCCCCCCCAACTGCAGCCTCTGAACTATCAGTTGCTGGACCTGATGCTGCAAGCAAGCAGCAGGAAGCCGCATGTGCTGCCCAACAGTCAGAGGAGAGTGAGAATGATGAGAATGGAGCCCCTGTGGACCCCACAGCAGTGAGTAGTGTGGACTGCCTGACTTTCATACCTGATCATGAAGGTTGGAGGAGAGCTCAACTTGGAGACTTCACCAAGCTAGGACGCTGTTCTCTTATTCTCTTTTACCTTGATCCCATGCTTCTGACTGATTTAGAATCATGGAGAGTTATTGCTTTGTATCTGTGCTCACTTTTGTGCCTGATGCACAGCCCCCCCAACTCCAAGCACGAGGTGCCATGCAAGTTTTTCAGCACAGAATGTGGTGCGCATTTATTTCCTTGAATTCTTTCTTATAGGCCAAAGCAAAGCTAGCTGAGAAGCTGAAAAAGGCAGATGCCAAAAAGAAGGCTGTGAGTGCAGCTGCTGCTGCAGAGGCCAAGGCAAGAAAGGCCAAGCTGACAAAACAGAAGGACTCCTCCAAATTCAACCAGGTGATCATAGTGTACAATATCCTGCAGGAAAGAATAGAAGTAATTGGTGATAAAAATACCGTCTCAACATGTACTTGACAGGAGCCAAGGCTCTTCTTGTTGTCAATTGCTGATCCCTGCTGAGTTATTGAATGTTTGCTCTTGCAAGGCTCCTAAGCGCTAATGGAGGCATCCATGGCATGCCCTGGAGAGTGCTCGAAATATATCTTTCTATGACTGTCGCGCTGAGATAGGGATAAAGCAAAACACAAATAGAGAAACATAGACACGAGTGATAAGGCTGACATTACCTCATGTTGTTCACCATGCACATGAGGGAGTAAAACCATCCGATTTTTGTACACAACGAGGCCCTGACATAAACAGTGGTAGTTGTTGCTGTTGTGATCATTGAATGGCTTCATATGGGTGGATTTAAGTGGATTTGTATTAACCATTTTATAACCCGCTAAGAATGCCTTATCTTTCCTCTTTTCATGGTCATGAACTTCCTGTCACACAACTGTGTTTTTTCTTTTTCTTTTGCAACTATGATGATCCTGACATAGTTGAAATCATCTACTCACGACAGAAAGCAATTAAGCACTGGCTATTAAAGTACATGGACATGTAGGTCATCTGTTAACACCTTGCATTTTTCTGAGTCCATTTTTGTGTATCACACTTCACGCGCCAGTGTGAAGTTTCTTACTTCAAAGAATTTGTACTAATTGGTATCCAAACCTAAGTGTCACGCATCACAATGCCTCCTAAGCCGATTGACTATTATAAGCGCCCATTTTACAAAGCCACTTTGGAGAAACATGAAATACAGGTTAGCGTTTGTGATTTCAACTTTTGATATACAGCTGCATTTATTTGAAATGATTACACTGTGTTATAGGAGGACATAGCGTTGATAGAAAACCTGTCTGGAATCAAAAGGAGGACGCAACCACCTGCTCGTTATGGACAGCAATACGATAGAAGAGCATATCAACAGCAAGATGATTAGTTGATTCTCCTCTTCTCGGTGCATGGAGTCTTGACGTTTGCTCTCTGTTACAGATGATTGAGACACTACCATATTTTTTCCTTAAAGTTGCACTTGTTAATAGGAGGAAGTAGATCTTATAAACTATTGACTTTTTCCCTAGATTTTCTCGACAACGTCTGACCCCAATGGAGGGGATTCTACCCTTGTTTCTTTGATGCAGTTGCATTTAAGAAGTTGAATTGCCATGGTCTTTTTTAGATTGAATACATACCAGAGCATCATTTGGGATCATCATTTAGTGCAGCAGATATTCTGGACGCTTATCAGAGAGATTATTACGGAGATTATCAGATCTGACTCTCCTCATACCCACACAACCATCAGAATTCACCTCATTCCTTCAATTCTGGTGTGCTCCTTACATCTTAACATATGTCCTCATATCAAGATATGGCATTATGTACAAATAGCGGTACCAAATTAGACTGGGGATACAAAATAAGGATCTGGTGTGAGTAGTCACAAACAGAAATGTTATGGACAAACCAAATTACACAACCAATACATGAGCATGTAGGGACCACATTCCTGGGTGCCACCAAAGCACACAAAATAGTACATCTTTGTATTAAAGCAGCTTCTCTAACTAAATCACAAAACAAACGGATTGTATGACGTTATGAAATCTGAGCTGGTTCTTCCCATAGTCTGGGAGATGATACCTCCTTTCCCAGGCGCTACTCCCCCATCCCTACGTTGCTCACATGATTCTCCTGAAGACATATCTCCTTGCTTGGAGTCCCTTTTGTCAATTACAAACAAACTCTCACGCGACAGGTACCGCTCCATTAACGCAGCTGCAGCATCAGGAGCAGCATCTACTTTCCAGTAGGCTAGGTCATTATATTGTTCATCCTGTACATTGACAAGTAAGGCTTTCAGTCTGCACTTTCCTCACTTAGAGTGGTGAACAGTGATGCAGTACAGAAAGCTCACATCAGTCCATGCAGTCCTTGGACCCATGCAAAACTCCTTGTACCCGCACACACAAGAAGACTTCTATGCTATAGCAATCACAGTAACGAGGTTAGCATCAGAATGGATGTCCTAACCATTCTCACCAATGGATGTCCTAACCATTCTCACCAAAGGAATGATGCCTGAGGCCATCGATATGGATGGGGCAGGCCCTGGTTCATCACCCTGCATCTCTAAACCCTCTTCCCTCTCATGGTCCTCTGAACACCCTCCTGCATCGTTGCATCTGCTTACAGTGTTCACTCGCCGTACACCTCTTGGAGAGCCCATCCTGAGGTCCAATGGAAGTGGCGGGAAGATATTTCCCACCAACTCATTGATGGCTTTCAGGGAGGAGAGTGCGGATGACTGAATCGATACAGAGGCCTGATGGAGCTCACCCTTAGGGTTTATGATGAAGATGCGACCTGTGGGGACACCCACCTGAAAGGAAGGGGCATTTACACCCCGTAGGATGAATGCTGCTAGGTCTTAACAGCTGCTTCTAAAGATTCATACCAATATTTTCATCAAACATCTTATTTACATCCTTATCATAGTGCTCAGAATCATTATTGCATAAAATATGTTCTGTTCTCCTAGTATACTCTCACAGATTCAGTCCACTCAACATGCCATGCCCATGTTGGTTGAGGCGTAGAACACATCCTTACAGCACAAACCATACACCAAGACAGAGCAAGAGTGACATTTTACAGTACACTTTGTTACTTGAGCCTCACCGTTTTGTAGCTTATCTCATCAGTGTCACGATTCCCAAATCCAGCATAAAATGGGTTCCAGTCAAGTGGGAAGAGTGACCTTATGTCCTGAAGAGTGGCAATCTTGAACTCATGTGGCCGCCGAAGAATCATTTCCCTGAAGGAACAATCAAGTTGATACATATTGACCAGCAGGACAGATGCTGAACAACAGACTGTCATCTGCCAACAAAAAATCCTGAACTCTTGTGAATCTTTGCTCTGGTCTCAAGCATATTTCTTTAGTCACAAAAGGTTAACGCTGTGGCGCCTTGTTCCCCTCGAGGAATACTCGACTCTTTAGTGCATGGTGACAACAACTTGACTTGTTATACCCACCTATACAGCGATGGTAAAATGCCATCCGGTGATATGATGACAGGGCCCAGAGGCATGCGGTGCTCCCCCTGCACAATGGTGTTCAGGTACTCTCGTGTAATGTTAGCTTGGCCAATGGATCTAGAGCTCAGGTACATCATCTGCATGGAAGATGATGACACAGCAGGTATCAAGCTCAAGTACATCGTTTGCATGGAAGATGATGACACAGCAGGTATCAAGCTCAGGTACATCATTTGCATGGAAGATGATGACACAGCAAGTATCAAGCTCAGGTACATCATTTGCATGGAACATGATGACACAGCAGGTATCAAGCTCAGGTACATCATTTGCATGGAACATGATGACACAGCAAGTATCAAGCTCAAGTACATCATCTGCATGGAAGATGATGACACAGCAAGTATCAAGCTCAGGTACATCGTTTGCATGGAAGATGATGACATAGCAGGTATCAAGCTCAGGTACATCGTTTGCATGGAACATGATGACACAGCAAGTATCAAGCTCAAGTACATCATCTGCATGGAAGATGATGACACAGCAGGTATCAAGCTCAAGTACATCATCTGCATGGAAGATGATGACATAGCAAGTATCAAGCTCAGGTACATCATTTGCATGGAAAATGATGACACAGCAAGTATCAAGCTCAAGTACATCGTTTGCATGGAAGATGATGACACAGCAGGTATCAAGCTCAGGTACATCATTTGAGATCTTCTTTGACAGTCACAGTGCAGTATACGATAATTAAAAATGCAGGGGCATCTTATTTTGACTGATCATCATAATTTGCTGTGAGCACCGTCACTTCATCATGGCTGACGCGATTGCTGTGGCATGACTCATGACAAGTTCTACATACTCATTAGTTAGTACTCAAAAGCAAATACAGAGAGGAGGAGATCCATGACCTTCAGCATGAGTTCCTATTTAAGCATGGCAATCAGCCTCAATCACCTGATACCCATGAGCATGGCAATCAGCCTCAATCACCTGATACCCATGAGCATGGCTATCAGCCTCAATCACCTGATACCCATGAGCATGGCTATCAGCCTCAATCACCTGATACCCATGAGCATGGCAATCAGCCTCAATCACCTGATACCCAAGAGCATGGCAATCAGCCTCAATCACCTGATACCCATGAGCATGGCAATCAGCCTCAATCACCTGATACCCATGAGCAGCAACATTGGTGAACAGCTGTGAGATACCAGCCTGACTCCAATCCAATCCCATGGCTGGGAGCAGGTGCCCCAACACATCAGATTTGGTGATGGTTCCGTCAACATCTGAGATCACAATCTTACTATTCCATCTGCAGAATGAATTGCATGCGCACATAGGAATGTGTGTGTGTGTTAACAGCAAATGTTGCAAGAAGACAATGTATTTTTAAATAACATACATAGCTTGAATTTGAATTAATAGCAAATTTGAAATAGAAAAAAGGATGTAGGTTGACTATTAGATGAGTAGTAGTGAGGGACTGTAACACACATACTTCAGTTAGGGTTTAAAAAAGGATGCAGGTTGACTATTAGATGAGTAGTAGTGAGGGAGACTGTAAGACACATACTTCAGTTAGGGTTGAAAAAAGGACACATACTTCAGCAGGTAGATGTAGGCTGACAGCTCAGCAGAGTTACTGATGCGATAAGTCACTCTGTTTCTTCCGGGTTTGAGATTTAGAGAGGCCAACTGTACGAAGAGAGAGACACCGCACACATGGGTCACAGATAGTGAGTCATTGAAAGACTCTGCAGACAGCAAAATGATGTCAATATATATGGGATGCCTTTAACTGCACCTCTCCTATCAACAGTGTTTCAAGCAATGCAAAAGTATGATAAAATGATTTACACCATTGCTTTTCTTACCACTCTTGGTGCATCAGTAATAAGGAGTCACACACCTGCTCAGGAGAGGGGGTCAGCGCTTTTCTTCTCTTCAAGGTATTGGAATTGTAAGCGCTGTCTTTACTTTGCAGCAACCCTGCATCGCTAGTAGAGCTTGGCCCCTCCAAACTGGCAGCACTGGTTGCAGAAGCAGGCGGGACTGTTCTTGTTTGTATTGCTGCCTCCTTATTCATATGCTTGGGGGACACTAGGGGTGAGGAGGACCTCCTGAAGGCGCCGCCAGAGAATGGCATGGATGGGCCAGGGGCTGACTGCCGCTTGTATCTGACACTCTCTGAATGGCTTCCTCCAGGCTCCGAAACCTGATTTTGTAACTTGTCCTCCTCTAGACGCTCTTTCCTGCTGCCAAATGGCCATATGGACCACCCACCTGACACCTGAAGGCGTGAAACAGAAAGGACATTGTGAAAGGCACCTTGCTTATCTGGAAAGGCGTCCATGACAACTACTAGTGTATCACAGCATCAATCATGATTCCATTATATTGAATATCAGATTAATAGAGCTGAAAAGCATTCATTCATGCATACAGATCACGGAGCAGCTCACACCTTCTGCTTCTCCACAGCTCTCATGTCAGCCTCAGTGGAAGGTGTCAGAGGCCCCCAGGCACCAGGCTGGCTGCCAGGCAAGGGACCCCAGCGGGGAGCACCAGGAGTTACCAAATGGTCCCACCTATCCAGTTATATCAGTTATTACTTATATCAGTTACAGTTATATATCCAGTTACCAAGTGGTCCCACCTATCCAATAATATTATGAGAGCAGTGGAGGAGGAGGTTAGTTCCTGATGCAGAGATAAAGATGGCAGGACACACAGAGCAGATGCGCAATAATTCATCACACTTGCAGCAGTTCCCTTAGGAGCGGTCAAGAACGTTTTCAAACCTGCCCTGAATATTGAACCTTAAACGTTGCGGGGCACGTCTTGAAGATGTCTTACCTGCAGCCATACAGTAAGCCCCCCACCACCATGGGCGCCGCCGCGTACCAGGGGAAAATATTTCCACCCACCCTCACCATTAAATTCTGATACAAGAGTGACAAAAGCTGTTTGGGAACCTTTACAAAGCGAAGTGATGTGATCATCGCATGTTGATGTTTTTTAATTCAATGGAAATAGTTAAAGTTTGGATGTAAGGAGTGACTCCTTCCTACCAATGAAGCTAAGAGTTCACGTCCATGATTGGCAAAATCCTCAGGTCGAATCAGGAGCTGGTCGAAGATGCGATGGGCCTTCACCACATCCACATCTGGAGAGAGCTCTGCACCACAGTGTGATAGTTCAACTCCCTGCAGTACAGCTGAAATGGCAGCATCAGCAGCAGTGCCAAAAGCTGAGCCAGCAGCCACAGCAGCGGCGTCTGCCAAGTTTACGACGCCAGCAAGACTTGGCTCTTGGTTTTCAAGCCTGGGCTGGCACACAATATCCATGCCTTGTAAAAACTGGAAATCTTGCAAATTGCCGTCCTGAGTATGCGAGGACTGCTGCCAGGCTACAGAAGCTGTAGGGAAGGCAATGGATGATGAAGAAGCAAACCTGGAGTGTATCTCAGCCTCCCTCAGTCCCTCAGAAGCATTGCATCCATGCCCAGAAGAAGGTCCAACCACAGGTCCAAAGATACCAGCCCCTACTTCATACAGACGACTAGAGCTTTCAGTGGGGCTCACACCCAAGGGTATCACTCTCTCAATGGTCCTTTCACATTCAGGAGGGGCACATATGATCCCTGATCCTCTGTTGTGCACCATGCTCATGGGAACAGACTCCAATACCTGATCAGATGGAGGCACGATGACAACTGTATCTGAGTGTGTTGATGCAGTAGGGGCAATGACTGCGTTCTCCGGAAACCCTAGCTGTGTGGGAAGGTTGGGGGCCTGCAAGGAGGTGTAGGACCATCCTGATGACACACGCAGCTCACCCCCAGTCCAGTAAGAACCCAACTGCCCACAAGAGGCAGGCGAAGGCTCAACTGGTGCTGTGGACAATTGAAGTCCTCCCGAACCACTTGTGAAGCTCCTGTGGCTCTCACATGAGGACCCCAGCACATGTTGCACATCTGCATGGGCAGTTACCAGACGCTGAGTCACTTGCTCACACAGCCCTGCCATCTTGGCTCCAGAACCTGGCGGTGAGGAGCCAAGAGCAGTGTCCGGCAGGCCTGGCAGGATGTTCCTCTTCCTGGCATACCGTTGCTTGCCTTCATCTCCTTCGTCTCCGGAGCTCTCATATTCTGTTGTGGGAGACATCATACCTGCTAGAAGGACCTCTTCATCAGCACCCATTTCCCTCATACTTCCAACCTCCACTCCAAGGATCAGACTGGAAGAGGGATCACTCTCACCTGCAGCTGTGGAATGAAGAGAAGTGGTAGAGAATCTGAGTATTTTGAATCAGATTAGAAACTTCAAATTCATTTTTTTCAAAGGCTCTGAGGAGGAAGGATAAGAAAATGCAAACTTTCTGTGATTTTTTACACTGTTTCAAGAACTCACAGGTAGCATGATGTAGGTTGGGTCATAAGTATTACTCACAAGCAGGTGCGTTATCAGATACAGGCTCTAACAGGTACGCATGTCCATAAGATCCAAGATGCATCCGGAAGTCAACAAGCTCATCTGATATAACATGAAAGGAAAGATCAGAGCGCTCATCTGAAATCAGACACTAATTCACACTTGGCGCTTGTAATTACGGATTGAAAATTCTGCGAGTTTTGGATACATAACAGACATGTTTCACTTCGTTGAATGCTTACCATTCACATACAGCTTTACAGCTCTCTCTTTGTTCCTTATGCTTGAATATTTACCAAATCGAACTGCACAATTCAGGGACTGTGAGATCATGAGCTGGGGCGTTCAAATGTCCATGAACTTACCAAAGAAGGGTGTACTTTTGAGAGTTCCATCTGGTTGTTCAACAACCATTATGTCCACAGCGCCAGCTAAGTGAGGCGTGATTGCATTTGCAGCACTCAGGATTGCGGACCCACCAAACACTACAGAGCTCTGCGCATGGTAGGCGTTGTTTAATCATTTAAAAAAATTTCTATTCAGATTTTCAGACACTATAAACCTTTAAAGCTCCAGCTATTTTATCCCTAGTCCGCTCTCGTTGCGGCATCGACGAAGGAATCTTGGCATCACTCATCATACACGGGATGTAAATTGCGATGTCTTACATGATGGACTAAATGAATGACATGAACACTACCGTGAGACTTGTTAACCTGTTATGATAACATCGGCTATTTACAGCAGCATATTAATTCACCAACATTATCTTGATTTCAGATTCATGTGAAACAAGAAGCCATGCCTATGTAGGAAGTCATAGAAGCTCCGAGACCCAATAATTGTCATCAAATGACTTCTTGCTAAAAATATCAGGATAAACCATTGAACGTTACAGCATCTTCAATTAACATTCTTACACTTTCTCTTTTGGGCTTGTGGAAACATATGAAGTACTTCATTAAGCAGGCATAGATTTGTAACAATGGCCTGGAGTCTCTGTGAGGTATACTTTACATCGTTGTGCTACACAACATATATCAAGATTGAGTAATCAAGGTTAAAACGAGCTTAGTGCTCCTCTGAACTGTGCAGTCTCGTCTGAAGGCTAAGTATCGTCGCCACACACACACGATCACATGTGCTGTTGAGGAGCGCTACCTCAGAGATGATGTCTCCTGTGGGCTGGGTTATCCTTCCTGCCAACACTGTCCTCCGTTGTCCCTTACATCTGCATCCTTAGACCTGCATGCAACCTCTCTCGTCATTCCGGATGCAGACGCTTTGGATTCATTCTTAGAGGTTGTAAAAACCATCTGTACATCAATATTACGCCTTCAGTCATTACTGATAACCTTCTGAATGGTTACTTACCTTATGTATAGTTTATATGGCCAATTTTGATGACCGCAACTCTCTGATAACTTTTAGTTCATCAGGGGAATCATGATTGTCAGAGCTGTCTGATGACTTTTAGATTAACAGGGCAACCATGATCATCAGAGCTATGCTACTGAGAGGCTGCTCCCCTCCCTGCTTTCAGGTTTGGGAGCTTCCTGATATCACAAACTGGCTTATTCTCACAAGCGTTCTTCAGAAGGTGAGCAAGTGCATGGAGAGTGCCCCGCTTGCTGATATGCAAAAAAGCCCTCTGCGGTCCTTTGCAGTCAAATAGCTTGATGTGTGGCTTGTCACAGGATCTCATTGTTTATTTATTTGTTATCTTTTGATAAAATCACCTTTAATTTGTCATCATATACACAAGTGCTGACATGCACATTTGTTCTCAGATGTCCACTTTTTCAAGCACCCGCAAGCTTGCTCGGGTTCGTGCATTATACAAGGACCGTCGACGCCATTGTTACTTGTTTGATGACCTGCATTGCATCTTCACGCAAGGCTCTGCATCCACTGACCAGAACAGGCGCGCATCGCTGTGTTCTCCATTCTTACATGTCCTCCATGCCCATGCTTATTATCACTCATATTTGAACTATGTTTAGCATGTAACACTACTACCACAGTTCAAGGTGCCAGAAGTAGTCAGATGTTCCAGCTTCAGCAATGACTTCCACACCCTTGTCTTCCTTACTAAACCCTAAACCCTAAACCCTAAACCCTAAACCCTTATCATCGACTTTACAGGCTGTTCAGGTACCTACCACACAGCCTTCAAGCTCTCCTACTTGAGCATTCCCAACATGGGACCTCCTCTATACATGATAATGACACCCACCTCAGGGCTGATGATCAGCTCTCTGGCCCTAGTAGAGGCGTCAACTTTAAGCACAAGGGCTGGAAAGGCTTAATGCAACAGCTTGTGGTTGCAGAATACTATTCACAGCACTTGGATGGAAGGATACCTATTGTAGTCATAACCTCCCTCATGTCCAATCCTAAACAAGATCTTCTTGTTAAGGGTCCTCTGAAGGATGCTGAGGGCAAGATACCTCATCCTCTGTCACAAGAACCCCTCTGCTGTATGGACCAAGAGGTGGATGAGGTTACCCAGATGCTGGAGTTATTAGGAGTAGGGTGGGTAGTGACTCTTGCCTTAACCCATCATCCGCAGTGCATGGTTCTAGCCTAAGTGCACAGGAGCCCTCAACCCTGTTAATGAGATGACTTAAAACATGATTTCTCAAAGCCTTCAAAATTGTTTTCAGCGCGTTATGCATAAAGATTAAGCTTTTCCTACAACCAGCATGATGGGAAAGGATTCTGGATATTTGTTTGTGTCATCAGGGCTGAGACTGCTCAGGCCTCTCTGCCTGAAGCTCCCCTAGAGCGACAAGAGCCTTTCAGTAACTCAGATACTTGTTCTAATAATGGCTCATGGTGGCCTCCCAAGACAGGCGTGCATATCGTCAGTCCTCAAGCGTACTTCAGCCCTGAAGTGTGGGGGCATCATTCTCCAGCAGTTTGTGAGCTGACAGAGTCCATTCTTCAGGTTATTCTACTTAAATAATTTCCATTAGAGACATGACAGCAACTACATAGCAGTTGGGATCTGACTGTCCATTATGAATTATAGAGTAGTAGATATGTATTTGCAACTGGATTATAACAGCAAAACTGAGGTTGTATCTAAAAGAGATGTGTTCTCATGCAAGTGGAGAAAGAGAGTTAGGTAAACTTGTGTGCGGATGCCTACTTTCTTTTTATTGTGCGTTTGTTTCATTAGGTTTTTGATTTGAGACTATCCTCTTATCTTTAAACAGGCTAAAGCAGCATCCCAGGAGAAACAAGGTGGGTCCTTCAGGTATCCTGCACACTGGAGTCCTCAGGATGTGGAAGAGGGCTTGTCTGATGGGAGCTTGTTCCAGGTAGTGTAAGACAAATCCCATGGAGGCATTACCACCTTTTGTTTTAGGACACATATCTGTCTTATCAGCATGACCTGCGATACAAACATGATCATGCATCCAGTCACAAATAGCCATGTAACCATCATCTGTAGCCATCATCTGTAGCCATCAATATTATTATGTGTTTGTGGCATTCTGTTAGATCCTCATAACAGCTTCAACTAGTACCTACCAACATCTTTTCACATTCGACCAAGCCTCTCAAATGGGTAAATAAATTTTACATCCATTACTGTTGGGGCATTAGGGTAAACTTCACGTAAGCCCTCGTAACCCCTGTGAGGGTTTAGTTCACATCAAGGGCAGCTCGGCCTCTGATGCCTCCTCTGCTGGAGTGTGGGTCCGGCTGGCAGGCCGCCAAGCAATGAACAGATCCATGGAGGGAGATTGGGTGGCAGGTGTGGCATTATTCAAGCACGGATTAATCTTGTATCTCGGAGTCACAGCCTAGTACCAGCTCTCCTACTGTGGCTCTTCACTTTCTTATGTGCACCACTCCTTGATCTTTGTTGAGAAGAGGCTGTGCTCTTTTTCTTCACACAGTGCAAGTGCTACCATCAGTGGTGATAGCTGAAGGATCAAAGGAAGGACCTGAGCAGCAGCTAGGATCCTCTGACTTCCCCATAGATGCTGCAATGGGCATAATGGATGAGGTTCAAGAGGATGTTGCACCTAATATCAGTACTGATCAAGGTGTCACAGCTGAAGCGGCTCAGGTGCTTGGTTTCTCCAGTGTCAGTGTAGCGGTAGAAGGCGGTAGCAATGAGGCCAGTGGTAACAATGAGCTGGGTGGAGAAGGTGAAGGAGAGGGGGCAGCTGTAGAGCCGGGTCCTGTGGAGGTGTCTATGTTGCCACTAGGTAGGTGGAGGTCTGTTGCCGCCATAACTGATTATCTATGATGCCACAATATGCAAGAACTACTAGGCCTGCTGCAGCCATTTTTTCTTGTAAAGATGATGATAAAGTAGACATGATTAACTTGCTGTACATTATGTTAACGTGCTGTACATTATGTTAACCTGCTGTACATTATGTTAACTTGCTGTACATTATGTTAACTTGCTGTACATTATGTTAACTTGCTGTACATTACGTTAACGTGCTGTACATTATGTTAACGTGCTGTACATTATGTTAACCTGCTGTACATTATGTTAGCTTGCCGTACATTATGTTAGCTTGCTGTACATTATGTTAACGTGCTGTACATTATGTTATCTTGCTGTACATTATGTTAACTTGCTGTACATTATGTTAACTTGCTGTACATTATGTTATCTCTTCTCAGATCATTCCGGGATAAGTTCATGCTATTGAGGTCAGAAAGATAGCTTCAATTGAGTACCTGAACCCTGAATGAATTTGCGTCACCCCACATCTGCTTTCATGATCTCTTGCTGATCAGGGAAAGTGGTGGCTGTTCTTCATAACAGTAGCAGTGATATTGTTGCTTGTGTGAGCCAGAAAGATGAAGTCGCAATTCAAGCTGCTGGCATAGTCACTCTAGGGGCTCAAGGAGAGGGGAAACAGGTGGCTTCATAAAACATGCTTTCTCTCATGCCATGATTATTATTCAAGTGTTTGATGAACATCAGTGCTTAGTGTCAGGTTCTTTTTAGTTAGCTGCTGTGTACCTCCCTACACATGATGTGAAGCTAATCTTCATATCATGGCCTCTACTTGTGCTGCAGGTGATTGTGATGTGTATCCCTTATGATCATGGCCTCTGCTTGTGCTGCAGGTGATTGTGATGTGTATCCCTTATGATGGCAAGCTGCCGTTCATCAGAGTGCGCACTCGACAAGCTGGCAGGCTGTTGGGACAGCGCTTGGTCCTGCGTGTTGATGGCTGGGATGCATCATCCATGTGAGACACAGAGCACCTATTTAAATCACTGTTAATGTTGGATCAACAATGGTATTTGGATGTGCTTCTACCGCTTGGATTTGGTCTACGGAGGATAGATTCTGATTTTGACTTGAGCACTTCCCATTAAACAACACACATTACTGAGAATCTGCCCTTGATTTACCCTTAAACCCTTTAAGGTACCCATCAGGCCATGTTGTGAGAATATTGGGTAAAATGGGTGATCTCAGAGCAGAAGGAGATGCTGTCCTAGTCCAGGTAAGTTGTTCAGGTGTAACTGCAAGAACCTTAGTACACATCTAAATGTATCTCAAATATGTATCCGTATGCTATTGATTGCTACTCTTCAAACACAGTACTCTTGTTCTGATTAATGTGCTGTGTGTATGTATCAGTGTGGAATCAGATGGCAGCCATTCTGCGAGGGCGCATTGAAAGAGCTCCCACAGGCAAGTACTTTGAACCACAACGTCTCAATGCTCTTTGAACTACAATGTAAATTGAAGTACTATTGATGCCTGGCTCTTTGAACTACAATGTACATTGAAGTACTATTGATGCCTGGCTCTTTGAACTACAATTTACATTGAAGTACAATTGATGCCTGGCTCTTTGAACTACAATGTACATTGAAGTACTATTGATGTCTGGCTCTTTGAACTACAATGTACATTGAAGTACAATTGATGCCTGGCTCTTTGAACTACAATGTACATTGAAGTACAATTGATGTCTGGCTCACTTCCATGCTGTTGTGCACCAGTAAGCATGTTGCAAGAGGATAGAGATGAACCCCCCTACTTGATGAGTGCTGAGTGCAAGAGGGTAGAGATGAACCCTCCTAATTGATGAGTGCTGTATGCGGTGCCCCTTCAGATCCAACAACGTCTCTGCTTTATAAATCTGAAGTCCTTGTTAAGATAGACAACAGTGAAGTCTACTGCCTCAAGTCTACTGTCTGAAGCCCAAATTTCTTCTTCTTAGAACAAGGCTACACCTTCTTCCTTTGACTTATATATTTACCATCAATGATTGCCTGTCGGGATAATGCTCAGAAACTGACCTGAGCTGTACTGTCTGTACTGTTAGGTTGCTGACGCCTCTCAGTGGCGGCCTTCAGCAGAGGAGACAGCCTCCAGGAGAGATCTGAGTGGCCCAGAGTATTTCGTGTGCAGGTGCCTTGATAACACTCTTCAATGTGCATGTAATCCAAGTCACATGTGTTCTCTTATTTGTGGTCCTTGAACCCTACTGATTGAAAAATGCTGTAATTCTGAGGCCCTATTGTACCTCTGGATCTGCAGCATTGACCCGCCAGGCTGCACAGACGTTGATGATGCTTTACATGTGAGGCGTCTCCCTGGCAGCACTGCTAGCACTACGTCTGGTACTGCTTCAGCTGCCAGCAGGAGCAGCAAGGGGCTGTTGGAGGTTGGGGTTCACATTGCTGATGTCAGCTTCTTCGTGAGGCCAGGCAGCATGCTGGACGGAGAGGCCAGGGATAGATGTACCTCAGTGTACCTCGTGGACAGGTATATTTGGAGGCCGGCCGAACTCCTTATAAATCTATAATGCTCTCTATGATATATTGTGCTGAATTCTTAGCTGCAGCTCAGATTTCCCTTCACAATTCTCCATGATTTAACAACTAGCAGATGACAAATACTCATCACCTTGCACACTCATTACTGCTGTTGCTGCTGCTGTTCCAGGCGGCTGGATATGCTTCCTGCTCTGCTGTCGGAACAACTTTGCTCACTGCGGTCTGGGGCCCAGCGGTACGCTGTGTCTGTGTTGTGGACAATCAGAGAGGATACTTTAGAGGTGGTTGATGTGTGGATGGGGAGGACCATAATCGCATCAAGGCATCAGCTCACATATCAGCAGGTCAGGTCTCCCCCAGGTCTCCCCCTGCTCCTCCTGTTTTAATCTTGAACAGAATTATCATGATTTGAAATTCTGATGTATTCAGCAGTGGTGTTACTGATTTCACATCAGGTATTGTGATTACTGATTGCGAGTTGTTACAACAACAGCTGCTTCTGATTTGAGGACTCTTTTGCGTGCAGGCTCAAGACGTGCTTGAAGGGCGGCCTCCTGCTGAAGGGGATGAGCTGTCTCAGCAAGACACTGTAAAATTGAAGGACAGTCTGCAAGTGCTGACTGCTGTCACGGATAAGCTGAGGGCCAAGAGGTGTCAAGAGCCACTATGTCGCAACCTCAGATCCTCATCAAACCTTCATATTGTGGAATTAGCTGTATGACACTGATTGACAGTATCAATGGATTGCATGTTTATGGGCTACATGTTTATGGGCTATGCATTAAGTATATGAGATGATCATGGTGATATGAGGATGCTACTAACTTAGATATATCCCTTACAGACTCAGAGATGGTGCCCTGGATTTAAGTGGGACAGAGCTAAGGTTCCAGGTACTGCCTCAGAGACAGGCATGCGGTGTTGTGCATGTGATCAGGATGGTCATAATATTAGAGAGACTGATCTGTTCATTGTGATTTGATTCCCATGTAGTATCTAAAAGACATTCATTGTGTCACACTGGATGCTCATTAGATCCGCATTCATTGGGTCCCACTGGATCCTCATAAGATCTGTGTTGCACACATGGCATCAGAGCTGGCTGTTAGTGGCTGCTAGCAAGAGTGACAGCTAGTTGTTTCTGCATGAGTGAGCAGTTATGACTGCGAGGGAAACTGTGAAAGTTGTAACAGTCCTTGAGTCTAGTCAGAGATTAAGAGTTGGTTGTTCAAAGTGACCATGTGCCAACTGTCTCATTTGTCTTGATATGTTTACGGATGTGTGGACGCTTGTGTGAACTCTCATGTAGTTGGATGGAGAGGGGAACCCTGCTACCCTGGAGTCTAAAGTGAAAGTGCCGATGATGGACCTTATCGCAGGTCTGAGGGTTTCCATGACTAACTGAAGCAGTTGATTTTTTGCTTTGCAATTGAAAACTGCTGCCCTCTTCCTGACTCATTCATTGGACCTAGTTTGCTACCTAGTTTGCTAGCTAGGAAAGTTGAAACCTCTGTCAGATATTTTGCTGGGATTTTGGCCTGTATGTCTATGATAGCACAGTGCTGTACTAGCTGTACAGTGATAGTACAGTGCTGTACATCAATTATTATGAAGTGGCAGCATCACCAGTACATCTATTTGATGTCCTTGTTAATAGAAATGATGATATGGGCGAATGCAGCAGTTGCTGAGCGAATAGCCACCGCATTCCCTGGCTCTGCCCTGCTCCGGAATCACCCACCACCCCGTCAAGTAGCATTTGAACAGGTCAGTGGCTCACTTACGTCTTTGAGAAACTGCCACATGAGAAGATAGTTGAAAGTGCAATTTGTTTTTTTTCACTGTTTTCTGACATTGGAAGTCAAAGAATGTGTTGCAAGTACTCAGACATTCAGGTCAGAAGATAAAAGTGTGATATTGGTTTCTAATATGTTATCCCTTTCATAAGCCGTACAAGATCAAAGATTTTATTGAAATGACTACATAACCCAGGTCCAACAGCTACTGTTGCCCTCAGATGAGGAGGGTGGTGCAGAGGGCAGAACAAATAATGATGGCACATCGCTAGGACCAGATTCAGCACCAACTCTTGATCCCCGGTCAAATAAGGCAGTATCAAGCGCTCTGTCAAAGGCTTGTGCCAGGACAAGAGATCCAGCTGCTGCCCAGGTACAGCCTTAACCCTACCTGAGTGCTTAAACCCTGCCTGGGTACTTAACATCTTATGTTTGGTGATGATACCATACTGATCAAACAGCTTTATCTAAAAAGCAGGCATCCATCTAAGCCACCTTGGAGTCAGATTCTTTGAATTGTCTACTGTACTGTCATATCATCTGCATCACCCTTGATCGTGTTAACATGAATAGCAAACATCTTTGCTAATTCTGCTCTATCCACTCTCTCTCTTCTATGGTATCAGCATGTACAACCAGCAAGTACACCCTTCACCACTGCCTCTGACGCAGTTCAACTTAGTCCACACCTTAACTTATACCTGCTGCCTTGCAGTTTTCGACACCTTAACTAATACCTGCTGCCTTGTTACTGCCTCCACTCTGATTACAGCTCATCCGTTCAATGCTGACGAGGGCCATGAGCGAGGCTAAGTACCTGAGCACAGGTTCTAATGCTCCACCTGGCAGCCCTGCCACATATCATTATGGACTCGCTCTCCCTTTCTACACACACTTCACTTCTCCTATCAGAAGGTACTGGTTGTGGATTGCAGTGGGGTTAGTGCTACACCCTGATGCTACAGCCTACATGTGCTACAGCCGGCATGGATTTTGATGTCCTCGACTCAAGTTCTAAGAAGTTGCGCTTTGAGTGGGCCCTCCCCAGAGAGCCTGTTCTGTGTCTGCATCATGATGACAGCATAAAGGGCGGCGACTTTCTGGATTCTCTTTATTTTTATAGTCATCTCTGCATCCTGTTGTCCAGAGCTTGTTCACACTTTCATGATGACTGTGGCTTGCTCCCTTCAGCTCCTTGTTATTCTGTCTTTTTTCACTGATGATGTCCCACATGAGCAGGTATGCTGATGTAGTTGTACATCGACAACTACTTGCAGCTATTGAGATGGATCAAAAGCAACAGTTTCTCTTAGCAGCAGATTCATCTCAAGCCTTGTTCACGTCAGTAATTAGCCATTCTGAGTTGAGCCAAGCAGCCGAACGCATGAATGAGCAGCACCGTCGTGCAAAGGCTGCGCAGAAACAGTGCACAGAGCTGTACATGCTAGAACTTTTGCACAGGACCCCACACGTAGAGAAAGCGTTGGTGATAGGGGTTAAGGTAAAGAGGTGTCTGTGAAAGAGGTAGTGTGCGATTGCATAGGGGTGTACATAATGAGGTATCTGTGAAAGAGGTACTAGTGTGCAATTGTGTGGAAATAGTTTAGAACTGATTGATGTTTCATATCTGCCTTTTGAAAGTGACGAGTTTAAATGAACAATGTATGTTCACTTTTAGATCTCAGAGCTTATTTGAGTATCTGAGTTTACATCGCCTTCAGCTTCTCTTACCTTCCTCCTTTGTAAATTACTGGAGAGTGTTAGCATTATAATCAAGCTGTGTCTCCTGTTGATTGAAGCATGATGGATATGTCAAACACTTAGGGAGTCCTCATATCCAATAATTCCCAATATTATGCAGGGTACTAATGTTGAGGTTTTCATACCAATATTATGCAGGGTACTAATGTTGAGGTATTCATACCAATATTATGCAGGGTACTTATGTTGAGGTATTCATACCAAAGTACCAATTGACAGGCAAGATAAAGCTGTTGGACACTAAAGGGCTTGTCAAGCTGCCGCTTATTTCTGAGGAAGACGTGGTAGGCTACTGAGTCCACCATCCTTATTACTTACTTTGTTATGACATCAAGAATATCATGATTTACCTTCACATGACCCTCTCCAGATGCTGTCAATCTTACCATGAATGCTTCACATGAACCTCTCCAGGTGTTGTCAATCTTACCATGAATGCTTCACATGACCCTCTCCAGATGCTGTCAATCCTACCATGAATGCTTCACATGACCCTCTCCAGGTGCTGTCAATCTTACCATGAATGCTTCATAGGAACCTCTCCAGATGCTGTCAATCCTACCATGAATACTTCACATGACCCTCTCCAGATGCTGCCAATCCTACCATGAATACTTCACATGACCCTCTCCAGATGCTGTCAATCTTACCATGAATGCTTCACATGACCCTCTCCAGATGCTGTCAATCTTACCATGAATGCTTCACATGACCCTCTCCAGATGCTGTCAATCTTACCATGAATACTTCACATGACCCTCTCCAGATGCTGTCAATCCTACCATGAATGCTTCACATGACCCTCTCCAGATGCTGTCAATCTTACCATGAATACTTCACATGACCCTCTCCAGATGCTGTCAATCTTACCATGAATACTTCACATGACCCTCTCCAGATGCTGTCAATCTTACCATGAATACTTCACATGACCCTCTCCAGATGCTGTCAATCTTACCATGAATGCTTCACATGACCCTCTCCAGATGCT
>BEGY01000064.1:7906-43372 GCA_002335675.1 Chlamydomonas eustigma | reverse complement strand
TGCTAATGGGTCTCTTGATGAGCACCTGTTCAGGGAGTCAACACATGTACTAGCAAGTGCTAATGAGTCTCCTGATGAGCACCTGTTCAGGAAGTCAACACATGTACTAGCAAGTGCTAATGAGTCTCCTGATGAGCACCTGTTCAGGAATTCAACACATGTACTAGCAAGTGCTAATGGGTCTCTTGATTAGCACATGTTCAGGAAGTCAACACATGTACTAGCAAGTGCTAATGAGTCTCTTGATGAGCACCTGTTCAGGAAGTCAACACATGTACTAGCAAGTGCTAATGAGTCTCTTGATGAGCACCTGTTCAGGGAGTCAACACATGTACTAGCAAGTGCTAATGAGTCTCTTGATTAGCACCTGTTCAGGAAGTCAACACATGTACTAGCAAGTGCCAATGAGTCTCTGGCTGCTGGTCCCACGTATGCTATCAACCTAGAGCTTCCTGCCTCACTATTAAGAAGGCCCTGTGTGGCAGCCAACGCCTCTATCAATACCCAGGCTGCACCTGAAAACGTGAAGCCGATACACACGTAACTGAAGCCGAATCAGAGCCATAGGAATGACCATTGTGGTGATTGACAAGTACAAATGCAGTTAATGACAGAATCAGTACAAAATGCGTTCAGATGTGGTCGCAACATATTGACATAACATGCCAGATGCCAGAGCATGTTATGTCAGATTCAGCCATCCCATTTCTTTGCCTATTGCCCCCACTAGAAAAGAAGTAACGAAGCATCACAGGGATGCTGTGTATCTTATGCTTCTTTTCCAGTGGGGGGTATCTTATGCTGTTCAATAAGATTAGGCTATAAGAAACACAGCATAAGAACCCGATAGTCATAACTCCATAGCATAGCCTGAACTCATGAGCAATTGGTGTGGGCTGCGGAGCCATGACAGAAAACATTCCACATTTGTTTGGTTTATTGATTCTGAGTGTAAGAGGTAAGAGGTCAGCCCTCCTGAGTATGTACTTTATGGCTTTCATCTTTTGAGATTGCTCCTCAACATCAGATCAACATTCTTGACTTAGCTCATCAGTGTTATGTTTGTGCAACTAGGCCACTCTTTACCCCACCAGTTGCTGGTACGGCGACTAAAGCATTTCCACCCTTCTTCAATGTCTCTAAAATCATGTCACAAGCCATCTTCAGGTCAGGAGTACTGAAAGCTGAAGGGTTTGGGTCAGGCCTACAACCTTGTAAGGCAGGAGATCCCAAAACAAGTGCACTCAACCCTGACATCGTGCCAGGCTCTAGGTCCAGTGAGAGGTTGGGCCCAGGGGCGAGGGAAGAAGCATATCCAATCCTGCATTGAACCAAGCACTACAGGAAGTTGCGAGGAAGTTGCGCAATACATATGTCTATCCCCGAATCGTCACTAACAGTGCCATGCTACGTTATAGCTCCAACATACAATGCTCAGTCATGGTCCTGAGCGGGCAGGCCTCTGCTCCCAGATTGAAAGCATTATGCTGTTGGATGCAAGTGACAGGCTTTAGCAGCAAGCTATGTAGAAAGCTACATGATTCAGTTTAGGAATGATCCACCTGTGCGTTTCATCTGAGATCACCCACAGTGCATGCCCCATCCCCCCCCCGGAGGGGTAGGCCACAGCCTGAAGGTTCATGCCGTCAATGCTAACGAATTGACCATAACGCACTGCCTACATTGAAAAAGAACATCTTCACACCATGTAGAAATCTCAAGGAGAGCTTATGTAAGTTAATGTAGCAACTCACGCATGAGGCGGACAGAAGTGCCAGGATACACATGTGAAGTATAATGAGAAACAAACAAACAAGAGGTACGCCATATGTATGTATTGTCAGTAATGCTTTATTTTACCTCGACCCTAGACAAGCACTCTAAAAGATCCTGGTTAGAGTAATAGCCTTTGCTCCAACATGACTGGTAAGCTTTCTCATGGCCCTCCTGAACATCACTATCCACACTCCAGCCCATGGTCTCAGCAGTGGGCATAGACAACTGATCTTCCTCACTTCCAGCTTTTGTGTTGCCCCCTGAGGTGTAGGTTGAGGGTATCTGATCACGATGCAAATTATTATTGACTCCTATCAGATTATTCACATTAAAATTGCAGAAGCATTTTGATGTCCATACACACCCTTGGGCATGCCTGAAGGTTGCATCACAACTGTGTTCATAATGCGGGTGTTGACATCCTGGAGTTCTGCCGCCAAGTGTCTTGCAACCTCCAAGGCTGCAAGAGTGCTGTATATGCGCCAGGTGCAGAACCTGCGGTGCAGTCTCATGAGATAAGGAAGGCCTAGAAGTCCCTCTGGAGAGCTCACGAGCACCGCGTGAATGTCCAGCAGCTTTACATGCTGTAAGGGATACAAGGAAGGACCATTAAGACAATGAGCCTATGCACAAGAGGTGAAGGTCCAACCTGAAATGAGGGGCCCAATATAAAGGCTTGCCCTGGTTGGCCAGCTTGAATGGGAGCTGAGCATCTCATACGAATGTCCATAGCACAGTCCAGAAGAATGCCTGTGTTTCTGTACTGAAGGAACACGCATGGAGCCATCCCTTGGCCCAGAGGTAGCTGTCAATAAATACAAGATATTGATGTTTAAGGAGTAGAAAAACGTAAGAGATCACTTTTCCTCACCAGCTCCATAGGTATCAATGACCTCCCTGCTACATTTATCGAACCAAAAATAATGGTACCTTTGAATATAAATTTCTAACTCCAAGAGCATGCCTAAATGATCTTAATAGAAAGTGTGAAAAGCACAGGAAATTCTTTCACTTTTTTGCAACTACGACATGAATAGGTACCTGTTAGAGCAATGCGCAAGTTAATTTTGTAACTTCTGACAAATCAATGTCGGAAACCGTCTCCAAAAAGGTTGAAGAGTATGTTAGGTCTTCAACTTTTTTCATTCGATTATGCGAGAAAATCTATGACAAAAAGTTAGGTAAAGATGGCAAAGGGCTTGTACCTATCCTGAAAGTTACTATGGCCATGCCGGTGATGTTCCAAAAGTTTCAAACTAAGCTTTTTGATAAAATTGGTAGGTGAAATCGTGGGCGATGTGGTCTGCATGAATACCTGCACACATGTAGGTATATTTGAACCTGCTTCAAACTTGCAACCCTTACTTGATGAAATTTCTGCAGGGGTCAAGATAGGATGCCCAACTTACAGGGAAACTGTCAAAATCCTCATGGTATGCTGAATATTTCTGTATCAATGACTGTATTTGCATGACAAGAACTTCTTGATGAAATTCTTTCATCGTGCTAACTACCCTTGGACGCGACCCAGATGCATGACAAAAACAAGGATCGAATGATCTCCAGGGAGGAGTTCGAGGTAATAAATTAGGATTTGAAGCTGGCTTCTCTTTCATACTAATCATACCAGAGTGATGGTAAAGCTAACATGAACAATTGTATATGCGGCAGGGGGTGGCCATCAGCATGCTTTACATTGCAGCAGCAAACTTCTTTCAGAGCTTCATGGAGGTGTACATGACCAGCATCTTGCTAGGGATTATATTGACCCAAGCAGTCACTCTAACATTAGTAGTCAACTGTGCAGTCACTGTTCAGTGGCTCTTAGGGCTGGTACCCACATTTGGAGGGCTTTTCATTCCGTCACTCCTCTGTAAGATTTCTTACCTGAAATGAGGCATATCCTTAACGACTCAAGTAGAAAGAATCAACTTGTTCGTTTCTTTATCTTCCAACATGGCATTGAATCAAGCATTGCACAATTCCTTACAAATTTGTGTGTGCATTGAATGTTTGTTGATAAGAATAACAGCCCTATCTCAAAGTATTGAAGCAATCTATCACTAGACTCACATGCGATTAGCTCCGGGCACACAGATCGTTGATTCAAATTTTACAGCTCTTGCTTTTACAGTGCAAGTCCCAGCACTGGTATTTGGAAGCGCCTTGGGAGCAGTCATCAGGCTGCGCATATTAAAACACTTGGTTGAGTCATCAGTGGAGGAGGAGGAGGAGGACCAGTCGCTGAAAGATGACAAGGACAAGGATGAGCCTCCAAAACTTAAGATGAAAGACTTGCTCAAGGGATTCACTGAAATTAGGAAGGGGATCTTCAATGAGTGAAAAGAAAAGGTCAGAGTAGTTGCCTGCCATAATTGTAAGACCTATTTGTACCCCTTACTTAGATTATGTCATAGGTGCTTTTGGCAGTTTGTGTCCTTTGCAATACCCTGAATCCTATCCATATGTATTATATAATATATATTATGCAAAACTTTGCTTTATAGCGTTCTCAGTATTTAGACAACATGTGTTAACGATGGCATGCCTGCAGATCAAGTCTCTATTCTGCAAACCTAGCGTATCAGAAGAGGATGCAGCACCTCTATATGATGCGCTGGCCTCTGATTCGCGTAAAGGCCTGCTCAACGAAGAGGTCCTAGATGCTCTAAGCGTTGCTACCACTGCCCAACAGAAGGCGGAGACAGGAACCTCCTTGCATCCCTCTTCCCTCAGTACTGCAGCTGACGTGTCGCAACGGCTGATGGGGAACAGAGGCAAGAACGATGCTCAAGATATGCTTGGCTGTGAGAATAAGCCTGATGGCAAGAAAGGCATTGGGCCTTTCAAAGGACCCATTGCTCAATTTGTCAAGGGTAAGCTCAACAAGGAATGATTTACCTGGAGAGCAGGAGTCACATGCAGTGCCAGGATCAAATGACATTTTTAGTCTCTCACATTCCTGCCTTAGCTGACATAGATGGATTTAGTCCTTTTGATTTCTTGTCTCCTTATTTTTTCAAGTGCATCATCTGTACAATTCGTACTGCTCTCTCTTCAGCATTATCAAAAACAGATAATTACATCATGATACAAACAGGCATCAAAGCCTTTGTTATTTTATAAACATACCTTCCTATCATCTGAAACAAATGTTTAACATGTAAGTTGGGATTCTAGTGGACGTAAGACTCCCAAAGTGGCAACGCAAGTGGCGTCTCATTCCATTATTCGGAGTGGGAGCAGTATCCAGTTACATAATTATACTAGGCTCATCAGGTATCCATGAGAGCAAGGCTGAAGTGCATTCAAGTCAAACTCTATACATATTAGTCCATCTTCAGCATGGATGAGGGAGGAAAAGCCTTGATTGAGATGTTGTAGACTGCAATCCTCATTTCTGGGAATAACTCTGTAAGCGGTGGGGGTGATGCAGGACGGGGGAGCTGGTCACTCCTGTTCACTTCCACATATTGCAGTCCACACTTGTCAAGCTCCTCAAAGAACTTGAGATCTAAATGGTCAAACCTAACGCATAAAGTTCAACAAGTACGGAGGTACTCTAAGCAAGCAGGGGTAACATTAGTAACATTGACTGACCGGTAAAGATCCAATTTAGTCGCCATCAAATCTGTTACAATGTGAGGACGCAAATTCTATGACACATCATGTAAGTGTTTATGAACAATAGGGGACTATGTCATCAAAGTTGTATGAACTCATGGTCTTCAATGACCAGATTAGATGAGCAAACTATTTTTGCTTTAGATCTTATGAAGAGAATGCTGTACAGACGTGCGCATTGCACCTGTGTTTGGTGTGGCAATACAAGATCTGAGTGACTTCTGGGGTGGCCAGTGCTTTCATCACCCTTGGTAATGCCTCACACCCTTTCTCAGTGTAGATAAGATCTGATCCCAAAATGAAGTCCCAGGGCCTGCCTGTCTCTGGGTCCACTTTATCAATGACTGCTGCGCAAGCAGGTGCTCTTCTTGATGTTTTTGAATCTCCAACATCCGCTGGTATCACGTGGAGACTAGATTCTACCGTGCTGCTGCTTGGATGAATGCAGGCATCCCAATCTAGGGGCCTGACATGAATCTTGTCCACCCCAGGCAACGACCTGTTCAGTGCCACATTGTGGTCAAGCCATGACACTCCACCTCCATTCTCCTGTTCAGTAAGACAGATTGATGCTATAGATGCAACATTTCGAGCCAAAGTAACTCCGAGCCAGCCGCATCCAGCACCTAACTCTATCAGGGATATACCTGGCCTACCTATATTCAATTTATCAAGCTCAGATTCTAGAAATTCTGCGAGATGTCTCGCAGCAGGCCAAACGTGTCCGCCAGTTGTCACCAGCGGTTTAAGTTCGGATATTGCATCGTATTGCCATCCTTCTCCTCTATTGAACATGGAGTTGAACTGTAAACTGAGGACTACAACAACTGTTACAAGCCCCTCCCGTACAGTTTAAAACACTCAAACATGAGCGTACAATGTTAGTACCTACTTCATTCGACCACTTTTTGTTCTGCACATATTTGTGATTTTTAAAAATTAACAGTTGAAATGTAGTACGAATGTGCTAATCTTTTTGAGGATGGATCAAGAAGACTTGCAGCCCAAGGTGCGTACATATTTCGTTAATAACGTTAACCACGTAATGACTGTAGCCCAGAAGGGCTATGAGCATAAGCACACCAGTAGTTGTCCAGCTGTCAGCTACTTTAAACTGTCTACTGACTGCGCCCAAGAACAGCAAGGCATAAGCCCAGTAAGGGACTGGGACAGGCTCCTTAGCCATATGTGAGACGATGAGATTGGAGGCTACCAAGGCATAAATAAGACCATAAGAAATAGAGGCCATCCGACATTGTCCATGAGCAACCTACACAATTTTAAAATCCAAATGCGGAAATAGTCATGATTCTAAGGGCCATAGCCCATGTTTGCCAGCATTTTTCTAACAGAAAATATCAGAGTCCATTGTGTCTACTTTGATGGACCTTGTGCGGGCTTTACCCATTGGGAAGTCTGCTAGACTACTTCCTGTTACAAGGGTGGATACTAGATCTCATTCATGAACTCCTACAGATTATTGATCCGACTTATCCCTAAATCATCCTCACCTCATTGTCTGAAGTCCACCAGACTCCTAATACTAACACCATAACAATGATGACCAGGTGCTTCACTCTTGCAGCAAAGCCCAGCTCCTTGTTTCCACGCTCCTGTTTCACAGCCACCGAAATCCAGGAATCATCACAAAAGATGAAGATGAGCAGCGCGTTTGCTGTCCTTAATATCAAAGGACCTATTCTTCAGTTAAAGGCAAGTTAAAGTTATAAGTGAGCGCATGTGCTGCTTGAGAGAGGACATTGACTGCATTCTGTTCAAAGATGCTGACCTCTTTGTCTAGTTTGCTACTGTCAAAAGCAAGAACTCTGCTCAGTTGACCAAGAACTTGGATGAGACCACCTATGACATAAGCTGCAAAGAACAGATCCCTCACACCTGCAGGAGAAATAAAGAACATGAATCAGAAAGAGCTAAAGTTCATAAGATGTTATAGGACATGTGAAACATAAGGTGACAAACATCTCGGGCATTATGTATTATGATTTTACAGGGACACTCATAACGGCATCATCATGTTTACTGGGACACTCATAATGGCATCATCATGTTTACTGGGACACTCATAACGGCATCATCATGTTTTCTTCAAATGCAGCTTTTCAAACGACTAAAGCTTGGATTCTCAGTCCACTGTCCATGTAAGAGATATGCAGCACACATACTTAGAGAGATTGGCAGGTCAAAGGGGACAATGTCATTCAGCGTTCGCTCCCACATCCCAATGCCAAACACATATACTGACAGATGCACTAAAGCCAGAGCATAATTTGCCTCCTACTCGCAGAAATAATTTTTCAAATAAGCAGTATGAAGGAGTGATCAGTAGATACCTAAGCGAGTCAAGACTGCAAATGCACTATGTGTAACTGTAATTCATTTTTTATTTTCGAAATGGGCTAAGTAAGTGCCAAGTTAACGTCTTGGAGAAAACCTAGCTGTGCAATGTAGTAACCAAGGTGTTCTTGAAGCAGGAACCTGATGTTCTAAGCAGGTTACTGTGAATTTTGAAGCCTCTGATGTCCAGTAATGTCTGCCACCTAATGATGTACAACACTACCGCTGACTTGCCATGACTCCAAACCAGCCATTTCCGTACTGCAGCAAACCAGTATGGTATTCTTCCCAGTGAGCCAAGATCCAAGGCAGCATAATCTAGAGAAATACAAATTGATGAAACAATGAAAGAGATTAAAATTTATGAGTATTGAGTCAGCTCTGCAGTAGAGACACCTTTTTGTAAACACAGAATGCCAGCTGGCTTCCATTACAAACTGGTACATCAACATCCGCATCAGAAAACAGCTGTAAGGGAATAAAGCTGTTGCATCACACATCCGTTTTTCAAATCTTCAAGTACAGCTCTCACCAGCATGATGATGGAGGCAGCAGTCCAGCTGCACGGATAGTTCATGCTGCAGTGTGTGTTATCCAAGAGTAACCTCACAGACAAAGCATCACAGCCATGATCAAATAACTGCCCTAGTGGGCTGGAGCTCCCAGTCCTACGAGCTTGCTTTCCGTCAATACTGCGGAGCAAGAACAAATGTATGACTAGGATCCAACTTTCAAACATTCAAATTATCAAAACAATATTTAGGAAGTACTGAGTCCGTAACCTGTACGCGCGTAACCAAGATGTAGAGTGCCTACTTACCAATCAAGGTTCACATAGATAATCACTGCAAGAGCACTGAACAGATAGACCCATGGAGGGGCCTCTCCTGATCACATGTTTCAGAAGGAAGAGTTTCTCAGAAAACAAGTTCATGATATTTAAAATGGCAGCTCAGTAAGCTACATCCACCTTCTCACCTTGGTAGTCCAGAAGGTACCAAGAATCAATAAGGAAAGACAATATGACACCCAGCAAACCCACAAGTGTGATCACGTTTGGCGCTAACCACATGGGAAGCAGGCTGGTGAACCAATTCCAAAAGGGTGTATGGATCACATCAAGGATGGTATACCCTGACTATGTAAGTTGTAACAGGTTTTAAGTGACGACATAATTTAAACCCGAAAACAACTAGAAACATATAGGGAAAAATATTTTACCGAATGATATTTGTAGTGCTTCAAACCATCAAGAGCTCGAGCTGACAAGTATGGCATCTTAAGTTATTCTAGCCAAATATGTAGAAAAACTTGTAAATCGAATCATCCGAATAAAATTAGCATCTGCATCATATCGCGGCACAGAAGTTTTGAAGTGATGTCAAGAACAAAAGCAATAGACAAACAATGGCTGCCAACGCAAGTTTTATTACATAGGTATTTTGATTCACACCAACACCGAAACCATGTCGTCTCTGAGAAATTTTCGTAGTAAAGAAAGTTGAGATGATGACAGTCGTGTATGTGTTGATCATAATCAGATAGTAATAGGACCTAGATTCAATGCTTACAGCTTTTAGTCCTGCTGGAGATTTATTTGCTGTAGGGACAGAAGATGGACGTGTTAAGACTTATGATACAGGTGATTGAATTTGTCACCATTAGTATTTTCTACAGGACTAAGGGCTCAAAGATGACCGCCTCCATCCGTAGGGTCTGGCCGCCTCAAAGCCAGTCTAGGCCCTGGTTCAAATGGCTCTGTTGCATCTACTGGACTTTTAGCCGAGAATCACTCCTGCATCGCATGGGTCGGCGGGCGAAAGGTATTGCAGTATACACCTTCACTATAACGTCGTTACAGTGTTGTATGGTTTTTCGTCCATCATTACATAATTTAAACTTTCATAACAGGTAACGAAGAAAAAGGACAGAAACGCTCTGTTAGCATTAGGCACTGCTGCTGGAGACGTCAAGCTTTACGATGCTCAGATGGGAGAGCTTCGATGGCGATCTAAGAGTGTTATAGAAGGGTGAGAACTCCTGAATGTAACTTGTAGATCCATACCTATTGCTGAAAACTATCATGCTCATGCTCAGGGGGGTTACTGCTCTATCATATACTAACTCTGAAAGTGGGGCTGTTTTTGCCACCGGGAGAGACTGTAATCTAGTGGGCCTGGAATTATCATCTGGAGAGAAAATTGTCAAATTTGAAGTCAGCAAACATCCCCCATCTTGTCTAGCCATGGCCCGAGGTCAGACTTTACCTGCTGCAAACATAGCAGTACATTAGCAAAAATGCTAGGTATCTCCTGGAATGTGGACATGAATGCCTACATAGATTCCTGTAAGTTCTGTGTTCTTTCTAATGTTGATAATCTCCTATTAAAAACAGAAAAACCGGTTGCCTTGCTGGGTGGCTCAACTCTTGCACTTTGGGACTTGAAAACAAAAGAGAGAATGATAAAGTACACTGGCCACGCTGTGAGTTTGCAGCTTATCGTTAGGTACATAAGAGAGCTGTTTATGATTTGTGTATTGATGGCATCATCATAGGTACCGCATGATGTTGCCATTCAATTATCACATCTGTGTCCCCTATCATGGGGGGGGGGGTCACTTTGTTCATGAGAATAAAATGTTCAAAAGATACACATGCATTGAAATCTGAATCATCTGCATCAAGGTGATTCACTCAAACTGAAAGCACCTATACTGGGCTCCAGTGCCGTGTATCTTTTTGAATCATAAATGATATCTTGACATGTAGGCCCCAGCCCATGCAGTTCATTTGTTGGAAGAGGGTCAGTACGCTGTATCTGCAGCCCCTGGTGAACGACATGTTGCGGTGTGGTCCACTCAGCTCCCTAAGAAAGCAAAGAAAGCGCAATCAGCTATCACATCTCTTTCCCTGGAGGACCCTGTGGCGTCCATAGATGTGTGTCCCTGTACCACCAGCACAAGGGAGGAGGATGGCGGATGCAGTACCTTCCAGGTGGCTGCTGTATCTGTTAGAGGCATAGCATTTGTGTGGGAATGCTCAGGTTCTGGACAAGGGGAGGGGATGGCTTTGAAATCACGCTTACTTGCACGAATCAGAGTGGGCACTGTTTCTGATAAAGGGTGAGAGATGAAGGCCTCACTTTGGAATGATCAGTATGAGTATTGTGCTCATACAGGCCATCCTCCCAAACAGTTGGCCAAATGTTAATTTTGGGTTGCCATACTTTCCTCTAAACAGCATGTGCTGATGTAAACAAATTATGTTTCTCACATACCAGGGGTGCAGAAAGTGGGTCTAACGAAGGAATCCTGGCTGCCAGATTGCAAACTGGTGCTGACGGTGCGTACCGCTGGATGAAGAGATCGAATTTGTAATAGTTTATCTGATCAGAAATGTGTGCACGGCATGACCTGTGCCTTAATGAGTCTTAGGGATGGCAATGGTCACATGAGCTTCTACTGCACTTTCATCTCTTTCCCTTCTTGAGTTGGAGGTACTCAAGGAGGACGTTCTCTAGTGCAACATAAACTCCATACAATCCTGATTGCTCTTGCTACAACAGTGCTGAGAGTATCTATCAGGCTTAGTGGAGATAATCTCATGACCATTTGGTCATTACTGTGTTAACTTACTTGTCCTCTATAACTCAACTCTAACTCTTCATGTTTTCATACCTCTCATCTGACCTTAAACACCTTCCTTGATTCCTGAAGGTCCAATGCTGTTAGTGGCCCGTGGTTCTACTGCCAAACCGGTTTTTGAAAAAGTTAAAATCCCATCATCAGCAGCCTCAGATACTGAGGCACCCACTATCACATTGGAACCTATTGCAGGTGGCATCCTTCTCAACGGACTCTCTACTTCAAAAGTAAGTAGTTTGCTTAGGGCTCATCTGTTAATTATCTTCACATGTGAGCCTACAAATGAAGCGGAGTCTACAAGAAGATGAATTCTTTGTTGGGAGTCGGGAATCTGAATGGCATGGAATCTTTGTTGGGAGTCTGGAATCTGAATGGCATGGAATCTTTGATGTTCTTAAGGACCAGTCTTAAATCATTAACCACTCATGTTGCTTGTTTAAGACCTCAAGGTTCAAAGGGTGCACCTGTTTCTTGCGCATAAACTGAGTTCGGTCATCCTAACCCTAGAGCCCCACATTGATTCAGGAAGCCTCCAAGGTGCCGTTACAGCATACTCGTAATGACGTTACAGTCCTAGGGCCTGAAAATCTTGGGCAACCCATTGTGATGCGTGTTGGTGCAACTGATGCAGCAGTAGCGATGGGAAGCCGGAAGCGAGGCGCAGTAGAGAACATGGGGGACGAGGCAGCTCCTACTGCATCTGCCATGGAGGAAGATGAGAGTGAGTTAAGCTCACTGTGCGAAATGCACCTCCAGGAGTGATGTCTTTACTCACATATGTGTGATTCTAGGAGTGCCTTTTAGTTTTCACAGGCGATCTGATAGATACTGTTGCAATCATTAAATGAAATTGGAGTACATTATGTGCAACGCTTGTGCATTTCATTCTGTTCTTTCATCAGTTGCTGATTTGCTCGACGGAGAGGTTCCGCTGGGTGAGCGTGTGGCTGCCCTAGAACAGCGTGTGCACCCCTCAGCTGCTCAGGATGAGGAGGCAGGCCCAAGTGGCCATGAACACCAACCCCAAGGCTCCTCTAAGACAGACTCCCTAGCTGTTCTCTTGACTCAAGCACTGAGAAGGTGAGGAACCCACACATTTCCTTCCTGAACTCACACCAGTTACACCTCAGTCACACATCAACAGGCTTACTGTGTTTGATTCTCCATGCTGCAGTAAGCAAGACATTTAGACTGGTGGTGTGTCTGCATGTGCCTGCATCCTAACAGTTGTAGAAAGCTCTTGTTCTTTTTCCTGAGGGTGTTTCATGTTCTGAGTGCAGTAATGACCGAGCCTTGCTGGAGAAGTGTCTCTCTGCAACCAATGCTCGTGTCATCTCAAACACCATCCGCCGCCTCCTCCCCACTGATGCCGCCTTATTCCTCAAAGCAGCTGTGGATAGAGTGCTATCAAGACCTGCACGTGCAGCCCAGTTGGCGCCCTGGATCAAGGCGGTCATGCATCATCATACAGGCTACCTGATGTCAGCACCTGGGGTACAGGCCCCCATGACCGCTTTATATCAGGTATGATGTCTGGTCGGTGTGTGAAATACACTTTATCTGTACTTCAATATATCAGGGTGCTCGCTAGGGGAACCCAGTATTATGGGGAGAGTTTTTTCATTAGGTTGTATATCAAGTGTGAAGGACTATGCAAAGGGCATATTTCAAGTTTTTTCATATTCTCATAGTCTATCACACAATTCATGCACATACAAGTTGTCTTTCATAAAGGCCAATACGTAATATCTTGGATTGATATTCTATTTGTATCCTCACATCTATGTTCATGTCAATGTGCATCAGGCTATAGAAGGCAGAGTGGGTCTATATCAGCAATTGCTCAAGGTTTACGGCCGACTTAGCCTAGTAACAGCGCACTCTAGTAAAGGATCTGCTGAAGGTGACGATGAGGAGAGTGACAATGACGATGGGTTGCCCGCACCTGAAGTGGTGTTTGAAGATGGGAGTGATGGTGAGCCTGATGCTGAAGACCCTTTCGCACCTGAAGATGATGAGGATGAAGGAGAAGAAGAAGAGGAGGGAGAGGGATTTGACGATGATAATGAAGACGATGATGAAAACAATGATGGAGATGATGGTGATATGTTTGATGATGATGAAGAATGATTCAGGGTGTAACAAGGTTCCTTAAAAACATCATTGATGCACTTAATCATGAAGAAGATTCAAAATACAACTTCGAGTAGGCAATTGAGTGCAACTGTTGTGCTAATGGAGGGGGAAGAAAACTCAGTAAGCGTCGTACAAGCTATAACCTCGAATTTGATCATCGGACATTGCACACTGACTGTTATGACTTTCTGCAAGATTTTACGTACCATAAATTCTAAGATGATCAATATCTTCGCTCGTCGACTAGACAGTGTGGATCCCTATGTAGATGATTCTATGTCCTTATTCCTTACTGCTTAGGTACTCAGTTTGCCATTCTCAGCTATTGCAGCATCGGATGGTTAAAATGAGCACGGGCAACAGCTAAAACGCTGCATTATTTAAAAAATCCAATTCAGTGCTGGGACTTCTGAACATGACTTCCATAAACTGTCTAGGCTAGTTTTTCGTAAATGTACTCCTATGGTATCACCAGCAGCTTCATGAACATTATCAGACTGTGGCTGGAGCATGCGTAGTGGGAGCCATCATACAATTATCAGCTCATCAACATTACCGTCTTCAGACACTAAAGAATCTCCAGTCTTTATCAACTGGAGAGCCAGTGCAAATCACTGAGCTGCCATCTATATTTCCATATTCCAACCAGCTGTCCTGACAAGAAAAAATGGACAGCTGGCTAACAAGAATGTTGCCCACATTTCAAATTCTCAACTACAGTTGCCTGACTGTTATGTGCCATCAAGCATGACTCTCCAGCTTCTACCAAACTTCAGGACCTGGTGATCAAAGCAGCTTCTGAGCTAGAGAAGTGGGTACGAAGAGAAGAGCCATCCCAGACTAATACCCTGCTGAGTTATCTCACAACTTCAGACTGCTATCAATCCATAACAAAAAAGCAAACTGCTTCAGACACGTTTGATTTCAAATCACTTATTTCCCAGTACAATGTTTCTTGTCGCTGTCAGTTTACTCCATGCAACTTCACAATGAGCCAAGACCTCAGATACATGCTGTGATGCCCCTCCCTGTGCTCCAGATGCTCGCATCATGAGCCTACCATATTTGCACATCAAACAACAAGATAGAATTGATCAACTAACATGTTTGCTCATAATTGGTTTGTATTGCAGGAGCAATTGTTTGACCAGGATTCCGCCGCCTACATGTTTGACCAGGATTCCGCCGCCTACATGTTCCCCATCAACATGCTCCTTAACTGTGCTCCTTCATAAATGGTACGATACATGCTCCTTAACTGTGCTCCTTCATAAATGGTACGATACATGCTCCTTAACTGTGCTCCTTCATAAATGGTACGATACATGCTCCTTAACTGTGCTCCTTCATAAATGGTACGATACATGCTCCTTAACTGTGCTCCTTCATAAATGGTACGACAGGGTCTCTTGTTGTCCCCAGGCATTTGAATGCTGGTTGTACACATGGCTGAAATCTAGTGCTGCTTTGTACAGCTCAGGGCAGAAAAAAAGAATGCAGCGAAGGATTACTATTTCTTCTCCTTAAAATTTTTTAGGAGATGAGCGTGGCAGTTTTAGTTAGCTTTATCCGTTATTTGTTCAGACATGCATGCTGCTCAGAGGTGTACTGTATTAGTATCTGTACTGCCTTTGCTGCAGGCTCGCACTGAATACTACTCTATGATGTAATTACAGAGAGATGGAAGTGATGCGGAGACATTACAGGGAGATGGAAGTGATGCGGAGACATTTCTGAATCGCTTTGCTGGTCATGCCTCCTTTTGAGGCAGGTATAAGTCTAAAGGACAAGTCCACACATATGAGGGAGATATACATGAAGATGAGGGGAGAAGAGGTCGGCTTGACTGCAGTGCAAGGTGAGTGAACTCACAGATTTTGACATTTAAAGCACATTGCAAGAGAAAAAGTGTGTTTTTGAAATAACCCATAATCTTGGCTTCCTACATCAGGTACTAAAGAAGAGCTCCAAGAACTCTGTGATGGGCAGTGTGCGTCCATTTTCCACTGCCACAAAGGCATGTACTGGTGCAACAACTACAGCAGGTTGTTCCAGACACGCCCCGGAGAATGGCTTAACAGTTCATGAAGCAGCAGTGGTGTTTTGATTGAGGTCTTTTATTCGTGCGCTACAAAAAATTGCCATTTATTTGTCGTACATACAGATTCTCCCAAATGCCTGGCTCTTGCATCTCTCTCACACTGTTTCTGTCGGTGCCAAAGCCTTCCACTATGGCAATGCTGCATCCATTGCCAAATCAAGGAGGGTCATGACCTCTACCCTAAACCCTAAGGACAGCCTCAATGTGGATAGGGATGCCATACATTAAGGACAGGCGGCCCTGGATTCTGTTTCTCTCTGATATTGTTTTTGCATGGCCCTGGATGTTTTCTGCAAGGAACATTTTGTTGAGTCGCTGAGTTACGTGATCAAGGTTTAGTTAACTACAGAAAACTGGAAGGTGGTGGTCTTGTATTGAGGAACCATGGACAAACTGGAAGGTGGTGGTCTTGTATTGAGGAACCATGGACAACTGGAAGGTGGTGGTCTTGTATTGAGGAACCATGGACAACTGGAAGGTGGTGGTCTTGTATTGAGGAACTATGGACAAACTTTGCTTGACGCTGCTGTCAGTAATGCGTAAAAGGATCAAAAGTTCAAGGAATATATGAAGAGCCTTTTCTGGTGAGCCTGGATGCCTGCATTTATATCATCACCACTTGCTCCACTTGCTCTCACCAGTCTTTGTTTGTGACTCATGACTCTGCCAGGACTAACATGATGAAGACCCTAGGATGGCAATATAGCCCCTCACTTGATTCAAGGGCAGTGTGTGAAGAATCTCCCCACACTGGTTGAGTGGTTTATTCAGCAAGGTGGTGCAACTGCATTTACTCCTTTTAAGACCATGGAGTTAAGGTCCTCGTGATCCTTCACTGCTTTCCAGGACTGTGACTCCTCCAGTGCCTGGAGGGTTCTCTGATTACTTTTGGAAGCTTCTTAAACCAGATCTATTCAAATGCTCAAGGGCATAGATTTGAAGGATCGGCAGCAAAGACATGACAGGCTGCATCACATTGTGCACAAGAGGCAGAAACAATTTCTAAGTTAATCCTCTCCATGTTCAAGGCTGCTATTTTTAAAAATTCAAGTGATTTTAAATCAACATTTTTATTACTTTTATTACACCTGTCATCATGCTAACAGAAAAATAAACTAATTTTGTCTTCAAATTTGATAACATCTTCTTTGTTGCAATTGCATAGCTCACATAACATCATATAGTACACAATGTTGCAAAAGGCAGCCCCCTGTGACTAATTTTGATGACCTTTGTTTCTTTGTACACAGTTAGTTGCAGCAGCAGCACCATCATCTAAGATTTAGGTTCCTCTGAAATGAAATATTTGGCCCCATCATTTTTTTGCTGTCGGATTGAATTGATTCTCAAATACTCCCCACGTTTGACGATCTCCAGATATGAAGTGAAAATACTCCCTCACAGGGTTGTTGTGGTACTTCTTAGCATATTCTAATTCCGTAGACGCATTCTCTTCCGCGTAATAACCAATCCCTGTGTTGCCCTGAAAATTTGATGAATTAGGTTCAGGTAAAGAAATATCGGGTAGAGATAATATGTTCAAAACTATTATAATCTGATGCGGAGTTTGTTAGGGTTCTTTCGACACCTACGTGTTCCGGATCATTTCGTAGATTGTGAAAGACCATGACACCCATAGACGCGCAAGCGTAAAAAAGTGGCGCTGCGAGGAAGTAAACCTGCAAATTTGGTTAAGCATGATGCATTGTCATCTCAGCATCCACTGTGATATAATCTGCCAGAGCATTAATTGTAAAATTGAAAGATTTTTACATTTACTTCCAATCGTTCAGGTGATTGAAAAGCACTATGAGACTAGTAACTGTGAAACGGTCGAGAACCTTACCTCCAGGGGAAGATTGTCGAATGCAAATAGTTTTATTAAATTCAAAATCACTAACTTATGCGGATTCATGCAAACAACGGCATCAGCATGCAAGTAGTGTGACAGGACGAGTGTACGAGAAGTGTACGTGTACCAAAATATGAAATATTACTTATTTTATGAGCGACACCAGCCATACTGGAGCAGATCCTACGCTTTCAAGTTTCGCTTGGCTTTGATGGCTGTCGCACATGCCCGCAAAGTCTCCAAGTAAAATATTTCCATGTGCTACAGAGTATTCAGGAGATGAAGGCAGCAAATTCAGAATATAGTCCAAGACAGTAGTAAGAACAACACCATTATCTTTACCTCATACCCTGCAGCACAGACAGCAGGAAAGACCAGGCAGAAGTATGCTTCACAGCCATGTTCTTAGATTAAGAAGGAACTCATGCAACAGCTATGAAAACAATAAAAAGCACCGAGTATAATCACCACAGAAGTGAATGTTACCTGTTCTAATGCTGATCCATCTGCTAAGGCATTGAATATCTCCATCTCCTTGGCCATAATCTCACTGTAAACTTCACCCCAATCAGCAGTCTGAAGTTCATAGTTGCGTAGAAAAGGCTATGTTTTCAACTTTGACTAAGAAAACCACACAAAAACATGACACATCAATAGCATTCCTATGGGATATAACTCATATAAGTTCAAACCACATTCATTCGTCATCTAAAGCCAAACTCTGGGCGTGATTATGGAGATAACTCTTCATCATCTGAACCACACATGCCGCCTGACATGCCTTTGTTTGTAGTGCAGCATGGTGATTACACGCTTGTTTGTACCTGCGCCTTCTCCACTAGCTCTTGAATCACTTCCAGTCCTCCTTGTCCCTCTCCAAACACATCCATGGAGCCATCATCAGACTGCAGCAGTATCAGCACTAACAAGGTTCAAGTCAAAGGCATCATCATCAGACTGCAGCAGTATCAGCACTAACAAGGTTCAAGTCAAAGGCATCATCATCAGACTGCAGCAGTATCAGCACTAACAAGGTTCAAGTCAAAGGCATCATCATCAGACTGCAGCAGTATCAGCACTAACAAGGTTCAAGTCAAAGGCATCATCATCAGACTGCAGCAGTATCAGCACCAGCAAGGTTCAAGTCAAAGGCATCATCATCAGGCTGCAGCAGTATCAGTATCAACAAGGTTCAAGTCAAAGGCATCATCATAAAAGCTACCAATAAAGAGTTGTTACTATGGACAGGCAAGTGTCTACTACATCATTTACGGAATATGGATGGTAAAATGGGATCAGGCATAAATGCTGAAGGAGAGGAGGTTCATACAAATTCATCAACATCAGATGGTCCCTAGTTACTGCTGTTGGAAAGGCACTCAATTCTGACATTTTGTCACCTGTACTGTCAAAGTTCCGTCCTCTTCTAATCGTACACTGTGCCTGAGAGTTTACCCAAACAGTTCAAGCTAAACAAAATTTGAAATCAAGTTGAGCAAGAGGTCATGCCTGGCAACTAAAACCCTACTCCTGAGATTTGTCTCATCTTCATTTGAAGATACACATTCATTTTCTGGAACCTAATACGAATCAGGTCAGAGGAAGCGTTTTCACAAGGAACAAGGTGTTGATGAAGCAACATAATTCCTCACCTGACGTGCGAGTATCCAAGCAAACGAGGAACAGAGGGCACCACGTCCTTACTGTTGGTGCAGCGCCAACTGTCACGCACAACCAAGTTGTACTGCTCAGAAAATTTCTTGTTGCCAGCCCGCGGTGCTCCAAAGCTGTACATGCTGATGCGCTGAAGCTTCTTGACTGGAGACCTGAAAAGAAAACAAATATTTCAGAGAGCCTCTACTAGAGCATTTTTTCTCCTGTTTTGAATGACAGCTCCTATCTTTAGAAGGCATAATTCGTTTGAGGTATTGCTTCCATTCCTTCCTTTTTCTGATACCTTCGAAGACAAAGGCCACAGCCTTACTTTTACCTCCTTATATATATTTTTTCATGACCAACACCCTTTCTTACACAGAAAGCTAGCACTCACAGTCTAACAGAAAGGTCATACGCACAAATTGTTGCCAGAGCTCCTCCTAGAGAGTGTCCTGTAATCATAACTCTCCAACTGTCAGAAGTTGAGGCAGAGACAGCAGCAGCATCAGACCCCGAAGAAGTGGTCAGGGTGTCCAGCAAGTGCACTACCTAAGTGGATGGCCCACCAATACAGGAATGGTCAGAATCCATGACGCATGTGCTGCAACTTGATCCTGCATGGCTAATGCATGGTAACCACTCCATGTGCTGCAACTTGATCCTGCATGGCTAATGCATGATAATCACTCCATGTGCTGCAATTGAAAGCTGTGTCAGCCCAAAACATACCTGGCGTCGAACGCTATTGTAGGCACTAGAGAATCCTCCATGAACTTGAACCTAAAAATAAAAAGTAGAGCTCTTGAGCAGTTTCATGGTTATCACTACGACGTTAAGAAGATGCCCCAAAAACCATTAGTGACTTGTAACTAGCCATGCATATATATAGGCTGTTGAGGTCATCGCCTATGACCCCAGGAATTGTAACTAGCCATGCATATATATAGGCTGTTGAGGTCATCGCCTATGACCCCAGGAATTGTAACTAGCCATGCATATATATAGGTTGTTGAGGTCATCGCCTATGACCCCAGGAATTGTAACTAGCCATGCATATATATAGGCTGTTGAGGTCATCGCCTATGACCCCAGGAATTGTAACTAGCCATGCATATATATAGGTTGTTGAGGTCATCGCCTATGAACCCAGGACTTGTAACTAGCCATGCATATATATAGGTTGTTGAGGTCATGGCCTATGAACCCAGGAATGAGCCATGGGAAAACGTCTGTCCAGTTGAATTGAATTAAATGTGAGTGTTGTGACTATGTTACCTGACCTCGTCACTGGGGACAATTGCCTTGGCCAAACGTAGAGGAAAAAATAGGTTGCGGTCCTCATCGATGCCTTCAGGATTCAAAGAAACTGGGGCTAGGTTGAGGTCTGTGATTAAATCCTTCCACTTCACCTAAATTAAAACAAAATGACAAACATGAGTAGAGAAAAAAATTGCAAGGCATGAAGTCAATGACGTGGCTCTGAAGGTAGCATGAAGTCAATGAAGTGGCTCTGAAGGTAGCATGAATTCAATGACGTGGCTCTGACGGTAGTATGAAGTCAATGATGTGGCTCTGAAGGTAGCATGCCTGTATGAAGATGATCATGGACATCATGAGCGTGATGAGCATGTTAACGAGGAACAGAGGCACTTTCTCCCAGTTATATCTGTAAGGTTTCTATGACAAACACAATGACTCTTTGAGAAAGGTTCAGATGCAATGATTTAAGTCCATGATACTGACAGGTCTCCAGGTCTCATTATAAACATGAAGAAGAGAGTTCACAGTCACCTGCTCAGTTCCTCTGAAAGCTACAACAGCTTCCCTTTTCTTCTGATCAGCAAACAGCCACACCTGCAAGTAGGAATCAGAAATATGTCTCTTCATCGCTCCATCATACACACTATCATAGAATTCCTCAATAGCAACGCAACCCTCAAACCTGAAAGCTTGTAGTCAGGGGCTTGAACAGTGGCATTATGTACATCATTGTGCACAACATTACGAACGACATACATGCATCCACCATCATCAAGGTGACTAGAGTAATCGGTCACCATCATCAAGGTGACTAGAGCAATCAGTCACCATCATCAAGGTGACTAGAGCAATCAGTCACCATCATCAAGGTGAATATAGTAATCAGTCATCATCATCCTACTTGGGTATCAGACTCCTCACAGTCCACATAGGCCAAAGGCATGAACGTACTGCCCCCACCATCAGCCACCATCACTGCCAGAGCCTGTTCCAGCAACATAGGGAGGTTTAGGGTTTTGTGTGCTCACACATTAGGAGGTGCATACACATTCAGTCATGAAAGCACCATGTTGTTTAGAAGTTAGTTTCTTTTTCTAGGCAACAAACAGCTACTCTCAAGGTCACGCCCACTGCCCTAGTTGACCTCTTTAGGCCTCACACAACACTGAAGGTACCCTACTCGGATTTTAAACCCTTAACCCTAAACCCTTTAGGCCTTTCACCTCACTGAAGTTGCTTAATTGTTTACCTACCCCGGTTTTACTCTGAATCCAGCTCCCTAGTATTTATGTGTACCTTCCATTGCTCTACCAGCTCCTCTTCCTTTTCAGTCTCTTCTTCAGCATCCTCTTTCTTGACAGCAGATGCAGCAGCAGTCTGTGCTGCCGTGACTGCCATATCAGCCGCCTGCCCAACAGCAGCTGCCACTGTGTCCAAGCCAGACCCTAGCAGCGCCTGAAACCCTCCCTCTTTGTCTCGTTTTCGACGACGCAGGAAGTCAATCGCCAGCCTTTCCATCTGCGCAGGACAGCAGGGGTGGGAAACCCTTAACCCTAAACTAGACAGCAGGGGTTGGAAACCCTTAGCCCTAAACTAGACAGCAGGGGTGGGAAACCCTTAACCCTAAACTAGACAGCAGGGGTGGGAAACCCTTAACCATAAACTAGACAGCAGGGGTGGGAAACCTTTAACCCTAAACTAGACAGCAGGGGNAAACCCTTAGCCCTAAACTAGACAGCAGGGGTGGGAAACCCTTAACCCTAAACTAGACAGCAGGGGTGGGAAACCCTTAGCCCTAAACTAGACAGCAGGGGTGAGAAACCCTTAACCCTAAACTAGACAGCAGGGGTGGGAAACCCTTAACCCTAAACTAGACAGCAAAGGCAAAACATCGAGCTTAGGATAAAGTAACAAAGAGAGCTCTTTTCAGAAGGAGGCCCAGAGCAGGAACACAGCTGAACATATTTTGCCCATCCTTTACTTTTATCATCATTCCTCATTCTTAAATGCTTGATGCTAATCAACCTGAGCAACTAAACAGTGCTCTCTATATGCAGGCATGTCTGTCAGATGTCAAGACCTGCCATGATGAATGATGCACTACTCACACGCCGTCCTTTCCATTTACTACCAGGCTGGTTGGTGGCCCTTTCAGGCATCACTGCTTTCACAGCTACCATGTCTCTGATTGCAGATGCGGGGAGTGAGGAGAAGGCGACAAAGTTGAGGCAAAGCTTAATCTTTGGGTTGTTGTCTCCAGCTGCTGGTCCTGCATCAATAAAGAGCCAGCAGGCTTATTTGGATGGTGTTTCAGCAGGTCAGCAGGTAGTACACAGGCACTGCATATCCTGCGCAATGAACAGCTGATGAGTAATATAGTTGATGGATATTACTCTAGTGTTGATGGATATGACTCTAGTGCTGCAGGAAAAAGAAGTGCTAAGAAGAGCATGGAATATTTATATATTGGATAAAGCAACATGGAATGTTCATATATTGGATAAAGCAGCATGGAATGTTCAAATATTGTACTAAGTCGCATGGGATGTTCAAATATTGTGACAGTGGTTCTGACTCTTGAGGCTGAGATTGAGAGAAGCTTAAATTAGACTTTCACTAGGATGAGGAGCTCAACAGGTGCTGTACATCAGTGCTGACATTCATGCTTAACAGTAGCCTGTGTCTTCAAACAGACACAAATCGACCAAACATTGCATTCAAATTGGGATCATGTGGATGATTATGACTACCAACAGCAGCATTGTTGGCTGAAGTGTGGGGCGACACAGCATGACAATGCAGGTCAGCGCATAGTATATTATTAATGCATGAGAGCCCTGTCTGTGATAGGTAGCTCCATCTCCATGTCCTATACATCATGCATGACAGCCCTACCTGTGATGGGTAGCTCCACCTCCATGTCATGTGCATCCTGCATGCCTTTCAAAGGCAGCATGGCATATCCTAAGTCGTCATCTGACTTGAGAAAGTCCATGTCAAACAATCGTACCTGGGAAGAAGGAGGGAGGCTTCAAGAGAATGTTCACAAATAAGCACAGTATGTGACAGGACAGTCACAAGGACAGTGACAGAATTCAGGCATCTGGACCCTCTCACACCTCCTGCTAAAAACAGTATTAGAAGATGCCGCAAATAGACAGAACTGTAATTGTGCCTTGGTATAATTGATACTTGATGTTGTAGATACTATCAATAACAGAACATGAACTGTTCACGACAGCAATGTCATCAGATTTGTTGTAAAGCAGTACTATTAGCAGACCTTCAGCACATCTTTCTCCAAGTCTCCAACATAAAGCATCAACCTCTTGTCCCACTGGGGGTTCAAGTTTCTCATTATAACCTCAGTGCGTGCTGAGCTGGCACCAATAGATAGCACAGCATATGGGTCCGATGTGGGTGTAAATGTCTGCAAGGGGCCCAAATAAAATTAAATTCTTCATTTCGAGGTAAGGAGGAGCAAAGCATCATTAATTCCATACTGACATAACTCATTCCATACTGAGATCACTCATTTTATACTGACGTCACTCTTAAAATACTGACATCACTCATTCCATACTGAATAACAGCTTCATCTGAGCAACTCTTTGTCAGCAAAAGAGATTTCATCTCATCTGTAATCATCTCAAAACAATGGATCAGAGGAGAGTCCTCATCATCTCTGCTCATGAGCCATGATGCCTAGGAAACCATTAAGAGTTGCTGTCTATGTTACACACTATACCAAGAATATTAAACAGAAACAACCTCATTGCTTTCAATTTTATGAAAGGGATGAAACCAACGAGAGGTGGTACTATTTTCTTTACTACATATGATGCCACTGGAGCAAGTTTTCATTGCAGGTCGAGGGCCTTACGTCAGCTATCCTCAAGTTAGAAGCAGATACCACATCCACTATGAGGACTCCTTGGTAGACACGGAGAAGGAAGTCCCTAGGATAAAGACAGAGGTACAGCATTCATTGGTAGACACGGAGAAGGAAGTCCCTAGGATAAAGACAGAGGTACAGCATTCATTGGTACACACGGAGAAGGAAGTCCATAAGATAAAGACAGAGGTACAGCGTTTACTGATGAGCACTGGAGTTTCATCTTACCTGGAACATTTTGATAAGTGACATATCATGCATTAATACTCAAAGTTTGCAGCTGTTCTTGAATCTTTCTGCTATTCCGCTAACGCCCTGTGCTTACTTGTCTGCAAACACAACGTTCACACTCTTTTTTCCATCTCCAGGACCAGGCTCTGTGAAAACAGCGCCTCCTTCAGGCTGCATGGTATGCAGGTCCCAACAGAATCAAACATTCAATGAGGAGTAATGGCTGGATATTTGGGAAAGTCGAATTCAGCTTCAATCTCCTATCATTGTGTTATACCTGAAGATAAGATTCGAAAGAAGCCCCTGCTAAAGCCACTGCCAATGGTAGGTCAAAAACTGGAGCAGTAGACCTATCTGTCTGTGAGGTGTGGATTGATGGTTGGGACGAGGGAGAGGAGTCATAAGTGACAGTGCCTCGTGGTTGGGTGGTACGGAAACAATGCGAAGAAAGAGGGGTATTGAGGAGAAAGTTGTGGAAGGTTCTTCCTCTAAATAAAGTTGTGTGGAGCATGTTGTTACTCAGAAGACTATGTTGAGGCCTTTCCATAACCCTTGGTGCAGACATCATATCAAGTTCACACCTCCTAGTACTGATTTTAAAACAGTTCTGCTATAATTTTGTATGTGGGAGATTATGATACATAGATGGTAAGTTATAGTGAGTAGGAACTCAAAGAACTGATAGTTAGAGAAATGTAACGAATACAATTACCTATGTGGATTGCACGCAATCTGAAGTTGAGAGGTAGAGGAAGTTAGTAAATTCTAGATGCTGATCGAGTACAATTTCGTGTTGACAAGTGTGAACCGATTGTAACTTGTAAGTCGCCCGTCTTCTACAGAAATAGCGAGACGATATATTGTGCATGATACATGAGTAATGTAAATACTGTGAACAGTCCTCAACGCCTTATCCGTGACGGATATACTTTAGATGGTACAATTGACAAAGCATGACTGTATTGTGGGTCATGATTAATGCCATCAGTTACTGTGACACAGAGCATTGCTTCAAAATTTTGATGAATTCTACATGCATCCAAGCAACATGCATTCAAGCAACATTCAATAATGTTGCTTTAGATGGCTTTTTGCAGCTCTACTTCTTCTTCTTCTTCTCCTGCTGAGCATGAAATGCCTTTGCCTGCATCAACATTAGAAATCACTTTGAGAAGCAGGGACATACCTATCCTACTTAGTGCAGGAATCCCCAGCAGCAGACCTGCTTCACACTAATACTCCAGTTGAAAAAGCCTATACACAAGATGAGTGGCATTGCTAGTATGTTTGTATGAAGTCAGGTTAGGAAATAACAGATTCTCCACCTTCTCTTTTTTCTCCTTCTCCTTCATAGCTCTCTCTGCATTGGTCATCTTACTGGTTGCCTGCACAGGCATATTTTGAAATATAAACCTTGAGAACATGAATTCTCAACAAAGCCTTTCCAGATCGAAGGTTGATACAGAACAGCAGTGTGAAGGTCATGAAGAAAGTACATGCTTGAGATGTCTTTATTACAATATTCAAAATGTCGTATTTTCTGGAAATAGTTCAATTGATCACTGAAATCTTGATGAAGTAGCACCTTCGTATTCTCTTGGACCAGCTTTTTGGCCTTTTCTTCTTTCTCCTGCTCAAGGGCAAAATAATTCAAATAAATACATTGCAGGAACATCAAACATTTACAGCAGAAGACTGTTATCACATTGAGAAACCAGCAGAGCAGTACCTGGGGCAATCAAATGAGCGATTTTTCTCCCCAAGAGGTAACTGAAGTATCCTCACAATAAATTCACGTAGCGAAGACACAGACACTTTGATTATGTCTGAGACATTGACCTTGCATAAGGTATTCTACTCACTTGCATCTTGGCTGCCTCATCCTCATTCTACAAATTGAGAAGGACAGGACGAGGAGAAAGTTAGTCAGCATATGTGCTGGGAAATTTTGTCCATGACATCACAGAGCAGCAGTTGACAGCAGTTGACAGCAGTTGACAGCAGTTGACAGCAATATTTAGGCATGCAAGACTTTCATCCATGTCTTAACATTTACACATTACAACCTATATTTCAATAGGTATTCTTGTTACAGACCGTGAGCATTACCTGCTCTAAATAGTACTCGTAATCGCCTTGGAAGTCTTTAAGCTTGAAGTCTTCAACCTGTCATCAGAAGGCAGAGGGAGCCAATAAGGATCATTTTCTCAAACAGATCTGTTTGAGCCAACAGAAAACACCATGAGTCATAAGATACCGATTCAATAAATGCTCTGACAAGAACCAGGGAACTCTAATCTGCCACATCATGCTCTCTTGGCTATCATGCCTTACCAACAATACTCTTGTAGCGATTTGCTTTAAGAAGTAGCGGTCGTGTGAGACTGCAATCACAGCTCCCTCAAACGCTTTGATGGCCTCCTCCAACATCTCCTTTGAGGGAATGTCCAAGTGATTGGTTGGCTCATCCAGAACCAGCAGGGTGCCCTGCAAGTTATCGAGTGGCATTCGACAGGTGGTCAGTACTTTTACCTACTATGTGGTACACATTGCTACACACACCACAGTACTAAGCTAAAAAAGTATGAAGGTCCTTAAACATCATGAGAGCTTAAGAACACAGGATTATAAATTGTGATACAGGCGCCCTGGGAAGGCGTTATGTGATGAAGGATACTATGCTTTCCCACTTTGGTGCACATGATGATGGATACTATGCTTTCCCACTTTGGTGCACATAAACTTGGCCAGGGCTAGTCGAGCCTTCTCCCCACCACTCAACACCTTGACCTGACACAGGCATGGTGTCAGTGAAGAAGGTGAGAGGGGTAGGAAGGTATGGTATGCGTTATAGGCATCAGCAACCAGTACCATGCTGGACACAGAAGAGCTGTACATTTCATTTTTGTGTTAATCACAGAATGGAAATGTCAGCTAAGAGCATCACAAGCCTTCATCAGCAGCAAATCTTTGATGCAGCATATGACACATCTGATAACGGGGTACTTAGGGTGCAGAGTCAGGCTTGTGATGTACCTACTTTTTTCTCCATGGCAGAGCCACTGAACATCATCCTCCCCAACAGCTGCTTGAGGTCATTCAGTTGTGCATCTGGGGAAGTCTGCAAAGTGAGAAATAAGTTCATGACACACAAAAGGTTGTCCCTTTGTCTCTATGTCTCAAATCTTCATTGCAAAGGACACACATCAAAAGGCTATGCTGAGAAGAATGAATGAATAACCATGAGAAGATATGTATGCAAGTTTACTCTAACTAGATGTATGCAAGATAACTCTTGATATAAGCTCCTACACAATCTGGCACAGGTCATACCTGGATGAGTGTGTCCAGCACTGTAAGTTCTAGATCTAAAGCCTCTGCTTGGTTCTGCTGGAAGTAGTTTGGTAGGATGTTGTGCTCCCCTAATCGCACATATCCCTTCACCGGCCCTTCCCGACCCATGATCAAGCGCAGCAGAGTACTCTTGCCTAATAGAGGCAAGGAACATGATGGTGAGTTAGTGGCAGCAAACAGTGCAGCTTTGATTGTGATGATGATGAAGGAGCAGTGATTGCAGGTATGAGTGAGATGATAATATGGTAGAGCAGCTCTGATCGTATTGATGACACAGACAAAGTAAGGTCATGTCAAGAACATAGATGCATAGTCATACTACTAAGTTCAAATTTTGAATTCCAAGGTACCTATGGAACTTACGTGACCTTCTGGATGCTACAACATAATGCTTTACAAATTTCAAACAGGAGGACATGACTTCCACTCACCAGCTCCATTTGGTCCAATGATTGCCACTCTATCCCCCTTCCCTAGCTCTAGGTCAACATCTTTGAACAACGGTCGACCGTTGTATCCATGGGTCAAACCCACAATACTCAAGACCTTATGTCCCATTTTTTCAACCTGTTACAAAATAACCCAGATGGTGGGACGATTATGGTGCTCTGATGATGATGACAGGCAACCATTCCATGTTCAATATGTAAATCAACAGCGCCACTCTAATATACTCACGCCAGGAAAGGTGAAAGATCGTTTTTTAGCAACAAATGGCTTCTCGATCAATCCCTCCTCCTTCATGCGCTCAATTGCTTTCTCTGCTTGTGCCGCCCTCCCACTCTGAGCGCCTCCTGACAGCCTCTGGATGATCTCTTGGTGTTTCGCCAGCTCCTTCTGTTGCTTCTCCCAGGCTGAGTACTGAAGTGCAGCCCTCTCACTCTGTACCCAAGGGCAGACATGACTCAATTAATTAGACAATCATCGAAGGATCTCGCAGAAAGGCTGCTCTGTGAGGAAACGACACATAGGGTAGGAACAGCATCCAATAGCCTCACAGTGCATGACTCAGCAGCTGCGTAACGTTATATACAGGAGCTTTTCATGACTCAGCTCCGTTATGTTCTATTTATCTCACACAATTGCTCCAACATACTTCATCATTTAAGTGACATGTGGAGTGTGACTCCAAGGGTGAGTTGTTGTCTTATATAATCTCACCTTAGCATTGACATACTGCGTGTAATTTCCTGGGTAAGTAGTTGCGATGCCCCTTTCTGTCTCCACTACCTTAGTACACAACTGATCTAAGAACTCTCGATCATGACTAACGATCACCATGGGGACCTCTTGCTGTTTCAAGTACCCCTCCAGCCACTCTATGGCATCCAGATCCAAATGATTTGTAGGCTCATCCAATAACAAGATGTCAGGCTCCTGTGGCAAGACATACCACGTTACTATATGCCGCATACAAAGCAAAGGGCTAAAACGGCAAAATCTGCTTTCAGGATGATCTTAAACATCAGCATTAAATTTACTATGAGAACTATTGGTTGAGACATATTTATGCTCCATATGCTTCAGTGATTAGTGCAGATCAATGATTATAAATCAGCAACAAAACACATTTTTGTTTAAATTTTAAAATGTTTTACAGCTCGTGGCAGCTGTGGCATGCAAAGGAGGCACAACAATAACACAGCACCTGCAACAACATCTTTCCCAAGCACATCCTCATCTGCCAGCCTCCACTGAAAGATGCCACCAGCCGATCGTTGTCCTCTTGCTTGAATCCAAGCTCCGGCATCATTTGATCAATCTTCTTATCCAGCAACACAACATCTAGATCCACAGCCTGCAACCAGGAGGGGGCCACTTTCAGCCTTGGTTTAAAACACTTTGTTAATGCTCTCTTTCTTCATCGATGGGTTCACATTTAATTCCATTAGAACTGATTGGTGCATGCTCTAGATAAACATTCTGACTGCATACCTTCCTGTTCAGCCTCTCCATCTCATCGATGAGCGTTTGCATCTTATCCATATCTTCACCCACACTCTCCAGCTCCTTGCTGATTTCCTCTTGGCGTTTAGTGATCTGCATATTTAGACAAGCAAATAATTTGGCGGGAAGTGCAGAATGGCATGAGGATCATGTAGAGCTTGCATGGGACTTTGCATGGGAACTAGGCTCACCTTCATTTGAATCTCATATACCGAATAAAACTCCTCCCTCACAGTTCTAGTAGGAATTACATCAAATTCCTGTTCAAGAGTAAGGGATAGGGTCACATCTGGAATAATGTGACTGATAATTCAAAAGAAATTTCAAACAGGTCAGACACAGGAGTGCTAAGAGGAATCATAGCTGTAGGATCCACATGGAAAGATTTTATGCATGCAGAGCATGATGTCATGTGAATGGGCTACATTTAAACAAACCTGTGCTAGGTACGCAATACGCATGTTCTTCTTAGCCTTCACAATTTCTCCAGAATCTGGTTGCAGCTTTCCCATCACTATCTGCAACTGAGTAGTCTTTCCAGCACCGTTCACACCTGTTCACATTCATAGATTTGATTGTGAATAATCAATCATATTATTGAATTTACTGTGGACATGCATGGAAGCAGTACGTCTGTATGTTACACCTGTATGACTCAGACCTAATCAATAATCATGCAGCAACTTACCCACTAAACCCACTCGCTCCCCCTTTTTGACCTCCCAAGAGCAGTTTGTGAGGACTTGCTGATTTTTAAATGTCATAGCAATCTGTAACTCAGAGATAGCATTTATTCAAAAAGAGAGCCGCAATGAGAGGTTTTCATGATACAGCATAAGAGGCCAACCATCTAAAATATCAAAACACTCACATTTTCCAACCTGATGCCAGAGGCAATGCCAGAAGATCCTGTCCGAATAGTATATGACTGGCCCTCTACATACTCCATGCTTGAAGCTGGAGGTGCGGGTTCAGAGGTAGATGCAACGTTTGGCATTGGAGGGGTATCGACAGTTGTCTCTGATGCGGAAACCTGCAAATGCTCGATTTACTTTATCAAGCATTCATGCTAAACAATGTCAAATACATATTTACCTCTGCAGTTGCCATGCATTTCGCAAATCGACGAATTGACTCCTGCTCACTTCGGGTCACCGCCTGAAATTTAAGATATCTCAAATTTGTAGAAATGTATTTTACAGGCCGATAGCTATTGTAACTACAGGATGAGGTAGGCACAGCAGAGCTGCTGCCTATTACTACAGTATCCAGTCTCAGCATTGTGTAAAGCGACTTATCAGTAAGTCTGAACTTATGCCTAGAAAAGCTCATCATAGTGTGAGTTTACATCCACACAAATGTATAACAGAACGGTCATTTGAGACTCATGTGCATCGAGTTATGAAAACCTCGCTGAAATTAAATAGCTCATTGAAAAGTTGTAATAGATTGCTTCTGATACTTCCTAGGACCTCCAAATCAATCCAGCCTATTCTTCATACTAGTCAAGCTTTAGGAGTTGAAGAACCTCCTGCTCTCACAGACTCTGATACTCTATCAGATAGAGACAAGGCCAAGAATGGCCCCTCATTCCGTGGCTACCCTGAGCTGGTCTTCTGCTCTTTTCTTTGGGGTAAGACACCTTTCCGTCAGGATTTTAGCTGGAAGATGTGAGCCAGAGTATTTTTGAGCTGACTATTTCAAAAGGTAGTACTGAGTTTCCTGCTGAGTACAAAGAGAGCAGAATGAATAGAAAGTTACCCAGACAAATAGTTAGAGAGCTGAGATTTCAGACCTGGTCTGTCATTGCTACATTGCTTCAATTCCTCCATAGGCACATACAGCCCAACACTCAAGCTGATTTACGCTGAAGACCATTCAATGGATGCAGCCACCCTCACAGCTGTTCGCACCCTGTTTGCTGCTGCTGCCCTGGCTGCAGCTGTGGTCCTGAATCGCAGTAGCAGCTCTGCCGGCCTGAGCAGCCTCCCTGAGGCAACTAGAAATAAGCCATCAGAGCTCTTAGAGCCAGCTGCAATATGCATGCATATTGAGCCTTCAGAGATGCCTGTAAAAGGGTCGACAGAGGAACGTAACAGCTTCCTTCCAGCTTCATCAGGCTCTGATGCTACTATCAGACAGCCTCTGTCATCAAACTTATTGCTTGCAGCTTCTAGCAGTGTCATCATAGCAGGAGTGGAGCTAGGGATGTACAACTTTGCAGGGACTTCTCTTCAAGCTGTAGGACTACAGCTGACGAGTGCCACAAAAGCTGGGTTTGTGATCCAATCCACCGCAGTCCTTACCCCAGCTATCTCTTACTTGGCTGTGAGTTGCTCTCATTTAAAACTTCAAATTTTCCTTAGAAGGCATAGATTTGTGCACGTGCTCCTAAAAATGTCAGTTATCCATACAATGAGTGATCATGAAAATGTCAGTTATCCATACAATGAGTGTTCATGAAAACAGTGGAGTTCAACACAGTTCTGAGGATTTTCATGATCATTGATCATGTGTACAATCTGTTCACCTCCCACCATCATGACCTTATACTCTATAGTGGCCTCCCACCATGATCTCTTCTCCCTTTCTTTGCATGAACCTTACCTGTGCTTCATGGAGCATACTCTGGTAGCACGTATTGATGCACACCTTACCTGTGCTTCATGGAGCATACTCTGGTAGCACGTATTGATGCACACCTTACCTGTGCTTCATGGAGTATATTCTGTTAGCACGTATTGATGCACACCAACAGCCTCCATTCTAAAAATATATATATGAATGTCATACCACAGGGGCAGGAAATATCAGGTCAGATGTGGGGTGCAGTGGTGGTGGGGATAATGGGCAGCCTGTTGGTGGCCTATGATGGCGTTGCTACATCACACTCAGACGCAGTGTCCCTGGCGTCCTCCTCTGATGTCCAGGGCTCGCTGTACTTGCTGGCGGCGTGTGTGTTCTACAGCCTATCAATCGTGAGGCTGGGAATTTATGGTGGGAGTAGAAAAATACAGCAAGATTGAGTGGAAGATTGGGAGACCTTGGCTTGAATGTTTTAGTGATTTTGATGCTTGTGTAATCTCCCCGCACTGGTTTTTTCTGTAATATGAGCAGGGTGTGAGTCCTGTGTTTGATTAGGGGTCTATGCATGTCAAGTAGAAGTGTGTCTGATTAGGGGCCTATGCATGTCAAGTAGAAGGAATTTGTGATGTTGCACACACTGCTAGGGTCTTGTGATATTGCACACACTGAGGGTCTTGTGTATTTTCACACAGCTCCTAGGTTTCCTTCGGTGGACCTTACAGCTGTCAAAAAGTTTACCTTGTGCGCAGCGTGTTTTAGTTGGTTCCTGGCCTTCGAGCTTCAGCAGCACTCAGGTCAATATTGTTTCTGCAGTTAATCTGGCGAACGTACTCATTTTAGCCTAGTTTGTTTTACTGATTTTCTGGGAAATGTTGTGTTCATAGTTGGAAGTACTGCTGCTAAGCTACTGTGATTGGATGCTAAGCCACTGTGATTGGATGCTAAGCTACTGTGATTGGATGCTAAGCTACTGTGCTTGGATGCTAAGCTGCTGTGATTGGATGCTAAGCTACTGTGATTGGATGCTAAGCTACTGTGATAGGATGCTAAGCTACTGTGATTGGATGCTAAGCTACTGTGATTGGATGCTAAGCTACTGTGATTGGATGCTAAGCTACTGTGATTGGATGCTAAGCTACTGTGATTGGATGCTAAGCTGCTGTGATTGGATGCTAAGCCACTGTGATTGGATGCTAAGCTACTGTGATTGGATGCTAAGCTACTGTGATTGGATGCTAAGCTACTGTGATTGGATGCTAAGCTACTGTGATTGGATGCTAAGCTACTTTGATTGGATGCTAAGCTGCTGTGATTGGATGCTAAGCTCCTGTGATTGGATGCTAAGCTACTGTGATTGGATGCTAAGCTACTGTGATTGGATGCTAAGCTACTGTGATTGGATGCTAAGCTACTGTGATTGGATAAATGAAGGACCATTACTAATTGTACACTTAGAGCTGTGCATGCTTTCTGTTCTGGTGCAGAGCTATCAGCTCTATCTTTAGATGGGCAGCTAGAGTATGTTGGGATCTCAGGCAGGTCCCTGTCATCTTGGGCTCTCATTATCTTCTCAGCCCTGGGACCTGGTGCTCTTGCAACATACTTGCAGACTAAGGGGCAGTCCACAGTGACAGCAACTCAAGCACAGGTGCATGCTGCAAACCGTGTCTCAATCTTTGATATCATTGTCTTCAATCTCTACCATATCCGTGTTTGAGATGCATAATGGTGGTGAGAATGGGATTATGTCTCGACTATGTACAACTGAAGTTTATCCAAGCCGCCATTATGAGGCTGTCTCTTTCGTGCTGCTGGTGGCATGTAGGTTATCTTTAGTATGGCGCCCTTATGGTCAGCGTTCATCGCACAAATGACTTTGGGGGGAGGGGAGGTCATGGGTCCTTTATCCTGGGCGGGAGGAGCTGCTGTGATTGTAGCTAGCCTCATTGCCACGCAGCCAGGAAAGGCCCAAGCAACTGATTAGTAGGGTCCTCTTGGACTATCTATGCTTCAGGACACTCTTATCCTTCCACCTGCTTATTGAGCTGCTTGTTGAATCCTTCTCTCTGTGAGTGGCTTAATGCATGAGTACCCTTCATGATTGCGAATACCATTTATGCCCATTTCCGAAGTTGCCACGAGATGAATAGATGAGAGGAGATTTTTTAATTCATATGGGTGCAACACATTTCGGCAAACATTCATGTTCAAGAAGCTGTCAAGTATTATCCATTCGTCTCTTAAATTATGTACAAAAAAGAAGAACCGCTATGTAGTCTCAAAGTTGCAGTAGTAGCAGATCATTTACAAGTAATCAAATGCTTTTTATTTGGTATCGAATATCTTTAAAAAACAATTAAAAGGACACACGACTGTAATGTAAAAAAGTGCACTTCAAAAATGCTGTTTGGCTTGCCAGTCATGATGGGAGACCATGAGATGATTTTTTAGGTCAGCCTTTTGGAGTTAAGCTTGGCAGCTCACACGTTATTAGGGCTGAGGGTAGGTGGCATGGAAGCTGCAGATTGTAGTACCAAAGTTGGTTGTACCAGCAAGGAGGTATCTTGCTGAGCATCTGCTGACCGACTCAACACCCCAAGGGCAGTATGGGAGGCTCTGGAAACTTCTACTGCTGCATCTGTTGAGCTGGAGAGCTCATGCTCAATCAGGGCATCTCCATGCATGCCTGGTGTAGGCATAGACTGAGCCATCTGCATATGTACCCCTGAGGTGTCAACACCCTCGACAGGGAGCTGGAACGTTACTTTACTTAGTCTAGAGGGCATGGAGCCAAACACCTCAAAGGAGTCAGAGTTCCTCTTGTTTTCAACACTCTGTCGAGACTGGTCAGTAATTTCAAAGTACCTGTCAATCAATGAGTCCACAAATGTTACCCTCATGCACCCTTCTAGACAGCCATGCAGTTAATCCACAAAAGTTACTCTCATGCACCCTTCTAGACAGCCATGCAGTTAATCCACAAATGTTACCCTCATGCACCCTTCTAGACAGCCATGCAGTTAATCCACAAATGTTACCCTCATGGCA
>BEGY01000063.1:279250-353932 GCA_002335675.1 Chlamydomonas eustigma | reverse complement strand
GATAGCAGTGGCCTTGGAGGCGCCATCAGCAAGAGACATGGCCTTGTTGACCTCGTCTATGAGCTTCTTGTTCATCAGAGCTCTGGCAAATTGCTGATAAGGTCTAGGCTGGAACAATACACAGGCTGGTAATACTAGGAGCACTAATAGCAGTCCATCAGCTGCAATCCTGAAGCACAAACATGAAGGCATGACACTAGATGCACATCCACCCTCATGGACACAGCCTTACTAACTTAATTGCATGGACACAGCCTTACTAACTTAATTGCATGGACACACCCTTACTAACTTAATTGCATGGACACAGCCTTACTAACTTAAATTGCATGGACACAGCCTTACTAACTTAATTGCATGGACACACCCTTACTGACTTCAATTGCATGGACACAGCCTTACTAACTTAAATTGCATGGACACAGCCTTACTAACTTAAATTGCATGGACACAGCCTTACTAACTTAATTGCATGGACACAGCCTTACTAACTTAAATTGCATGGACACACCCTTACTAACTTAAATTTCATGGACACACCCTTACTAACTTAAATTGCACAATCATGAGTTCAGCAATATGTAAAAACCCATAGCAGTTCATGTTGGTCAAAATGGAAAACTGCTTAGCAATTTTTGTTGGGTATTGAAAACAAATACCCATTCAACATGAACTGAAATGGTTCAACATGATGAACAGGTTCTGTTTACTGAAATTTCAGGGCCATTCAATTCAACTATCCTCATCATATGTACAACTTACAAGGTGCTATCAGGGCCATTCAACCCAACTATCCTCATCCAGAACAGGACATTGTCTGCAGAAGAGACCTGAAGGTGAGTGACAAATCATGGTTCTATCAAGCAGCACAAATCTGGTAGTGATCCTGAAGTACATAAGAGTTACAGTTGATTCCCACAGTGATCCTGAAGTACATAGAGTTACAGTTGATTCCCACAGTGATCCTGAAGTACATAGAGTTACAGTTGATTCCCACAGTGATCCTGAAGTACATAGAGTTACAGTTGATTCCCACAGTGATCCTGAAGTACATAGAGTTACAGTTGATTCCCACATTGATAGCTTCAAAAGTGGCAGAGTTCATGCAGATGATAAGAGCTTGCCTGTGAGATTCCTCCTGCAATCTGGTTAGCGACCAGTGGCACTAAGGTTCCACGTAACAAGACCTCCACAGCAATAAGGCGAAGTGCCTTCTCCAGAGTAAAGCCCAAGAATTGCAGAGGAGACACTGGAGTCTTCCAGGGCATCAATAAAAAATCCTGTGTATGGATCATGAGAAGATTGTGAGCTTCTGTTAAACAGACAAGTTGTCAGGCAGTACAACATGATGGTGTTTCTTTGGAATTACGTATACCATTCTGATAAAGACTAACCTTCACCTACATGAACAAAGCATATGCACTCTCATGATTTTTATGACAATGCAATGGTGAATCTTAGGGTTTAGGGTTTAGGGTACTCTTACAGCCTTTCCTTAGTACATGACACGTATTCGGCTGACATACCTTGATCAAACCAATTGCTGTGCTGTAAGTCTCCAGGTTGTTTTCTTTCTTCAATGTCAGTTCTTGGCCCACTCTTTCATCAAGGATATCTCTCTGGATGCCATATCTTATATCTGCTGATCTCGTGTGCGCATCTTCAGCAAAAAATTTGTCCTCGGGCTGCATTTCATAAGGTGATTAAATGGCAAGCTTCTGTTTATCTTTATGACAGCAAGGGGTAAAGATCCCATCATGTACTCATTTCTTCTCTCTCATACGAAGGTTGTTGAAGGTAAGACTATCCCAGGACTTAGGTAACCTCATGAGCAATTTTATTATCATTAAAAGGATAATGGCAACATCCTGTAACGTACTTACAGCAACATGATGAAAGCCATTGCCAGGTGCAAAGCAGATAGAGATTATGAAGGTGACAGGCAAGAAGCTGCAGAGACCTATGACGGGGAGCACGTCCAGATTGTTCTGAAACTCCATAGCAGACCAAGAACCTCCCGGGGTCCCCAGCCACGATGACACCAGTTTGGCTAGTACAAGGAATAGTACAGTTCCGAGCAATGTTCTGCCAGTCGGCTCGATTGGCACCAAAGATATGTCAAAATCACCTTCGTCACTAATAACGACGTCGGAGTCGTTCTCTCTGCTAGATCTCTCCTTGATCTTTTCCACATCATTCTTCGTGCAGAAAACCACAACTCTTCTGGTATTAAGGCTCCTTAGTACGTCATATCGAGATCCTCGCCTCAATGGATGAGTTACACGCTTAGCTGCGTGCGTGGAGGACTTTACACCTAACGCATTTAATATAGACATTAAAATTTATCCGTCTTAATTACGTTCTGGCATCATTAGGTTGGCAGATGGTTTCGATGTAACCCAGTCCAAGAAGCTGTATGAACTCTTTTTAGTGTGATGATTTCCTTCTCTAGCCTCAGATATTCCCAATTGTATGAATTCATGCTCTTCTTCTAAACAGACATCCAGTCTTGATATTATTGTCACTCACACATTCACCAGGGCCAAGGGACTAAGAAATAGAAGTAAAAAGAAGAAGATACCTATGTAGGCACTAAGACACTGAGACTTGGCATATAATACTGAAATAAATAGAGATAAACATGAAGGTTCCTGATGGTAAAACCCATAGTACGATTTATCAGTCTTGAACATCAACATCTACTGAATATATTGAAAACAGCAAGGGGGGGGCGGGTCATGCAAATTTTCAAACAACATGGATAACAATGTGCATAATCAGAAATGAGTCACTCTCTACATGACCTTCACAACGAATTTCAACTCATTTCTTGCATGGTTGCCATGATGCTGGGATAGATTGCTAATAATGCAAGACCTGAGAGCACATGAGCAGATACAACACTTATTTTCAATTAGGATCTGCTGGTGTCATACATAATCACATGCCGCAGCTTCTTTGCAGTGCTATTATTTGAATGCGTTCGTCCCCTAATAGACAGACCCAGCTCATGGCGAGAGCCCCTGAAACTTTTCATCTCAATGAGCTGTAAAATATTGTCCCTGATATTCCTCTTCAGCTGATCACCGACCACATAATTTGTATGAATGTGCTGGGCTACCTTTTGAACATACTGCTCCTTTACCTCCTTCACCTAGCATTGAGAATATCTCACGTGTTACATACCGGTGCCATTTAAGTCAAAGATGCGACTTATATTCACCTTCATATCTTTGCTAATGCCACAAGCCTCTGAAATGTTCAAGGCGCTGGACTTGCCAATTCCAAAAATTTTAGCCAAGGCTATGTGAAAATGTAATTCAGGGCGCATTAAGGTACGAGCAATTAGCGTCATTGGTTTTGGTTCTTAATGAAAAGGCACCACCTACTCTTAATCCATAGTTTGGCCTACCTTCGGAGCGGATAAATGTGCCGTACAAATTTGATTGTTTTGCGATTCGGGACAATGTGGTGACATTCCATTAAACTGACGCCTCTTATTCAAGAGTACGTATACGTCAGTAATGGGTACGAATTGATGTTATACGCTTGATGCCTTTGTCCTGAACCGATGCAGAAGTTACAGGTATTTTTAAAATTTGGTCAGATATCATGATTCTGTTGCCCCACTTGCTCCTTTGTTTTCGTCCTGGGCGGTGTAACACCAGTGCTCATACGGCATATGTGATATGTCAAACTGCATTTCGCAGGCTGTGGGTGGCGACCTTGACGAAGCCCGTGGGCTTGATGTTACTTGTCCTAAAGAGCTGTTAACCTCCGCTGGCTTTGTAACCTCGTGGGAGTCTCATTCATCTCATCAAGACTCAAAATCTCCTTCTCTTTATTACGATGAGGGAGGAAATCCATCATGGGCGACCGACTCCGCCAGCCATGGGTGTTTGGTTAACCAGAGAGATCGATGTAGAGACACGGATTATGTAGGTTCAAATTTCTTCATTGAATATTTGTTTGGATGTAATATTATAGAGCGCAAGTCTCAAGTAAATGATTAATGGTACCTAATGCAAAAAATGAAATTTATTCTTGAGAGGACAGAGACGCAAAAAAATTAAATCCCTGACAGAAATTTCAAATCTTGACAGGAGGACTTGTTTCAAGCTGAGAGTAATGGGAAAGGAATGAAGGACCTACATGTCAGAAGATCTAGTGAGTGTCTAGTACCCATTACTGCCTTCATCCTAAATTAAAAGTTACCCTCAAATTTTAAAGTACCTCTGAATGCTTAGCTGGTAAATTTAGGTGCTGGCCATGCTCAGCTGATTCAATAGCTGATTGCCCATGTCCACTCTGTAAAGGATTCTTTTCTCTCTCTGAACTACAGAATCTACTGCAGCTCTGCATAGCGTCCAGAACAAGGTTCTCCAACTGCAATGGCCTTCAAAAAGTAGGTTCAAAGAGATTAAAACAAATGGGGGAGAAGCTCCAAGGCCCATGAATCGCCACATGGAAACAACATATTCTGAAGCATGTGAGGAGGCATCAACTGCTTTACTGCCCACGGGTGAGGTTACAGAGATATGTCACCTTAAAACCTACAGGGCTGCAGGCCTTACAAATGAGGAGGTGTTTTGCTTGATTTAGTTGCGATGTAACATGTGCATCTTGGAGCTCATCAGCGCTCATAGAAGCTACTTCTGGTGCCTTCTCATTATCTGCTCTGCAAGAGATGACTCTGCGTGGGCTTCTACCTCATGTGCCATGTCCTTACCTAATGAATGAGATGACTTTGTGTGTGCTTCTACTTGTGTGCAACTATTTAATATCAGATTCAGATGTTGATAGGATGCATGATTTTTGATGCAGACATGGTAAAAGAGATACGGGATTTGGACAAGGCCATGAATATGCCAGTCTGTTCCGAGGAGTTGTCTCCATCACTAGGTAGGAGGGCCAACCTGCAAAATGTATTTTCCATTCATCATGTCCAGTGGGCAGGTTTCAGGAGAAAAACTGTGTGCTTCAGTAGCTAAGAAGGAGCTTCACTAGCCAATAAGGAGTAGCTAAGAAAGTGTTAGCTTCACTAGCCAATATTAAGGAGTAGCTAAGAAAGTGTTAGCTTCACTAGCCAATAAGGAGTAGCTAAGAAAGTGTTAGCCTCACTAGCCAATAAGGAGTAGCTAAGAAAGTGTTAGCTTCACTAGCCAATAAGGAGTAGCTAAGAAAGTGTTAGCTTCACTAGCCAATAAGGAGTAGCTAAGAAAGTGTTAGCTTCACTAGCCAATAAGGATTGCCCTGTTGGACTCTTAGTGTTCTCCAATTTTTTTTCTTCATAAGTTAGCAAGCTAACTGATGCAGCATTGTCTGTGTACTTCCGCATGCAGACCTGTCAGTGTTTGATGAGGAGGCAAGGTTTACCCTGTCCAAGCTGACATCAAAGAGGAAGGATAGAGGGAAGGGTGGGCGTAATCCATCTAAGGACGCACGCCTAGACCCTTCCATTGACCCTAAAAAAGCTGCAAGGATTATGGCCAATAGGTAAGCATGTGTATTTCATGTTACGACCAAACGCCTTTTGCACTAGGTAAAAGTTTCCATCAAATGGAAGGCGCTATCCAAGCCTCACCCTTACCATACATGCAAATGTCCTGGCCTTTCCCTTACTGTGCATATGCCCAGGTCTTACCCTTACCATGCATATGCCCAGGTCTTACCCTTACCATGCATATGTCGAGGCTGTATCCTTACCATGCATGCATATGCCCAGGTCTTAACCTTACCATGCATATGCCCAGGTCTTACCCTTACCATGCATATGTCGAGGCTGTATCCTTACCATGCATGCATATGCCCAGGTCTTACTCTTACCATGCATATGCCCAGGTCTTACCCTTACCATGCATACGCCCAGGTCTTACCCTTACCATGCATATGTCAAGGCTGTATCCTTACCATGCATGCATATGTCCAAGCCTTATCCTTACCATGCATATGTTGAGGCCGTATCCTTACCATGCATATGTCCAGGCCTTATCCTTACCATGCATGTGTCCAGGCTGAGTGCTGCTCGCTCAAAGCTGAGACAGAAGGCATCCTCCTTGGGCTTGACTGCAAAGCTGAGCGTGCTTATGTCACAGAGGCTCAAGCTGTCTAAGGAGGTGGAGAGATTGAAGAGTATGTGTGAGGAGCTGGAGGGTGAGAACGAGCATATGCTCAGCAGCATGGGGCCTTCGGTCCACAGAGGCATCGCCGAGGATAGCACCTCCTCAAAGCTCTTGTTCCAGGTTCAAACGCCTCAGGTGTGAGGAAACTTGTGAATGTGGAGTCGATAGTTAGGAAATGAGAGTATTTAGTTACAACCATATTCAAGCCTTGAACCCTGTTAGTAATTGAATGATAAGTTTTGTGAATACAGAAAACATAAATCAGGAATGGTATGGGAAGGATGCTACTGATGGTTCATCACTTGTGGAGGGGTTCATTTTTTAACGTAAAACAACATAACTAGAGAACATTTCTAGATAACGTTTTCTAAATATTTGCATGCATCTATCTATGCACAGATTTTGTTGGACATGGCGCCGTCTGCCCCAGTTGGCATGCAAGTAATTCCCTTGCAAGGCACGTCCATTGACTCAGCTTTCCCCAAGCGTGGCAGTTACTTCGTAGGTGCTACCCAAAACTCTATGGTGCAGGAGGGAGGAGTTGGCTTACCTGATCTGAGTGCTTTCCCTGCTTTCCATCCCTCACAAAGAGAAGAGAGTATGAAGCCATCTGCTCCCTTGTCCACCTTCAACGCTTACCAAGGAGAGCAGCCCTCAACTGCACCGGCGCACACAGGGCGAAATGTGGGGGCCATGGTCCTCAGCGACGTTTCCCCCCATGGAATGCTGGTTCAGGATTTCCACACTGCAGGGAGTGCTCCTGGTGTACCTAGTAAAACATTACAGCACATCAACTTCGAAAGTTCTTTCAATGTGCAGAGTGAGGGTGCTGAATGCCATTTCTGGAGGCAGCCTGCTGGTAGCTACACAGCAGCTGCTCACAAGGAGCCTCACATGGGGAGGAGCGTTGTGATGGGGATCCCAGTGTCTTTGCCATCAAACATGGCTCAGCGTCCTGTAGCGTCAGGATCTCAGCTACATCTGCCACAGAAAGTCTTCCATCTACCCAGCTGCATGTCAGCAACCTCTCTGATGTAAACATGTGCAATGTAAACAGGGTCCGGACATTATCATGATGTCTGCTCTGTTCATCAGAGACAACAACACACCTTCCAACAGGAATCTAGGCACTTGTCCTTATGAGGTGGGTGTAGAATGTATAAGTTATTTTAGCTAAGGGTAGCCCTGAAACCACATACCATCAATTTGTACTGCAACTTACCAAACTCTTCTCAAATACTGTTAAAGGCCTCAGTATATCAGCTAATTTGGGCTCTCATCATTCTCTTCTACCAGCTGTTTTTTTGTTGGGAAGATCTCTTACTTTTTGGCAGTAGATCCCTCTACAATGGTTTTTTAACTACTTCGTAGTTGATGACAGGTATGTTAAAAGAGAAGCATATTTAAGCTACATTTTATGGAAGTGTTGTTTCTGCTGTAGATTTTTTGATGTATTTTTCTGACTTTACCAATCTGATTGATTATCTCATTAAAAATGTCTTGTAGTATTGCTAGCAGGCCGCCTGCTAGGCATTAAACTTGTTGCCAACATCCAGACCTTGCCAAGAGACCATTGCTATTTATTTTAATGCTCAACTGCAATATGTTGATGCGCATGTTAGAAAATTTTGTGGTGCGTGTAGTTAAGTTCTTTCTCAAGCTGATTTTGCTGTAATGAGGTAACACTGCAATCATATGAAAACATACTGCCTGTTCTGAATTAGCTGACCAGCATGAGATTTCAGACTCTGACGCAAGCAACCCCTAATATTAGTGTCGTGTGATGGGCGTACAAACTCGAATCTCAGAAGCTGATTATCAATAATACAGCTGATTCGATTCTGCAAGTAAAGGGCTTTTATTTGAAAAATTTCAATGCACTTGGTGACTTTTACTAGCTGCATTCATTATATTATACATTGCAATGATAAAGAATAATTGTTAGGTAAATAAGATTCATCTGGAATCCGTCCTTCATCTTACGACTGGAATAATAAGCATTGCATCTATAATATGCAATACTTATTATATTTATATACTGTGTCCAGCAAGAATGAGGTCATGTGTGTTCCTCAATCTATTCCCAATCTTCGATCCTTACAATTATTCCTAACCTGCATTCGAATTTTTCTTTATGACATACATTACGCTGCAAAAATATGGTACAGCATTTCATAGCATCCTCGAGAAAATGTTTGCCAGAATAAAGTGTGTCGAACCAAGCTCTATGTTCGTCCCTAGGCATGCTTTGCAATGCTGAATAGCTGAGCTAAAGCTAAGGGGTGTGAACAATATTGATGTCAAGGTGTCAATTCTGATTTTACAGACGATTAGCATCAGAAATCAGCCCTCATCACTTTGAAAGATCTGACCCCCCCCTGGAGGCCAGGAGACTTGGAATTTTGGATTCAAAATGGCTTGCTAGGGTTCTAAGTAAATCATGAGGACTTCACTTAATCTGTCTGAAATTGGAAATCTGATCTGATTTGAGGGGGTAAGTCACGTGAAACTCTCACACTTGTCTCACAATGAGAGCTCATGCTCCATTAGCTCCATCCATGTCCCTTCTCTCTACACATGCTTTCATTTGAATTGATACTAGTTGTCATGTAGGCTCATTGCGAGCCCTGGTACAAGTGTCATGTTCTGATGTTTGGAGGTTCCAGGGCTGTGAGTTTCCCTCGCTTTCCAATCCCATGTTTTGCCTGAATTTTGTTAGCAATTTTGTTTTCTCATCTTTTGCTGTGGTTTCCTTGACAGTCGTAGCAGGTTAGCAGGTTAGAAGGCCACTTATTGGCGGGGGAGGAGCTGGGGCGGCTCTAAAGGTGTGATACCACACTTCTTCACTGTACTGAACATGACAATGACTGTTCTGTTATAACCAGGATTACCAGGATCTTGTTAGCAGCAGATGAAACTCCTCAACGAATAAATGATGAGGATCTTTGATTATTTACACAGTTGACACGATGGAATTGACATACTAACATTGGGCCTAATGAGCGAGCAGATACTGCTACTCTAACAAAGGAGCATTATGATTATGAATAATATTCGTCACCGATACAACCGTCACTACCGTCACCGAAAAACCTTATGGGGACGAATTTATCATTATGTGCTTTGTCTGCTGTTAATAATGAGCATCTGTTTCTTCTGTGTAAAAGCTATTCAATATATATAACATTAAGTTATATCCTTAACAGTGACCCGTTGTACAAATAACGTGCCCACCGCACGACAGTCACATGAATGTTGTTGTGAGGTTGTTGCGCATTTAATATGGCCATTCTTTATGCGTAATCAGGTCGTTCATCAAGGTGACTGCAATTAATGTGTAATTAGATTACTGCACAGTGCCCTTTTGAAAAGGCGCAGCTTGTATTTCTGCTACTTTGTGGAGCAGTACGGAAGGTACACTCCCTTTTTAGACACACGCGACAGATTAATTCATGTCTGCGAGGTAACAACACGAGGATGTCCCGATTCCACTCTCTAACATGGTGAGTGATGAGAGATGATGTAGATGATGTGGAATGCAATTATCAACAACAGGAAGTCATGCGTGATGTCATGCTGCTGTGGATGTTTATGAAGTTCTGAGGTGTTTATATCTGCATGTGATTTGTTTTTTAGAATGTCTGCTTACGACAATGTTAACGATTGCCTTGCAGCAAACTGTGCAGATGAGTGTGATGATCTTGCGTCACGTGCTGATCTGCCCACCATCTTATTCTGTACGCCGCACTAGTGTCCAATTTTGTTTATTTTATTGAAATCAATCATCTAAAGATGTAATCCTTATCCGCTTGTGACATCGGTATATTTGCCCCCCATCGCGACGAAAGCCGCATTCGTAGCATTCGACGACTTATGCAAATAAGCTTATTCATACGCATACGTCGTTGAACAGTAGCTATATTTTCATCTCATCTGTTGCCATATATTACTGTCGCTGTAGGTGCACCCTCCTCGTAGCTGTAGTGGCCATTGTGTCAGCACAGCCACAGTGCCCAAGGCCTACAATTACTCCTAAAGTCCATCATCTGAAGGCCTCTGTGGACACAGTGAAATGGGGATATTACTGTAAGTTGATCCCTAAATTTACGTGGAGCTGAATGAAGTGCTTTTCAGAGCCTGAGTTGTCTAATTCATTAAATTCATGAACTACATGAACTAATCTTGATCTTGACCTGCTATATATTGCTCATATATACAGTGTCCTCATGTGCTTTTTAAGATGTTGTTGTGATATTCATTGGTTATCATCATGTTGATTGTTAGTTATTGTTAGTACTAACCACGGCTGGCCCATACCCTGTCTACTGTCCCTTCCAGGGAATCAGAACAACCCAAAGCTTTATGTTAACAGTGGGGATACAGTGACTGTTGAGATGGTCACCCATATGGCTGGTGACTACTATGATGGCATGGTCAAAGGAGACCCAGCTCTGGAAGGAATCTACCACTGGACTGATAAGGTAAATTTGTTGGGTTGGCAAATATGTGGTTTCAATTTAAAATCAATTAGTATCCTGATAATCCTGAGACAACGATTCAGACCTGCTATTTTTACACAGGCTCTAGATATAGTATGCTAAGTCTAGCCTCATTGAAGTTCAATATGTGTTCCTGATTTGAGATTTAGTCCAAGTTGCAGTGACAAATCTCTACGTTGTAAAAAAAACTTCTCTTTGTACATTCTCTACAGCAAGCTATTTCTGTGAGAGGAGCAACAGGTGCTGGCGATGGCGTGCACATCTTGACTGGGCCAATTTACATGTGTGGTGCAGAGGAGGGTGATATCCTTCAGGTAAAATGAATATATGTCAATATGCTTCACTTTGTGACAGTTAAAGTGTATGTGCAATATTTTGATGCAGGTTGACATCCTGGATCTGCAACCCCGCGTGAATCCTGGAAATGGAAAGACATATGGTGTGAATGGAGCTGCTAGATGGGGATATCAGTTCCGTGCTGGTTTCCTTAACAATATAACTCGCGAGATCTCAACAATTTATGAGATCATCACAGATGCCCAAGGAATGTAAGTTCAGGGCCTTGTAAGCTCAAAATGCTGTCGTCGTATTGATCTAGTAAAAAAAACAAGATCAATACTCGCCATTGAGTACTGGCTTTTATCTGTGTCGACAGTTATCAACTGGAACAGTCACAATAATAATTGAAGGTAAATTTAACTTCATTCCCTACTGCAGGCCCTTGTATGCAGTCCCTGATTTCCAGTTCAATGTGGGCAATGGCCCTCACACTAGCTGTGTTCCACTAAATGGAACTTACCCTGATGCTATGGAGGTATGTAATTGAAATTGACCTGGAATACATGGATGTATGAGCTCAGTATCACAGAATTTGGTTATACTCAGATTAATATACTTTTCTGATGCATGAAAGCATATGATGCCTGTGTACAGAATTTGACCTGGAGCAACCCTAATTCTCTGTACCTAAACGCCTATCAACCATGTGTGGATGGCAAGCAGTACTGGACAGGCTACACCTACCCTGGTGTCATCTTTAATCACTCCATCGGAAGCAAGGATTATAGCATCAGGGAGATGTTTAAGGTTCCCCTCAACTACCATATTGGTAACATTGGTGTGGCTCCCAAGTACCCCATTCCCATATCTTCTATTCCTCCGGGCAGCTATGGAGGAAATATGGATAACAGGAGGATTGGAAAGGGTGCAACATTGTACTTGAGGGTGCAGAGCAAGGGTGCCCTTTTGTCCATGGGGGATTGTCACTCAGCTCAAGTGAGGACAATTTGGATCTGATTGTGTCATGCAAGAGTTTATTATATGATACTTGTTATGCTGTTGATGAAAACTACTGTAACTTATGTGGCAGGGTTATGTGACATTCGTACTTAATCTACTTCATCTCATCACAATTAAGTGCTTCAATGTTCATCCTCTGATCATCTAGACCCTCTTCATCTTGCCGTTGATGCAATGTAGGGAGACTCTGAGTTTGATGGCATGGGTATTGAGACCAGCATAAATGGAAAGTTCCGCCTCACTTTAATCAAAAATACCACAGCACCCCCCATGCTCAAGAATCTGAACTTTCCTTTAATTGAAAATAAGGAAAATTACATTGTTCAAGGCTTCGCATTCAACCACTTCCTTACTGACCCAACATTGCAGCCAAACCCACAAGTGCAGGTCTTTACACCTGGCTCAAATTTGAACCTAGCTTTTACAGGGGCGTATGACAATGTAAGTGAAAAAACTAGTATCATGATGTTGTAACTGAGCCCTTTCGTACACTCGTAACACTTGCAATGCATGACCTCACATGATGTGCCCATGTAACCTTAAAATGCCAAAATTATGCGAATGCCTGCACACAGGCTCGTGAGTGGTTAATGGACTTCAAGAACATGACGGAGGATCAGGTCAACACCTTCATCACAGTTATGTGTGACTACGGAATTACTCAAGTTGTAGATGGCAATTTTGGAGTCCACCTAGGTAAGTCGTGTCTGTAAAAAGCTCGGAAGAGTGAATTGAGGCCCCAACAACTGCTGGCTTGAGTGCATATATTACTTAAGTTGTCGTAATAGTTGTTCATTAGCCCAATTGCCGTTCAGCAGGTGGAAAGAACAATGAGTGATATCTTTCCTAATTTTCCTACACATCTGTTGCAGTTGTTCCCAAATATGCATTTACTCATTCAAAGAAAAGCTTTGAGCCCGAGGTTGTATGTGGCACAAGCACCAAGTTACCGAAGACGTGCTACAAACACAGCGCTTAAATATCTCAGATGTTGAAATATCTCCATTTGTTGCTGATAAATAATGCAATGAAAATGACATAGCTTCACTGAGACATGTTGTTGGCTTTCATTTTTGTTGAACACCCTGCTTGCCTGCTGCTGAAGTTCATATCTGAAGTTAATCAGTAAAAACAGGACCTTGCCTCCCACGTCATCAGCACGAGCTATCTAATTCATCATGCTGTTTTTTAAAAAATAGTCAGATGGTTTTGAATGCATCATGCCATCAAAAGGGTCTTATCATGAAAGGATGCTTCATGACTTCGTCATTTCATCTGTCGTTCACGATCATCCACGAACAGATAGGGAATTCATAGATAGATATGAGTAATGTTTGGAGCTTTGTTCATTCACAATCCGTTACATACTTGCTATATCAGAAAACATGTGGATAACTATATAAATCGAAAGTCAGCTTATGCAGACACGTTAGAAAACAGACAAGCAACATAATCGAAGCTCCATTTACAAAAAAAACATGAGAACAGTTTTCAGGTTTGTCACAAACCATAGTACAGATAAATAATAAACACAGGAGAAGACATTCACAAGACATAAATTCTTAGTTCTTGACCGCTGTGAGAACCTAGCCACCCACATCAGCATGATTCACCTCATTCATTCATGCTATTTTGTTCAACAATACAACCAAATGGTTTTAACTGCAACATGCCATCAAGAGGCTCTTAATATGAATGGATGTTTCAGGACAGTTCATGATCATCCATGAACAGATGACATTGAGGTCTGGGGAATTCAAGTAGATAATGCTTATGAAGAAACCATGAGTTATATGAAAATAACCATGCTATACATGCTACCATTTTCTACTGTCTCTTCCTCTCCTCAACAGGCGCAAGGGGGGTGCTGCTGCTGACATCCATCCTTTAGCCTTGGAATCAGTCTCTTTGGCATTTACCACAACATCAGTCCCATTAAAGCTGAACCTACTACTGGTTATTCCAATATCATATAACACCTCAAGTGTTGAGCAGCCCTTGCCAACCACTGCCATAATACGCACTGTGTTATCATAGCTTCCACTTGCAAGGTGCAAGCCATTCACACTGAATGCCACGCTGGTCACCCAATGCGTGTGACCCTCCAAAGTAGCAACAAGCACGTCATCAACAATATCCCACACTTTGACCGTAAAGTCATTGCTCCCCGTCGCAAGGTGCATGCCATCTGGCATGAAAGCAACACTTGTGATCACATCAGTATGTCCTTCCAAGGTTGCCACCAGATCCCCCTGCCTGACATCCCACGCGATAGCTGTATTGTCGTTGCTTCCAGTCACTAGCTGTGATCCATCAGGGCTGAATGCCAGGCTGGTGATCCAATTGGAGTGACCCTCAAAGATCCTGCAGGTAACATCAGTCATGTCGCTGATGTCCCACACTCCAACCGTGTTGTCATTACTACCTGATGCCAGGGTTTCCCCATCTGGGCTGAAAGCCACGCTTGTGATCCAATGTGTGTGACCTGTAAGTGTGACCACGGCAACACGGCTCTCCATGTCCCACAGCTTTACTGTCTTATCACTGCTGCCTGTTGCTAAGAGCTGATCATCAGTGCTGAAGGCAACGCTGGTGATACCATTAGTGTGGCCCTCTAGCGTGGCGCTGATCTTGCCGGATGTTGAGTCCCATAGCAGCACTGAGTTATCTAAGTTATCATAGCTACCTGTGGCAATCTGATTTCCTTCATTGTTGAAAGCAACGCTGGTGACCCTGTTGATGAGGAGGGAGACCACATTGCTTTCATCAGGGCTCCTAAGACTACTTACTTCTTGTACACTTATCGCTAGCAACAATAAACAGATTCTGCATTCACAAGCTTGGTAAATAAAAGCTTATAAGCTTTTATTTACTCTGAAAGCAGACATGTAGGCATGCAATGAAGGCACAAGCAGAGGAAGGAGATGCTAATAAAGTAGGTGATTACACATTTAGTCACTTTTATATTGCAGCTCAAAAGACCAGAATCAATGCAAGAGGAGATGATAGCACCCAAGGAGATGGTGTAAGTTTTGTCAGCGGGTCAAACAAGACATCTCACCAGTGAGTGTGACCCTCCAAAGTCATGACAGAAGAACCACTCAGTATATTCCACACTTTGGCAGTGTTGTCGTTACTTTCTGTGACCAAAAACTTTCCATCAGGGCTGAAGGCCACGCTCGTAACCTCCCTCAGTACTGCCTCTGGACCTGCCGAGACTGTGCTGCTCAGGAGATCCCACACTTTAGCTACTTTAGCAGTCTTGTCGTAACTGCTTGTTGCCAACTGTCGCCCATCTGGGCTGTACGCCACACATGTAACACCTACTTGGTGTCCCTCAAGAGTACAAACGTTCTTCTCTGTCCTCAAATCCCAGACCTTTGCAGTGTTGTCATGACTTCCAGTGGCTAACCACCTTCCATCTGGGCTGAACGCTATGCTTGTAACCCAGTGTTCATGTCCCTCAAGTGTGACCTCAGGCTTGCCCAAGCAATTGACCTGAGCTGTGTTCACATCCCACACTCTAACCGTGTTGTCATAACTTCCTGTCGCAACCTTCATACCATCAGGCCTGAAAGCCACACTTGTCACACTGTTTGAGTGACCTATGAGGAAGGCAACGGTCACACCTTCATTCGCATCCTAGATCCTTGCCGTGCGGTCATTACTCCCAGTGACAATGAGGTGGCCATCTGGACTGTAGGCCACGTTGGTGATGTGGTTAATGTGACCCTCAAGGATCAGAGTTGGTGCACCGCTCAAAGCGTCCCACAGAATCGCAGTTCGGTCATTGCTCCCACTCACAACATGGCAACAGTCAGGGCTAAATGACAAGCTGGAGACTGCACTGGCGTGAGCCTGACAGAACAAAGTCAAATCACGCTAAAAGAGTTCAAAGCTGAGGCGAGTCAAGAGCTTTAGTCATTCTACACAAATTTAAAAAAGCAAAGCTGGGTACAATGGAGGTAACTGACAACCTATGTGGCTGCAGCAGCAATTGCTTTAATTGCTTCAAAAGCTCTGCCTGCAAACATTATGACCTCCCATGATCAACACTTGAAGTACCTTGAGAGTCACCGTGCTCTGGCCGCTGGCGAGATCCCAAATCCTAGCAGTCATGTCTTCACTGGCAGTTGCCAGCTGTCTGCCATCAGGGCTGAACGTCACACATTTTATAGCATCTGAGTGGCCCTGTATATAAAGGACACTGCTATTACTCGTGAAAGCTATATCAGTCAAGGATGCAGTGTAATATCAGTCAAGGATGCAGTGTAATACAGTAGAGCTGTGAGCATAGCTTAAACCTATTGGTACTGCAAGAAACTGCAGTAGTAGCTCAAACAAACAACTAAACAACTTCCTTTTGTCATGACCATGAAGTCCTCCTTATCATGTTTTATGAAGCCTTTTTAGTACATTCCCACCTTGAGAGTCAAAGTGCTTTGTCCGCTTGCCAGATCCCAAACCCTTGTCTCCTCACTGCATGTTGCCACCTGCCGACCGTCAAAACTGAAAGCAACACACCGCACTGCCGTTGAGTGGCCCTGCAAGTACTGCAAGATACCCAGAGAAACAGTGGTATGATGTAACAGGCTTAAGTCCTAATCAGCAGTGAGGCCACACTTCTGACATATAAATGTAGTTGAAGTTGATTCAGCGCCTTCATTTTATGTCCATTCAAGGTGCCAAAGAAACTCAAGGGAGATTCATGAGGGCCTTGATGTTGCTCTGCACATGCATGTCCTGCTTTAAAGAGTATCACACTTGCATCACACCTGCATAACAGCCATATCAGCTGGCCAGCCTTGCCTGCCTCCCAAACGTCGGGCACACACCCATTTCCTCCCAGACCTTCCAATAGCCTCCCTGTATTTAGAGCTGACCAGTAGGGGGCTGCTGGAGTCATCCAGGGTGATGGACTCCATGGCCTCAGGCTTAGCCTCAAAAGCATTAAAATATCTGTGGAGCCATCTACAAAAGGACATATTAAGCATTCATTGGCGACCTGTTGTAATATCGTGTTGTCTATCATCTTAAGCTAAGTAATTAGAGGGCCTATCTCTGCTGGAGATATTAGTTGCAGAACAAACTGACCTCAGTGCATCCTGCTCTGCGTATGAAGAACGAGAACCTTCTGGAATGCTTCCAAGCGCTTTCACGATGTATGAACCATGACCTGCCCTGAACACTGTGCGAACAAACTCCCACTCTGCAAGAGCTGTGCATTATAAAGAAAGAGCATTCCTGTGTCTCAACCACGACTGTGATAGCATTACCCAAGATAAGGGCGCATACATTACATCAGCTGCACCAATGAACATGTAGAGCAATTAATTATCCATACATCCTGGTACAATGGAGCAAGATTACCAAGGTCGTTGTGATGAGATTGAGCAGTACTTGGACTCAGATAATGATAATGCAATATCACTATCTGCCACGATCTCATTGAGTATCTTAACCTAGGGCGTTCACACCTGCATCCAGAGGGATAGAGACTTCCTCGCCGCCTTTCACTAAGTGAAGAATCGCTTATTTTGAGGTGTACGCTGGCAGCTGTTGAAGCCTTGGTGACTTATTGGGGTCTTCTTTGTTCTGTACAGGCAAAGGAGTCACAAGCCTTCCTACTGATCTGTCTTCAGCTGGAAGGAGATTTAATGCAAATTAGAAAATTTTGTGGTGCGTGTAGTTAAGTTCTTTCTCAAGCTGATTTTGCTGTAATGAGGTAACACTGCAATCATATGAAAACATACTGCCTGTTCTGAATTAGCTGACCAGCATGAGATTTCAGACTCTGACGCAAGCAACCCCTAATATTAGTGTCGTGTGATGGGCGTACAAACTCGAATCTCAGAAGCTGATTATCAATAATACAGCTGATTCGATTCTGCAAGTAAAGGGCTTTTATTTGAAAAATTTCAATGCACTTGGCGACTTTTACTAGCTGCATTCATTATATTATACACTGCAATGCTAAAGAATACTTGTTAAGGTAAATAAGATTCATCTGGAATGCGTCCTTCATCTTACGACTGGAATAATAAGCATTGCATCTATAATCTGCAATGCTTATTACAATTATATAATGTGTCCAGCAAGAATGAGGTCATGTGTGTTCCTCAATCTATTCCCAATCTTCGATCCTTACAATTATATTCAAATTTTTCTTTATGACATACCTTACGCTGCAAGAATATGGTAAAGCATTTCATAGCATCCTCGAGAAAATGTTTGCCAGAATAAAGTGTGTCGAACCAAGATCTATGTTCGTCACTAGGCATGCTTTGCAATGCTGAATAGCTGAGCTAAAGCTAAGGGGTGTGAACAATATTGATGTCAAGGTGTAAATTCTGATTTTACAGACGATTAGCATCAGAAATCAGCCCTCATCACTTTGAAAGATCTGACCCCTCCTACCCCCCCCTGGAGTCCAGGAGACTTGGAATTTTGGATTCAAAATGGCTTGCTAGGGTTCTAAGTAAATCATGAGGACTTCACTTAATCTGTCTGAAATTGGAAATCTGATCTGATTTGAGGGGTTAGTCACGTGAAACTCTCACACTTGTCTCACAATGAGAGCTCATGCTCCATTAGCTCCATCCATGTCCCTTCTCTCTACACATGCTTTCATTTGAATTGATACTTGTCATGTAGGCTCATTGCGAGCCCTGGTACAAGTGTCATGTTCTGATGTTCATGGAGGTTCCAGGGCTGTGAGTACTGTGAGTTTCCCTCGCTTTCCAATCCCATGTTTTGCCTGAATGTTGTTAGCAATTTTGTTTTCTCATCTTTTGCTGTGGTTTCCTTGACAGTCGTAGCAGGTTAGCAGGTTTAGCAGGTTAGAAGTATTAGAAGGCCACTTATTGGCGGGGGAGGAGCTGGGGCGGCTCTAAAGGTGTGATACCACACTTCTGCACTGTACTGAACATGACAATGACTGTTCTGTTATAACCAGGATTACCAGGATCTTGTAAGCAGCAGATGAAACTCCTCAACGAATAAATGATGTAAATGATGAGGATCTTTGATTATTTACACAGTTGACACGATGGAATTGACATCCTAACATTGGGCCTAATGAGCGAGCAGATACTGCTACTCTAACAAAGGAGCATTATGATTATGAATAATATTCGTCACCGATACAACCGTCACTACCGTCACCGAAAAACCTTATGGGGACGAATTTATCATTATGTGCTTTGTCTGCTGTTAATAATGAGCATCTGTTTCTTCTGTGTAAAAGCTATTCAATATATATAACATTAAGTTATATCCTTAACAGTGACCCGTTGTACAAATAACGTGCCCGCCGCACGACAGTCACATGAATGTTGTTGTGAGGTTGTTGCGCAATTAATGTGGCCATTGTTAGTTATGCGTAATCAGGTCGTTCATCAAGGTGACTGCAATTAATGCGTAATTAGGTTACTGCACAGTGCCCTTTTGAAAAGGCGCAGCTTGTATCTCTGCTACTTTGTGGAGCAGTACGGAAGGTACACTCCCTTTTTAGACTATTTAGACACACGCGACGTATTAAATCACAATTAATTTATGTCTGCAAGGTAACGACATGAGGATGTCCCGATTCCACTCTCTAACATGGTGAGTGATGAGAGATGATGTAGATGATGTGGAATTAGTGGAATGCAATTATCAACTATATCAACAAGTCATGCGTGATGTCATGCTAGTCATGCTGCTGTGGATGTTTATGAATTTCTGAGGTGTTGATATCTGCATGTGATTTGTTTGTTAGAATGTCTGCTTACGACAATGTTAACGATGGCCTTGCAGCAAGCTGTGCAGCAGATGAGTAGTGTGATGATCTCGCGTCACCTGCTGATATCTTATTCTGTACGCCGCACTACACATGTGTCCAATTTTGTTTATTTTATTGAAATCAATCATCTATAGATGTAATCCTTATCCGCTTGTGACATTGGTTTATTTAACCCCCCATACGAAAGCCGCATTCGACGACCTATGCAAATAAGCTTATTCATACGCATACGTCGTTGAACAGTAGCTATTTTTTCATATGTTGCCACATATTACTGTCGCCGTAGGTGCACCCTCCTCGTAGCTGTAGTGGCCATTGTGTCAGCACAGCCACAGTCGTGCCCAAGGCCTACAATTACTCCTAAAGTCCATCATCTCAAGGCTTCTGTGGACACAGTGAAATGGGGATATTACTGTAGGTTGATCCCTAAAATTACAAGGAGCTGAATGAAGTGCTTTTCAGAGCCTGAGTTGTCTAATTCTACTAATTCATGAATTAATCTTGATCTCGACCTATATATCTAATATATCATCACTAAAATAATATTTAAAACTCATCACTAAGAGTACATCAGTAACACATTGATATGTGCAACATGATGGATGCACAATCAGGCAACACTAAGACATATTCTTGCTCATATATAATATTATGTCATCATGTTCATTTGTGCTTTTTAAGATGTTGTTGTCATTCATTGGTTATCATCATGTTGATTGTTAGTACTAACCAGCTAACCATACCCTGTTGACTGTCCCTTCCAGGGAATCAGAACAACCCAAAGCTTTATGTTAACAGTGGGGATACAGTGACTGTTGAGATGGTCACCCATATGGCTGGTGACTACTATGATGGCATGGTCAAAGGAGACCCAGCTCTGGAAGGAATCTACCACTGGACTGATAAGGTAAATTTAGGGTTGGCAAATAATATTATAGTGGTTTTAGTGGTTTCAATTTAAAATCAATTAGTATCCTGAGACAACGATTCAGACCTGCTATTTTTACACAGGCTCTAGCTATAATATGCTAAGTCTAGCCTCATTGAAGTTCTTACTATGTGTAGTTCCTGATTTGAGATTTAGTCCAAGTTGCAGTGACAAATAATCTCTGCGTTGTAAAAAAAACTTCTCTTTGTAAATTCTGTACAGCAAGCTATTTCTGTGAGAGGAGCAACAGGTGCTGGTGATGGTGTGCACATCTTGACTGGGCCAATTTACATGTGTGATGCAGAGGAGGGTGATATCCTTCAGGTAAAATGAATATATGTCAATGTGCTTCACTTTGTGACAGTTATTCAAGTGTATGTGCAATATTTTGATGCAGGTTGACATCCTGGATCTGCAACCCCGCGTGAATCCTGGAAATGGAAAGACATATGGTGTGAATGGAGCTGCTAGATGGGGATATCAGTTCCGTGCTGGTTTCCTTAACAATATAACTCGCGAAATCTCAACGATTTATGAGATCATCACAGATGCCCAGGGAATGTAAGTTATCCCAAAAATGCTGTATTAATGTTGAAACATGAACATGTTTTTGTAGTCTTCATCACTGAATACTGAACCCCTAACTGTGTGGTGGACTATGTAACTGAACATCAGCCACATTCGGAGGGAAACCTAATAATAACCTGCTCATTCCCCGATGCAGGCCCTTGTATGCAGTCCCTGATTTCCAGTTCAATGTGGGAAATGGCCCCAACACCAGCTGCGTTCCACTAAATGGAACTTACCCTGATGCTATGGAGGTATTATCCTGAAATGTAGTTAACATAAAATATGTACTTCATACTTCATACTCTATTTTCTCTTGCATCATACTACAACAAGTGATGACGCGTCTATGTAAGCTCGACTTCTGACTCTAATTGCTCATGTATTGACCTTTGCTGCATTTATGTTTGTGCTTTGTATAACATATTACTTATTGGTTGTCTTCGCTTGAATATACTTATCAAAAGTCAGAACTTGTAAATCATGTGTACAGAACTTGACCTGGAGCAATCCCAATGCGCTGTACCGCAAAGTCCCCCAGCCATGTGTGGACGGCAAGCAGCACTGGACAGGCTACACCTACCCTGGTGTCATCACACAGCACCCCACAGGGAATGAGGACTACAGTATCAGAGGGATGTACAAAGTTCCCCTCAACTACCACATTGGTAACATAGGTGTGGCTCCCAAGTACCCAGTCCCTGTATCTTCTGTCCCCCCAGGCAGCCATGGAGGAAATATGGATAACAGGAGGATTGGAAAGGGTGCAACATTGTACTTGAGGGTGCAGAACAAGGGTGCCCTTCTGTCCATGGGGGATTGTCACGCAGCGCAAGTGAGGACAATTTGGATCTGACTGTGTCATGCTAGAGTTTATTAGAGACATTGTAATGTCTTGATACCTGATATGCTGGATTAGACAAAAACATTTTTTTGCATAATTTCTATCTGATCACATCAGAACGCCAGTTAATCTGTATTGGGCGTTCATTATTATCAGAAACTAAATGCTTCAATACTCGTCCAGACGGCCTTCACTGCTGTTAATGCAATGCAGGGAGACTCTGAGTTTGATGGCATGGGTATTGAGACCAGCATAAATGGAAAGTTCCGCCTGACTTTAATCAAAAATGTTACAGCACCCCCTATGCTCAAGAATCTGAACTTTCCTTTGATTGAGAATAAGGAAAACTATATTGTCCAAGGCTACGCGTACAACCACTTCCTTACTGACCCAACATTGCAGCCAAACCCACAAGTGCAGGTCTTAGCACCTGGCTCAAATTTGGACCTAGCTTTCACAGGGGCGTACGACAATGTAAGAGAACTAACAAGCATCATGATGATGTAACTGAGCCATGATGTACTAGATGTACACGTGTTATGCAAGTCGTCAAATTATTATGTCCATTTAAAATTTAAAATGCCTATCCACAGGCTCGCCAGTGGTTAATGGACTTCAAGAACATGACGGAGGACCAGGTCAACACCTTCATCACTGTTATGTGCGATTACGGAACTACTCAAGTGGTAGATGGCAATTTTGGAGTCCACCTAGGTAAGTTGTGCCTGTAAAAAGCTGGGAAGAGTGAATTGAGGCCCCAACAACTGCTGGCTTGAGTGCATACATTACATAAGTTGTTGTAATAGTTGTTCATTAGCCCAATTGCAGTTCAGCAGGTGGAAAGAACAATGAGTGATATCTTTCCTAATTTTCCTACACATCTGTTGCAGTTGTTCCCAAATATGCATTTACTCATTCAAAGAAAAGCTATGAGCCCGAGGTTGTATGTGGCACAAGCACCAAGTTGCCGAAGACGTGCTACAAACACAGCGCTTAAATATCTCAGATATTGAAATATCTCAATTTGTTGCTGATAAATAATGCAAATGAAAATGACATAGCTTCACTGAGACAAGTTGTTTGCTTTCATTTTTGTTGAACACACTGCTTGCCTGCTGCTGAAGTTCATATCTGAAGTTCATCAGTAAAAACAGGACCTTGCCTCCCACGTCATCATGAAAGGATGCTTCATCACCTCGTCATTCATCTGTCGTTCACAATCATCCACGAACATATAGGGAATTTATAGATAGTTATGAGTAATGTTTGGAGCTTTGTTCATTCACGTTCCGATACATACTTGCTAAATCAGAAAACATGTGGATAACTATATAAATCGAAAGTCAGCTTATGCAAAAACACGTTAGAAAACAGACAAGCAAGATAATCGAAGCTCCATTCACCAACAAATCATGAGAAAAGTTTAAGTTAGTCACAAACCATACTAGAGATAAGTTATAAACACACAAGACATTCACAAGACATAAATTCTTAGTTCTTGACCGCTGTGAGAACCTAGCCACCCACATCAGCATGATTCACCTCGTTCATTCATGCTATTTTGTTCAACAATACATCCAAATGGTTTTAACTGCAACATGCCATCAAGAGGCTCTTAATATGAATGGATGTTTCAGGACAGTTCATGATCATCCATGAACAGATGACATTGAGGTCTGGGGAATTCAAGTAGATAATGCGTATGAAAAAAACATGAGTTATATAAAAATAACCATGCTACCATTTTCTACTGTCTCTTCCTCTCCTCAACAGGCGCATGGGGGGTGCTGCTGCTGACATCCATCCTCTAGCCTTGGAATCAGTCTCTTTGGCATTTACCACAAGGTCAGTCCCATTAAAGCTGAACCTACCACTGGTCATTCCAATATCATACAACACCTCAAGTGTTGAGCAGCCCTTGCCAACCACTGCCATAACACGCACTGTGTTATTAGTGTTATCATAGCTTCCACTTGCAAGGTGCAAGCCATTCACACTGAATGCCACGCTGGTCACCCAATGCGTGTGACCCTCCAAAGTAGCAACAAGCACGTCATCAACAATATCCCACACTTTGACCGTAAAGTCATTGCTCCCCGTCGCAACCTGCATGCCAGCTGGCATGAAAGCAACACTTGTGATCACATCAGTATGTCCTTCCAAGGTTGCCATCAGATCCCCCTGCCTGACAGCAGTATGTCCTTCCACGGTTGCCATCAGATCCCTCTGCCTGACAGCAGTATGTCCTTCCAAGGTTGCCATCAGATCCCCCTGCCTGACATCAGTATGTCCTTCCAAGGTTGCCATCAGATCCCTATGCCTGACAGCAGTATGTCCTTCCAAGGTTGCCATCAGATCCCTCTGCCTGACAGCAGTATGTCCTTCCAAGGTTGCCATCAGATCCCTCTGCCTGACATCCCACACGATAGCTGTATTGTTGTTACTTCCAGTCACCAGCTGTGATCCATCAGGGCTGAATGCCAGGCTGGTGATCCAATTGGAGTGACCCTCAAAGATCCTGCAGGTAACATCAGTCATGTCGCTGATGTCCCACACTCCAACCGTGTTGTCATTACTACCTGATGCCAGGGTTTCCCCATCTGGGCTGAAAGCCACGCTTGTGATCCAATGTGTGTGACCTGAAAGTGTGACCACAGACACACGGCTCTCCATGTACCACAGCTTTACTGTCTTATCACTGCTGCCTGTTGCAAAGAGCTGATCATCAGGGCTGAAGGCAACGCTGGTGATACCATTAGTGTGGCCCTCTAGCGTGGCGCTGATCTTTCCGGAGGTTGAGTCCCATAGCAGCACTGAGTTATCATAGCTACATGTGGCAATCTGATTTCCTTCATTGTTGAAAGCAACGCTGGTGACCCTGTTGATGAGGAGGTAGACCACATTGCTTTCATCAGGGCTCCTAATACTACTTTCTTCTTGTACACTTATGGCTAGCAACAATAAACATTCACAAGCTTGTCATAACTGCTTGTTGCCAACTGTCGCCCATCTGGGCTGTACGCCACACATGTAACACCTACTTGGTGTCCCTCAAGAGTACAAACGCTCTTCTCTGTATTCTCTGTCCTCAAATCCCAGACCTTAGCAGAGTTGTCATTACTTCCAGTGGCTAACCGCCTTCCATCTGGGCTGAACGCTATGCTTGTAACCCAGTTTTCATGTCCCTCAAGTGTGACCTCAGGCTTGCCCAAGCAATTGACCTGAGCTATGTTCACATCCCACACTCTAACCGTGTTGTCATAACTTCCTGTCGCAACCTTCATACCATCAGGCCTGAAAGCCACACTTGTCACACTGTTTGAGTGACCTATGAGGGAGGCAACAGTCACACCTTCATTCGCATCCCAGATCCTTGCCGTGCGGTCATTACTCCCAGCGACAATGAGGTGTCCATCTGGACTGTATGCCACGCTGGTGATGTGGTTAATGTGACCCTCAAGGATCAGAGTTGGTGCACCGCTCAAAGCGTCCCACACAATCGCAGTTCGGTCATTGCTCCCACTCACAACACGGCGACAGTCCATCAGGACTAAATGCCACGCTGGTGACTGCACTGGTTTGAGCCTGACAGAACAAAGTCAAATCACGCTAAAAGAGTTCAAAGCTGAGGCGAGTCAAGAGCTTTAGTCATTCTACACAAATTTAAAAAAGCAAAGCTGGGTACAAGGGAGGTAACTGACAACCTATGAGGCTGCAGCACTTGCTTCAAAAGCTCTGCCTGCAAACATTATGACCTCCCATGATCAACACTTGAAGTACCTTGAGAGTCACCGTGCTCTGGCCGCTGGCGAGATCCCAAATCCTAGCAGTCATGTCTTCACTGGCAGTTGCCAGCTGTCTGCCATCAGGGCTGAACGTCACACATTTTATAGCATCTGAGTGGCCCTGTATATAAAGGACACTGCTATTACTCGTGAAAGCTATATCAGTCAAGGATGCAGTGTAATACAGTAGAGCTGTGAGCATAGCTTAAACCTATTGGTACTGCAAGAAACTGCAGTAGTAGCTCAAACAAACAACTAAACAACTTCCTTTTGTCATGACCATGAAGTTCTCCTTATCATGTTTTATGAAGCCTTTTTAGTACATTCCCACCTTGAGAGTCAAAGTGCTTTGTCCGCTTGCCAGATCCCAAACCCTTGTCTCCTCGCTGCATGTTGCCACCTGCCGACCGTCAAAACTGAAAGCAACACACCGCACTGCCGTTGAGTGACCCTGCAAGTACTGCAAGATACCCAGAGAAACAGTGGTATGATGTAACAGGCTTAAGTCCTAATCAGCAGTGAGGCCACACTTCTGACATATAAAAGCAGTTTAAGTTGCTTCAACGCCTTCATTTTATGTCCATTCAAGGTGCCAAAGAAACTCAAGGGAGATTCATGAGGGCCTTGATGTTGCTCTGCACATGCATGTCCTGCTTTAAAGAGTATCACACTTGCATCACACCTGCATAACAGCCATATCAGCTGGCCAGCCTTGCCTGCCTCCCAAACGTCGGGCACACACCCATTTCCTCCCAGACCTTCCAATAGCCTCCCTGTATTTAGAGCTGACCAGTAGGGGGCTGCTGGAGTCATCCAGGGTGATGGACTCCATGGCCTCAGGCTTAGCCTCAAAAGCATTAAAATATCTGTGGAGCCATCTACAAAAAGACATATTAAGCATTCATTGGCGACCTGTTGTAATATCGTGTTGTCTATCATCTTAAGCTAAGTAATTAGAGGGCCTATCTCTGCTGGAGATATTAGTTGCAGAACAAACTGACCTCAGTGCATCCTCTGCGTATGAAGAACGAGAACCTTCTGGAATGCTTCCAAGCGCTTTCACGATGTATGAACCATGACCTGCCCTGAACACTGTGCGAACAAACTCCCACTCTGCAAGAGCTGTGCATTATAAAGAAAGAGCATTCCTGTGTCTCAACCACGACTGTGATAGCATTACCCAAGATAAGGGCGCATACATTACATCAGCTGCACCAATGAACATGTAGAGCAATTAATTATCCATACATCCTGGTACAATGGAGCAAGATTACCAAGGTCGATGTGATGAGATTGAGCAGTACTTGGACTCAGATAATGATAATGCAATATCACTATCTGCCACGATCTCATTGAGTATCTTAACCTAGGGCGTTCACACCTGCATCCAGAGGGATAGAGACTTCCTCGCCGCCTTTCACTAAGTGAAGAATCGCTTATTTTGAGGTGTACGCTGGCAGCTGTTGAAGCCTTGGTGACTTATTGGGGTCTTCTTTGTTCTGTACAGGCAAAGGAGTCACAAGCCTTCCTACTGATCTGTCTTCAGCTGGAAGGAGATTTAATGCAAACACGATTCACAGATCAGCATGTGTGGGACGCTTCATCACTTCAGCATGTTCAGATTTATTGTCCGGAGTCATCTTAGCCCGTGCTATTGACTTAAAACTTAATGAGGGCTTGACCCCTGCAAAGGACTTTCCAAAAACAAAGGTTTTGCCACCAGCCCAAGACTTCCCACTAGGCACAGACTTTCCACCCTCTTGTAAAGACGTTTGGGGTATCCATCGCGAGGATGCTCTTTTCAGAGCATTGACAGCCTCCTCCCCCAGTGGTTGCAGAAAGGCTTTGTAACTTCCTGATAACCTCACAGGCGCATCTGCCTGATTTATCTGTATCTTTGATGTCCGAAGGCACCCATTAGTGCTTACATCTACATCCTCTGAGATGTGATTCAAGGTGCTACCCCTCCCAGGTGTGAACCTCTTAGGTGTGGATCCATGCAGTTCCTCCCCAAATTGAACCTTTGCAGATCTTTTAACTGACCCACGAACATCTCCACGGCTCAGCCATGCTGACCTCTTGGAGAGCGTCCTCTCAAGCCCACCTTCAACTCCACCAACACTGGTTCTTCGAAACAGCTTGCGGCCATCAGCAGCTGCAGGGCTAGTTGCACCCAGAGACAGCACTTCCCTCAGTACTAGGTGCATTCCCATTAATCTATGACCCGCGGTAACATCCACAGCGTGAGGTCCGCTTTTTGAGGCATCCACCATCCACTCGCTGTTGCAAAGAATCAAGATTCGGAATCAGTCAAGCCAAGTCGATGAACATCAAGATTCGGAATCAGTCTAGCCAAGTCCATGACCATCAAGAGTCAGAATCAGTCATCAAGCCTAGTTGATGAACAACACATGATGAATGGATCATGTTCACAATTTTGTGGAGCTTGATTTATCATATCTATGTAATACAATCGTCAAGCACTGAGGTGGAAGCTCAAGTGATTGGTGCCAAAGACATCCTGTACAGAGACCAACCTCAAAGACGTGTGCAGCATGTAGATATGGTGATCTGCAATGTAGAGCAGACAGCTCCACCCTGGTAGGGACTCTAGATGGTTGGATAATCCGAGGAGTTGCAGCATTGAATGGGACAATGGCTCTTGAGCTGCGATAAGGACCTGTGAGGAGGACAAGGAGGATATCACAATGGAACATGTAGAGATTCAAGCAACTATGACACATGGCTCTGAATGGACAGCCATATCAGAGCAAATGATAGCTGGTCATATGGACAGTCATATCAGAGCAAATGATAGCTGGTCATTTGCACTTTCATGACAACTGCAAAAGGGTTATAGAGAGAAGGTAAAACTGCAATGAATTGTGCTTGCTGTCCTTCGTCATTGCACAAAGGAACTTTTCATCACAAGGCAACTACACAGTCTACAGTTTCTTTCATCCCCGAGAGCGTTGCACTAAGTGGTTTCTCCAACACTCTCTTTGTAGTCCTGACATATACATCTCAGTTAAAAGTTATCTCTCAGATGATGATATGTACCACGCACCTGCAAAAGGTTTTTGGCGACCCCAGATGGTGGTTTCATATCAAACACAGCTCGGTACGCTCCATACACAGCCAGTAAGGGATCCCCTTGTAGCACAGATTCTCTAAGCATACCCTGTGAAACAAATTGAAATTAAGTATCATTCGCCCAGTGCCAATTCAAAGCAAGTTGAAATGCTCAAGAGTGAGCCCGATATACTGTCACTGAAGCCAATTCGTTCAAGCTGAATCATCGTTTAAAGTTCACTTTCTTTCTCTTCTATCTTCCCTTCAAACGCCTGAGGACTAAGAGGAATTGCAGACTAAACACTGTAGTCACCTCACATGTGCATGAACATAGTATTCTCATAACTTGCATGCTCAGTAATCATGCCATTAGTACAAACCTGAACCAGTTCTTCATCTTCCAACAGATCACACTCTTTCACAACTGTGTCAAACACCATGATGCGTCCCATGCTCCCGACTCTTACTGCAGACCCCACCATCCATTGGGTCATCATCATCAACTCATGGTGTGGTTCTATGAAGGTCACTCCACCTGGACCTCCATCCTCCTTAGCTTCAAATGCACGCTGCAAAATTGCTTGCATGTGGTTACAGGCTGCATCAGGACGGCTAGAGAAAATGAACCTGTACATTGATCATAAGGAAGTATGTCAAACAATTTTGACGAAGACCGCCATAAAGAAAGAAGACAGGTGCGGTGTCAGATCTCATCAGATTTTCAGGCTTGGTGAACAGGGTCCAACTAATAAACTAATCCTGATACATTCAGCACTACCTACTACAAAGAAGCGACTGGAAGGAGATTTAATGCAAACACGATTCACACATCATCTGAACACCTGTCATTGTGTAACAAATCAATCTCCATTCACACATCAGTTTAGCACCTGACATTGTGTGGAAAATCAATGCCCATTCACACATCTGCTTCACACCTGATGTTGTGTGGCAGCTCTGAGAAGCAGGTCACAATCAAGTTCAAAGCCTTGTTTCCACCTGCCATAATGCCTCCTGTGAATCCTGATTGCTGCTGTTCTAAAGGATCTCCCTCATCCAACGCGTCAACCATGATAACAATCTGAAGCAGGATGCAATAACCATTATACCATTAGCACAAGCGTTGTGCAAGATCACCTTTTGATAAACAGATAAGAAACGTATACAAATTTCACTATGTTGCCACGGTGGATTACAATGTTGTCATCACATAAAGAATTACAAAAGCATCAATTAACATTCATGAAGGCAGTGTTCCCCACTAAGATTGCATGAAGAAGGACAAGAAGTAGCACTCAAGCCTCTGATAAAATACGTATTCAGTGGAGGCTGCAGTCAATTCCTTCTCAACCATATCTGTAAGTGATCTCGACACGCATCGCCTACCTTTCTGGGAGGCTCTGAAGGTAGCTCTAGGGGTCTCAGTAACATGTTAAAAGCAGCTTCCATGGTGGTTAGAGCTGCGACATCCACAGGGCTCAGCTTCAGAAGTGCAGCCTCTAAATGCGGCAGTCTGCGTTAGAGTAAGCGAGTAAAACAACCTGACAACTTATGTGCCAGATATCAACTGACTGGGTTTTGATTACAAAAAGGGAAAGGGAATGGCAATGGCATGAACAAAGACCAGCAGCGCGCATACAGCCCCAAATCTAAAGGCTGCTGCAAACAATTGAGACAGTATGCCTTATTTGCATGTTACACTAAAAATATTATTTGAGCCCTTTTAGTGTGTGTGTGGGGGGGGGGGCACTCTCACTTTGCAGCTAGCTGGAATGCCAGACTCTTGATGATCTTAACCGGCTCCAACCTCCTCTGATCGCTGTGCTTCAGGAAATGAATGGCTCCCGCAACATCACTGCTCTCAATGAAGATCTGGAAGCAGATTGGACAAGCTTGGCATTGGTTGCATCATAATTCATTTTTGAGAGATTCATCAATTATAGAATCACCAATACCAATCTACGCAGAGCCTTAAGGTTTAGGAAGAGTAAAACCATTCGACATGAGAGATGAAAAATCTTGAGACCTCTCAGAATAACTCATGAAGCTGTCACCCTTCAGTTAAAAGATCACTTTCATAACCTGCAAGGATCTTTAGGTTCAAGATTGTAAAAGCCACTCTTCACTCACCTGCTCCCATATTGCAGCTGAGATAGTTGACTTCCCAGTGCCTGCCCCTGCAAGGACGCACAGCGCACGACTCATGTCTCCGGAGCCATTAAACCCCTCGAGCCATGTCTCCACATCCCCCCAATGCCAGGTGGTACCTGCACTCCGTCGTCCCCTCTGGCCCAGGTCCACCTTGTAAGACAAAGGACTCAGCATGAGCTGTAGTTTGAGAGCGGTGTTGAACTTCGCAGTTGAGCCATGATGGTTCCTGAGGGAAGGGTCGTTTAAAGTTTAAGGTTTAGGGACAAGCCATGATGGTTTCCTGAGGGAAGGGTTTAGAGTTTAAGGTTTAGGGACGAGCCATGATGGTTCCTGAGGGAGGGGTCGTTTAAAGTTTAAGGTTTAGGGATGAGCCATGATGGTTCCTGAGGGAAGGGTTTAGAGTTTAAGGTTTAGGAACAAGCCATGATGGTTCCTGAGGGAAGGGTTTAGAGTTTAAGGTTTAGGGACAAGCCATGATGGGTCCTGAATCAAGGGTGTTCATGATGACAGACAGGGAAGAAAGAAAACTCGAAGACAAAGTCATATGACTAAGTGCATAACTGATGTTGCGCCTGCACTAGTTTTTTCTAAGCAATGTCTTAGTCAGGTCAGAGAACTTACGACCCATCATTATATCATCCACATAGATATAACAGAAATAACAGATATCACAGAAGTGCATCCACCTGATATTGCCCAGGATCATCCTAGTATCATACTCATACTGACAGCTTGCTTTCTCCACATCAAGGAGATTCACAACCTCTGCAACCTTTGCAAGGTCAGAGATGTCCATCCCCTAAGGACACAGCCACAAGAAGCTATCAAAAATGTGGTTGAAATGGGTAATATAGAATGTACATAAGAACAAGTTATACTTGTTGACTCTCTTAATACAACCTCAGCTAGTCAAATTTCAAACTCAGCCTGCCTAATGGGAGCTTTCATAACCCTTAGATGATGGCCTGCGTATCGGAATGATGAGCTCACCTTCAAGTGCAGCCCGTCTGGACCATGGTAGTGGAGTGTGTAATCCCATTCATAGAGACACCAGGCCCTTGATGCAGGATTACATCCATTTGCCATATCCACCACCACAATTGTGCCGCCACTGCAAAGCTGGAGCACGTCCTCAAAGGCTGCCACGTCTGCTTGATTCTGTTCTGGGTTGGTATCTCCATGCTGCGATATGACAAAAACCAACATTCTGCCAGTCAGCATGCTTAATCCTCTGGTTCCATTTAGTGACTAACAACCATCCAGAAATAATTATGGTGCAACTGACGCCATTGTGTTAATCATGTCTTAAGTAGTTGCAAGTTGAAAGTAGTTGCATGTCTTAAGTAGTCGCAAGTTGAAAGTCAATCTGGAGCCTCTGGAAAGTCTGAAAATGTAGAAAATCATAAGGTACCGCGCATAGCATAGCATAGCAAGTGATGTGGTCTCTATCTGCATACTTTGAGATGATACGAGGTGAGGGTCTGTATAATCTTGCACACCTGGTTGATAGCAATGCAGTCAATCCAGATACAGGTCTCATCTGAAGCACTTGAGAGGAAGCTGGTGATAGTGTCAAACAGCTTGCAGACAGTTCCCAGCCACGCATGGCTCACAAAGTAGGTGGGAGGACCGACGTCGTCAGGGTCTATCACAGTTGGAACATCCGCAAGTCGGCAGTCCCCAGACACGTCAGGGTCTTTAATCCACCTGTGCACAGTATGGATGTGGCTTAGTCATAGAATCCTGTCTTATCTGAATGTTACGGTATCAGAACAAGGGATGTTGCTGAAATTATAGAATGCTGTCTAATCTGTAAATCATGTTCACAGAACAAGCTTTAGGTCCTCTACATTTGCATAGTCTGACACAAATGAACATTAAGTAGAGGATGATGCCTCACATGTGTTGTGGTCAGGGGTGTGAATTCAGAGACCCCCTTGAACAGCGTGCCATTGATGACCTGATCCTCTTTGAACCGCCCGTTTTTGCACAGCTGTTGACATCTGTCCCTGAACTTGCCGAGGCCTCGTAGCGAGATGCCTTTGTATGCAACAGCTGGAATGGACTGACCCTGAGAGCATGAGTTAAAGTTGCATTAAGATCTGTACCATAATTCCAGTTTATGCTTATGTAGACAATGAATAATGTAGACAATGTCAATGCACATGCTGTGGTCTGCAAACGCAGTGCACATGCAAGCGGAAGATCCCATCATGATGGTCAGAGGTAGACAGTGTAATGGAGGCTGTCCTAGCACCGAGCTTGGACTGAAGCGGCCGGGCATACAGGTTACAGCTACTGGCACTCCTCATGTTCTTCTTGCTTATTGATTTACTGGAGACCTACAGTCCTACTTGCCATAACCATGTTGCCACATAAAACATGTACTAACCATGATGGGCCAAAAAGCATCCCCATCTTGCTCTGCTCTCCGCACCACTGCAAGTTGGCTGGATTGCCCATAGTCTTCCTCGTAGGATCGTGCAGCAGATGCACCGCAGCCCATGACACCTGCATTGGAGTAATGTCTCTTGATCTTACATGTAATATTTACCTAGAGCTTGGATTCTACCGTAGCTGTTAAACTTATCAACTTTGTAAATTCCGTGCTCTGAGAATTCATTCGTCAAGGGATGTCCCATTGGTATGCATGGTCTATGTGCCTGTGCTAAGCATTTTCTGTCATGCATGGATTTACCTTGAGGAATATCAATAAATAGCAAGCATGAAACTCTTCACAGTAATTTCTGCAGAAATACGTTATACATCACAGTCCAGGCACATTTTACGACATGCGTGGTCGTGGAAGAAGCTTAGAACAGTCCATCAAGGATGATTGTGGCAATGAATGATGTGAATTAACATCGAAGGATAAGCTTTCACGCGAAATGAAGCTATATTTCAGGACTAAAAGTAACATCTTTTGTACGGAATTTGCACACAATTCTTCATCATTGAACGTAATGTGTAAAAAAGAGCGGAGAAAAGACATGCTTAATCATATCATCGACAAAGTGATTTGCAATCGGTACTTGCTCTCCCTAATTCTGAAACATCTCCCCAGAAGGGAAGCGTTGCGGACCAGTTTAGTCTGTAGTAACTTTCACGAAGCCGTTCATCTTCTTCAAATCTATGACTTCAGGCCCCGACTTCTTCTGGGTTGCAGTAGGCTGTCTAAAGTCAGTTACAAGTCATTGCGTTATTACCAAAGCGGATTTTCTGATCATTTTGATGATCTTCCCATTGTCCTGTAAAGGTGCTGGACATTGATCTCAGCACCAACCAAGTAAACAGGATGGGTCAACATATTGCTCCTAAGCGAAGATCCCATGCCAGTTTATCAAGGGGCTCTGCGCCCAACTGGATCACAGGCATAGCCATAAATCCAAGTGATGGGGACCTGTATGTTTGTCAGGTAAGGCACAGGGACCTGTATGTTTGTCAGGTATAAAAAACAAGAAAACATTGTTCTTTGCAAGCATGTATTGAAGTTGCCTTCAACAGAGGACAGCTCACTCCTTATCTTTTGCAGGCTGCGATCACTCTTAAGCTACATTCCAAATCTGAGCAACATTTTCCTTGTAAGCCTTATCAATTGTATCTAAATAAATGTAAGTTTTTTTGTGTGACATCCATTCTGCAGTACAAGGTGAAGGGAGTGCTGCGTTTCTGTGGTCTTACCCTCAAGTACAAGCACATTGCTGTGCAGCACCTGGACTTGGAGGTACAAGTAGCTTACAAAACTATGAAAGCCTGTATCCAAGCTAATAGAATGTACGAGGTTTTGATGACAGAGTATGCAAAGCCATCAATATGAAGGCTTGTTCTACTACAACTTTGTAATAAGAGAAATGGCTTTCACCCTTCAAGTAATGATTGACACAGAGACTTTACATGTCTTCATGTTGTGCAGTATCCAGAGGGGATTGCTTTTGGTCATGAGCGAATGTATGTCCAAAACAATTGTGGGTCATGCTTTATGTAGCTGTAACTTTGATACCAACAGCGACCATGGCTTGATAGGTAGCAGAATGTTCCTTACCTGCATGGCACCTTATCTGCCCGGCACCTTGCCTGCATGGCAACTTACCTGCATAGCTCTGTGATATTCGGATACCTCGGTTTCACGCAACATTATTCATTAATAATAGAATTTTGAGTCTTTATGAGAGGCGCCTCATGTAACAATTATTCCTTTGAACGCTACAAAATTTCTATCAGGGGGCAAGGTTGTGTCGCTCAAGAAGACCGTTAGGGCGAAGAAGAACCCTATGTCTTCAGGATACAACAATTCACCTGAACAATCCAAGGTTTTAAGCAATTGCCATCTGGAGGAGGAGGATGTAAGCAACCCTCCTCGGCTCAAGTCCTTATCCAGCCAGGAGGGCCCAGGGTCATCAATTCCTGCTACCTGCAAGACCCAAAGGCAGTCATGGTTATCATGGTCTGTGGATCACAGCATTGACTTGGTAGGGCCTCTTACAAAGACAAGGCGTCCCATCAGCGTGAAGTAGATTAACCAATGTAGATCAGGAAAGATATGTCCTGTTTTGAAAAAGATATGGTGAGGATTAATCTGGTTAGTCATTTGTGGCACATTAAAGTTGCAGATCGCTGACCTTCTTCCTCTTATGCGGTCATGCTATGTCATGCTGTGCATAATTTTGGCTCCTCATTAACAAAGCACTATTTCCTCTCCAGAGAATTCATTACTTCTGACAAATGCAAAACGCAAAATTGTATGACAATTTTGACCAATACTTTGAAATCCTACATCAGTAGGGCCCTATGTTGGTTACTTGGGGACTGTGCTTCCATCAAGGAGATCTATACTCAGCAGTCGATCGCTTTTATGAATCACATATCTACACAATACCCCCCTCCGGACCTGCCACTGGAAGTGTGTATCAAATCAGAACAGACAATGAGGGGAGACTGGGACTAGCATCTGTATTCACAAAGGTGTCAGTTGGGTGCTGAAAATAACCTATCACATTCTAAATAACATTTAATGAAACAGGTCCTTCATGCCGGTTGTAGGTAATGTAAGACAATATAATTCATGTGCATGCTAGGCATTCATGTGCATGAGCTAGGCATTCATTATTTCCTGTTGTGCTCCAAAGGGACCTAGTTCCCATCGCAAGGTGCTAGTTATATTGACTTAATTAGCAAGGTGCTATTTATATTGACTTAATTAGCAAGGTGCTAGTTATATTGACTTAATTAGCAAGGTGCTAGTTATATTGACTTAATTTCGTTTTTATTCTCCACTTTCAAAGAGCTTGTAGCTGTTGTCCTGAGGTGCCTCCACCCATGCTATACTGCCTTTAACTACTTTAACATGCAGTCCGCAATAAGGAGGCCCTCAGGGCTAAGGTTTGATACTTTTGGTCGGCTCTGGGTGACCAGCATGGAGGTTGAGGCGGGTCTGATGTGTTTCTCTGGGCTGCCCTGTCAAGATGCAGGTGTGGGATACTCTTCAATGAGTATGAAGCAAGCTGGTTGCAACTGAGAATAGGACCTTGTGTAGTGGGCATGTCTTCTGCTCATTATTAGTAGTGGGCATGCTTTCTCCTCATTATTAGTAGTGGGCATGCTTTCTCCTCATTATTAGTAGTACAGCACAAGAATACGTATGACATGAGTGTGGATAGCATTGAGCTCATGGGAATGCCGTGTAAACTTGCATCTAGGTGATGCATGTTTTGTCTATGGAACTCATTCTTCTCAATTCTTTTCAACTGATAGGACAACGTAACGGCTCAAGTTTTTCATGATGCTCCTCTTCTGCATTCCATAGCCTTATGCTCCCTACTACCATGCATTCCATGGCCTTATGCTACTGTTATCCATGCTCCCTACTACTATGCATTCCATGGCCTTATGCTACTGTTATCCATGCTCCCTACTACTATGCATTCCATGGCCTTATGCTACTGTTATCCATGCTCCCTACTACTATGCATTCCATGGCCTTATGCTACTGTTATCCATGCTCCCTACTACCATGCATGACATGGCATTATGCTACTGTTATCCATGCTCCCTACTACTATGCATTCCATGGCCTTATGCTACTGTTATCCATGCTACCTACTACCATGCATGACATGGCCTTATGCTACTGTTATCCATGCTCCCTACTACCATGCATGACATGGCCTTATGCTACTGTTATCCATGCTCCCTACTACTATGCATGACATGGCCTTATGCTACTGTTATCCATGCTCCCTGCTACCATGCATGACATGGCATTATGCTACTGTTATCCATGCTCCCTACTACCATGCATGACATCAGTGCCACAATATTGGCCCTAATTACAAAAACAGCCACTTCCTGCTTCTCTTGTACAGGGTCATTGCTTCTGTCCATTGCTGTGGAGCCCTCTGGCTACTTTCCTTGGGACATTGTGGTACTGCCTAAACCTGATGTTTGTGATATGCATGACAGCAAGAGCTGTGATCTGCAAACTATAACACCCCTTAAAGAAGCGTGTGCAGACACTGCAACAATGAGGAGGTTGTCACAGGATGATCAGCAAGCTCTACGTAGTGATGATCTCATTGCTGAAAGGTTGGACCCAGAAGCTGGAGGAAGTTTGTCAGGATGTACATCATCTTGTAATAGTAAGCACACACAGCTTCTTGCAAATGGCGCTGATAGAGGGGAGTATTCCAAGGTTCGGCTCGTCACTAGTTTGCACAGAAACAAAAGCCTAAGAAGCACAAAGAAGGAGGGAGATAAACAGTGCTGGCTGACAAGCATTGATGTTGGATTCAGCCACTTCAGCTGTTGTGGAATGGTTACGGGAGTACAGGTCCACCAAGTCCCATCAAGCCTCCCAGAATACGTTGACCATTCCAATATGATGTGTTTGGATCTTTAATTGCGCTAAGCAGCAGTTTTTACCCCAAATCCTGACAATGTATTTCATGTTCAAATTATAGCTACACCATTATACGTTCAGATGCTTTCATCTGTGTCAAATGCAGATGAAATGAAACTTTTTAATAGAATTCTATGATGCAGGTATGTAAAGGTTGAACGGGTAATGAAAGGAGGACAACACGTAAGCAGATAGCAGAGGACACTCTTTCGGCTCAAAGCCGTGGCTATTACATCCAGAAGATTAGTCTCAACATGTATGGAAATTAAATGAGCATGTATTGTAGATATAAAACAAAAACGTTAAGAAAAGCGGACTTTTAATGAAGTCTTTGGTCATCAAAGATGAAAAATTGTGGTAGACAACTAACCAGATACAAAATAAATCACAGTATCATGATAGTATTGGATTCCATTAATTCACATCATTTTGATTATTGTTGGTATTGGATTTACTACATTATCCAGCAGCACTTAAGGGGTCCGCAGTCCCACCACCTGTGTGCTCTTCGTCTCCAATCTTAACAGTCACTTGAGATGTATCCTCAGTCTTGTTAGTTTCCTTCAAATTCATACCAATTCCTGTAATGCAAATCAGCAACATTGAGTAAAGGTAATATATCCCTAAAAGCAAATCAAGCCCTATATTGTCGCAATAACAGGCTCATTTTGAAGCAGGTTGTTGTTGATGCGATCAATGGCATATTCAGGGAAACACTTTAGCCTGACACAGCGTAATATAACATTATGCCCACCTGCTCCTGCAGCCAAGAGGGAGTTCACGACCGCCCTATTGAGCAAAAGGCACAAATTAGCTTTCAAACAGTCCTCATGACAAGAAATAAAAAAACAGTTCAGAAGGAACCACATACTTAGTCCTATTTTTATAAGCTTAGGCGACGGCCAAGTCCTTTTCATCAGGCATTCAAAACATAAGCTGTCATTACACTTCCTATCATTGACTAAATATCCTACTTCATATGCCTGCTTACCCCAATGTTCCAGCTCCAGTAAATGCGGCCACTCCCACAAAAATGAATACGAAGATCAAAATAAGGACAGTGACGGCGTAGCATAGCAGGATAATAAGACGTCCAGTTGTGAACCCGTACTCCTTGAGAGTGTTCATGATGATTTGAGCCTAGCAATGGAACAAAAGGGACAGAAAAACAGCTCTGAGTGCACGTCAAATGACACACAAACCATGTTGCTCAAATTCTGATGTTTGTGTTAAAAGAATGACTAGCATTCAGTAGTGCTGTTGAGGATGGCTTAAAACCATCACCAAGCTTGAGGGACTTGTTTCCCGTGAGAGACAACTTTTGCTACATATCAAAGAGAGTGCTTTGCAAATTTAGAAGTCAGACATGTACCTGAATAGTTGCATACACCATCTCAAACTCTTTGTAGCCCAATGTATCATCTTTTCCACAAAACCTAGCAAAGAGCTCACGTCGCTTGTCGTCTGCAAAACGAATTATTCAAGATTTTAGGACAAAGCTTGTGCTTCAGCAAAATGTCAAACTAAAGACTCATGAAGCTGTCTTCCTCATTAAGTCCTCTTTCATCCGACACCTACCTTGCAATAAACAAATCTGACTGCACAACGACTCACAATTTATTTTAATCTCTAAGTGATCCAGCAACCTCACAAAACCAGCGTACTTCAAGCCATCATTGTCATCAGAGTACAGGTTGTAAATCTGGTAGGGTTTAAGGGCCTGAGGCTCCCCTGTCACACTATTGATGCCAAGGAGAGGCACATTACCACCACCACCGCCACCACCACTATTAGCATTGGTAGCAGCAGCAGTAGTAACAGGAGCAGGGCTTAAAGGGTCAGTTGCTTCTCCCAAAGGCTGCCCTCCTTGTGGATAGCTTTCATCCACTGTGGCGAGCCTGTGGTATCCTGCAGGCCTGCCAAAATTCAACAGCTCTGACATAGCCCCTGCTGCAGAGGAGGAGGGGGGAGGGCTTGAGGAGCCTGCAGAGGTGGGCTGCTGCCGGCTAGCAGATGAAGGGCGCGCTGCAGAGGAAACCTGAGAGTGCATAGTAGCATACTGAGAGGGATCCATTGCAAAAAGTTCCATAGCTTTGGTGAGGGCAGGGTTCAGAGGGGCCACCGTCATTGTGTTGCCTGAGGCACTGTCTGGTCGAGAGTTGCGGGAAGCTGGTCGCGTGGCTGAGGTGGGCCTGCTGCCGGTTGCCCCAGGAAAGGAACTCAGAGTGCTTCCCACATTACCCTGGACATGAGAGATGTCCTTCATGACCTGGCCCTTGATTGTTGAGACCTCGCCCATGACCTGCCCCTGAACTTTCTCCATGCTGCCCATAACTTTATCCTTAACGCCTTCTACCTGCTCCATGGCCAGGTCCTTCACACCCTCAGCTTTCTCCACAGCTTGGTCCAAGAACTCCTTTGCAGACCCTAATGCATAGTTAGTTAGTTAGTTAGTTGCATAGTTAGTATAAAACATAGTGGATAGCGTCTTGTGCATTGATGTACAGTACCCAATTCTCTGTAAAATACTTCTGCAAAATATGGTAATTAAATGTTCATTGAATGCATTCAGGACTTCATAATACTGACAGGCCACACTGCACAACTGACAGGCCACACTGCACAGTTCTGCAGTAAGGGCTGTAGGTTTTACCCAAAGAGCATTGGGAGCTTGGCATTTGAAGAGCACTATGAGCTCCTCCATTGAGTACTATGAGCTTACCTGCAGCCTTCTTTGCAAACTCCATTGCATTCCGCAGCTTGTTGGCAAACACTCCAAGGACCACCTCCAACACCTTGGCTTTGAAGTTCTTGATTTCTAGCTTAAGCCTGTGAAATCAGGGATTGAAGTGAGCAGACATAAATAAACCTGTTCTGCGAAAGTGTTGTTTAGAGAGTATAGATCAGTTTGCAGCAGATTACAGGAAAAGTTGGTCCACCAAAAACGGAGATGACAAAGGTGAAACCAAACTGCACACAAATCATCCTGAGGTCACACCTGTTAAAAGTTGTCTGGGTATGAATCAAGAGTGTGATTGTTGCCACACTGTAAGGTAAATATTTGCTAGGATCGACTACACATCCCAGGATCAACCAAGTGATGATCTCAAACAGGTATGCCACCAACACTGCCAGCATAGCAAGCAGGTAAAACCAGAAGAGGGACTGGACCTGAAGCATGACAGCAGAAGCAGTGCAAGAATTTAGCACAGAGGAGACAGTATCACACTTTACCTTTGTAAGCCTCACTGTTTTTTAAAAACCTTTGATAGAATATCCCTCCTGCGCTTATTGTTGGTTCCAAGTCTTCAACAACAGTTGTGGCAGTAGATCAAGCACTTTGATCTAGTCTTTTAGATCCTTGCTTGTCTGCAATGCTTGCCATCAATGTCATGAAAGCAGGCTATATTAATATAGGCAGCGAGGGCTTGCATACATCCAACTCTAGCTTACCGCAATAAACCACGCTTTCTTTATGTATTTATCTCCCAGAGTGTAGTACACAGAGAGCTGGATGTAGCAGAATGCTATCCACACTAAAGCTACTATGAATATGGCCTGCGCACATTGCAAAGGCATGAAGTACTGAGTACCACATCTCCTTCCACTTGGCACTCACTCAAGAATAAATGGTAGTCTAGAGGCTAACATAACAGTCTAGAGTCAAGTGTAGCTAGAGTTTGCACTGATTGCATATAATATGAAATGACAGCATCATGTTGTTGATCTAATTGTAACAACTGAACAGGATGGCTGCTCCTCCATGAGCCACCGCGCTGTCAGAGAAGTGCTTACTTTGATAAAAGACTGTACATACAGCTTTGAGAAGGTAGCAGGGTCCTCCCTGAAGAGTGTGAAGGTCAGCAGATGCTCAATACCAGTGGATTCCCCATATACCCCGAGAAAGGCTATGCATGCAGCTGCCAAGGGAACTGCCAAGGCCCAAATGAAAATTGTGTGAACCTACAGAGAAGCATGGTTGGACCACTCCCCATCAATCAATCTTTGGCTCTATTTGTGACCAGATAAACGGGTAATAGTGCACATAATGAGGTTGCGTGTTGCGCCTTAATCATGCACAGCAGATAACCTACTCTCAAGCACGGCAGCAACATGACATTTTTTGACATGAATACCAGCTGATGTCAGCTGTCAGATCACATTGTTGCAATGCATGTTGAAGACATGGGCACATGAATTTTCCTTCAAGCTTACTGCAACATTGATGGCATCTAGGGCTAGCCATAGTAGCCGGTTAGCATCTTCTGGGTCATCATCCAGGTCTTTAAGATCTATCATCACGCCCAACTGAATGTGAAAGAAAGAACCCACAGACCTTTCTGATACCATTCAATGTCCAATATTGAGTTTCAGGTAAGCTCCATTCAAAGCCAACTGCAGCGTTTGTTTAAGAGGGAGCTTACATACCAGAATGTAGTTCTCTTCCTCGGCATACTTGAGACCAAACGCCTCCACATCCTCAGGATATATCTTGTAATCCTCTTCCATCGCAGCACCTGCTGAAACATCAACTCCTGCAACCACAGAGCAGTTCATAAGGGGATGAATGAGGCTCCAGCTTAACACCACGACCAAGGAAAGAGGCAGAGAAATGTGAAGTGTGCAATCTCATGTGCTGCTCCATGTCAAGTGTGCAATCTCATGTGCTGCTCCATGACACTACTCGCCATTGTTTGGAAGGGTGAGTGACACTAGCAAGGCACCATTGAGTCCATGAGGAGAGATACAAGATCCAATGTCCAGCTGTGGTGATGCAGGCGAAGGTGCAGTTAAGGCGCCCTTCAATTCAGTTTGAACATTCAGGTGCTGACCCAGGTCCAGGTGTTCCAGGTTAGGGTTTAAGGGAAGCTGTAAATGGGAGGTTTCCAGTACTTCCACATCATCAGTGCAGTCTGACATAGGTGACTTAGATGTGTTTTGTCGCCTCAGAGTGAGTGTGTCCAAGTGTTGCTGAAACTTCATCCAGCCTCTGAAACTTGAGATAAGAGTCTCAAGATCCACGTATTCAGATGAAAAATTTGCTGCAAGCAGTAACATGACAAGAGGGCAGAATTCTCAAAGGAGAGTTTTTAAATCAAATAATTTAATTCATACCAATTTCTAAAATCGAGAAGGGCCAATGTGTGCAGAAGAAGGTTATGCAATGCTGTAGGCATGGGATGTGAAGCAGAGCTGGCATAAATTCTGCTAGTGGCAGCGGATGTTACTTCAACTTCCTTCTTATCTAAAGCAGTCAAACCTTTATAAGAATAGAAGAGTGAGTTGTCCTTAGCCTTTCCTGAAGACCCTCATCTTGCAATTACCAGTGAGTTCACACTTTGGATTCACACTGCAATTTACCAGTGAGTTCACATTCTTCTCTGAAGAACCTAGCAAGCGGAGTATCACTCCGTAACACTGCCTCGAACATTGGGTTGTGACGGCACAGCAACGTCTCCATGTCCTCTTGCGGGCACCGAATGACAGGCATACCATTAATACCATCTGGGTCTCCTGCTGATAGACCCTGTCCCTTCACCTCTTCAGCGCTCCTACGCCCATCCATTCAAATGACTACTTCATCCATAATTTGCAGTTACCTTGCTATTCCTTAAGTCCAGTCCTTACACAAAAAACAGCTTTCATAATCAGGCTTTAACAGAAAGGATGAACATTCACACTGACAGGTCCCTAGGACTCACCAGTCCCTATCAGCCGAGTCATGACCCGTTGGGGACGTTCGTGCTTTCCTTAAACTTGCCACACTACGCAAGGGTTCCTCCTTGGAGTCCACCTCAGTAGGATCAAGGGACCCAACACGGCTCACTCCTCCTCTGATAGAGGTCTTGTGCACACTAGCCACTGAGTGCTCCACTGAGCCTGATTCTGGTAGGGTGGAATGCATGGAAATCTCAGGAGCCAGAGACTGCCGTGACAGACTAGAGTTGACCGGGCCTTTCACTCCTGTGTAGGATGTAGTAGGTCTTGCAGCTCCTGTTGAGGTTGTGGGCCTTGAGGCCCCAATCAAAGGCTGATTTACATTGCCAGCAGCCTGCATAACCAATGATGCGCTGACTAACAACAATGAATGCTCTAGAGAAACGTTAAAGGGAGCAAGCGACTCAGCCACTCTAATCAAAGCACTCTAAAACATGCTGGACACGCCACATGGATTTTTATGCATTTAAGGACTGCTTATTGAAGGCAGCAAGTCTGCATCATTGCATCTCTGGACACCACATGCTCCTTCATCCACACCGTGTGACTCCTAATGTTCCTCTCCAGGTCCACTGTCATCTTCCTCATCTTCTTTGCAGTCATAGAGGGAGGTCTGTCGAGCTGTATGCTGCCTGCAACATAAACAGTAGGTGTAGACCCAAAATTCAACAGGGGATTCCTGGAGGAAAACAATAAATACACTCTGTGATTGAAACTTACATGCGACCACCTCAACCCTTTCACACTTTCCAAAGTCTCACCCGTGGTGTGGTCTACATCGCCCTCCAGCTCAGCCTCCTCTTCCTGTATAGTTTGATCCAGTGCTGCCATGAAAGCAGAGCGTCGCAGCTTCATGCCCTTAACTCTAGGCACGACCCTCTTAATGATCTCAATATTCAAGTCGCTCAAGTAACCTTGCTCATCCAGGACCTAATAGAGGACAAGGAGGTCTTGTGTACAGACCGTGTGAAGACGCCTTTGGCAGGTATCAGAGCAGTTCAGCACGTAACAGCTCATTAACAAGCAATGTTAAACAAAACCCAACACAATAGTTTAATTGTTATTTAATGAGAATACCTCTTTCATCGCTAGACTGTTGTGGTTGCACCAGCGTTCATATATAGAGTTGAAGCCACGTCGTGTTGTGCGAAACTCAACCACCGGCATGCAGTCCTGCAATCATGGCAAGTTGTTCAGAAGTTGCATCTTGGTGGATCAACTCTAGCCTATGAAGGAGGCTAGCAGCCTTTTGATTGACATGTTTGCACTCACCCTTCCATCCTCTGAGCCCCGCGTGTCAATGCTAATGTAGGAGGGGCCATTCTCATCCACCACCATGTACGTACGGACCATCCCCACTTGCATCTTCCGTGGGTCTTGGCGTGAGGGTAGAGCAGGACAAGGCATAATAATGGTGCGTGTAGCCCAGATACTAGACTCTTGATGGGTATCAGACCTGCTGAAGCCTGCAGTGAGAGGAGCCAAGCATTAGAAATCCTGATAGCAATATCAATAGCATGACAGCTTATATAACACACTACACGAATTCCTACTTACAACTCCTAACAATTCTTTACCTTGCACGCTCAATAAATTTATGAGGATCATTATCCTGAAAATCATAAGCCAAACAATACCCTTCTTTTCAAGTGCATGCTGCGGTTGGAGTTTGTGAACACTTTTTGCACAAGATGTACGCTTGCCCAGTTGTTATGAATGAAGCAGCTATCCCTAAATGCACACCTGCCCAGTTGTTATGAATGAAGCAGCTATCGCTAAATGCCCACCTGCCCAGTTGTTATGAATGAAGCAGCTATCACTAAATGCCCACCTTCCCAGTTGTTATGAATGAAGCAGCTATCACTAAATGCCCACCTGCCCAGTTGTTATGAATGAAGCAGCTATCGCTAAATGCACACCTGCCCCGTTGTTATGAATGAAGCAGCTATCACTAAATGCACACTTGCCCTGTTGTTATGAATGAAGCAGCTATCGCTAAATGCACACCTGCCCAGTTGTTATGAATGAAGCAGCTATCAATAAATGCACACCTGCCCTGTTGTTCTCATCATCGGCCCGATTGTATGCTTCACTGTCAATGACAGCGCCCATGCCTTCTTGCACGACTACAACATAAGCATTTTCATTATCCTCATCATCCTCTAAACTGAAGAGCTTGGAGGATTTTACACCAGAGAGCTTGGAGGTATGCGCAGTGAGCTGAGGATTGCCACCCCCCACAAATTGGGATAGTTTTTTGTACAACTTCTGGAAGCCTTTACCCACATCTTCAAACTGCACAATTTAGAAACACACATTTTTGAGAGTGCAGCCATGACATTTGGCAGTATGCCTTTTTTTTAACATACATGACTAACATGACTAGGCAGAAAAACAGCAGAGCACTATGTAACATCAAATGTCACTGATGCAGCACACCATCCCTTATGTATGAGTTATTGCATCTCACCACTTCCAAAACATCGTTACCGGCTGACTTCTTCTGGAGAGGGATTTTGTGGACAGTGACTCGAACATTCTTCACAGCATACAGCTCCTTCCTGTAAACACAAAGCGTTCAAAAACACATTAATAAGGACTCAGACAATAAGAAGCTTGTAATCAATATCAGGACCTTGTACCTGAGATCATCAGTCATGGCAACAACACCAGTTGCTGCCGAGCCATCAATCTCTAATCTGGGAGGCACTTCCTCTGCCAAGTCTTCGAAGATGCCCAGGTCCTCTGCTGGCAATTGGCTGCTGGAGGCCTCTTGAGTCACAATCTCATCCTGTTCCATACCTTCCCCTAAAGGTTTGCCTCTTGATTTGGAACCATTCTCATATGTGGAGCCTGTTTTTGTAATTGTGGACACCCTATGAAGAAACGAGTGCGCCACATTAGGCTGGATATCCTTGACATAGAGACCCTTCAGGCAGGCCACCACCTTCTGCTCCTCCCCCCTGGTCTTCTTTTCTTCTTGGAATGACATCTAATGCAACAGGCATTATTGCAGTAAGCATCCTGCTAATCATCATAATGTATTAACTGCTTCATATTGTACCAGCAAGTAGAGAGAGAGGGCTTAATGCTGCCTGCAGTATTCATGAATCGCAATCAGAAAACTAACCAAAGCAAGTTCAGACTATCTTTGACTTCCAGCAGTATGACCATGATCATTAAAAAGTCTCGAAACAACAGAAGAGCAGGATGAGAAACCTTGATGTCGTGAGATATGACACTTCCACAACTCCACTACAATACTTACCAGTCCCAACATTATCTCCTCTCCTGGTACAAGTTGATGGTTGAACACACCCTTCACTTTCATGAAGGTCACCAGCGAATTGACCAGGCGAATCAGCACCTCATGAACTATCACGGTGTCCAAGACCTACAACCAATGGTGGACAGGGTACTGATAGTAACAATTGTGTTTCATTGGCAGTCTTAGGGTCTGTGTAGCATCTGTGGGATAAGTATATAGACTTCATACATGCTAAGTATAAGCATCCATGCATGCTGAAGTGTTTGATTTTCTGTATTGCCTGTCTTTTTAGCTTGTAATAAGACAAGAAACCACCCGAACTAAAAAACTTTTGATCATTTCCCCTTCACTTTTAAGTTAAATGAGCATGATTAGAAATTGAGAGCTGCAACGCACCTTGAAGGGTGAAGGAAAATTTTGCATGAAGGCTTTTCTCACAAACTCCAGGGACCGTAACACTCTCTTCCAATTAGCATAAGCCATTCGCTCTATGAAGCTACCAGTCTGTGATTTAGACGTGATAAAGGAGGTGGACCATTTAAGATATTATTAACACTCTCCAAAACTGTTGAAAATAATGACACGAGCTGTGATCTGGTAAGCTCAATCACCTCATCTAACCACTTCTAGACCTGCTTTCATGGCTTTCATCTTACCATCATGATTCGCCTCTCTTCTTTACGCTGGGCCTCCTTCTTAGCTGCCTCCTCCTTCTCTTTGTCCAACATTTTCTGAGCAGATGAGCTTTTCTTGGATGCCAGAGCTACAGCTACAGCAATGGATGTCGAGTTTGCAGCAGCAGTCAATGTTGTTGCTGTAGGCTGGTCAGTCGAGTCAACCGTGTTGTTGGCCATCAAAGGGATGAGAGAGCCTTGCTTAACCAGAGACCCTTGCTTTGTGATGGTAGCCTGGCTTGCCAGAGCAGCCTCGCTGATCATGATAGAAAGCAATACAGATGATGGCATGGTAACTGTCGATGTCTGAATGAATGACGATGAGTGATAAGCCCACTTAAAGTTTGGGCTGTCATAATACTAGCTGCATATGTAACTTCACCATATCCCAGTCAAGAAGAAGCAATTCCTAATCCCATATGGAAAATCAAGACATACTTTACATACTTTACATACTTTGAGCCAGTGCTGTTGCCAGTCCTCCTCCATGGAAGTTTCCAAAATGCATTTTTCTGCACACCAGATGCGAGAATCTCCAAGCCAGGGCGATTTGACGCCAGAATAGTAAAGATTTCCAGAGGTGTGGCTTCCTCTCTAAAAACAAAGAACATTCTGTCAGCATCCTTCACAACTCTCATACAAGTAGCCCAGTTGTGAATGTCATGACTTTCAAATGAGAACCAGGGTAGGGTGGAGGAGCACTGCATTTAGCAGCTCTAAAAATCAAGATATGCTGTTACTCGTTCCGAGTGATATTGAATGACAAAAAGGGTGATGAGGTCTGAAGAATCTCACTTGCGCAATAGGGACTTTCTGTTTTTCAGCTCCTTTTGCCAAACCTTCACCATGTCATTGAGGTTCCAGCGATGAACGTTCTCACTTGTGTAATCCTGAGAAAAAGGTTACTACGTCCGTCATGTCTGCCTGGATGTACCGTACCTTTTCTGACATTACTCTAAAGCTACCTATAGCAACAGGCTTTGCCCAACAGATAGATATCAAGTGCGCAATCATTTGAAAGACAAATATCACTTATCCCTAGTGGCTTTTCACTTACTTGCTCTTCCATAACATACAGGATCTCATTCTTCTCTTCAGTGGACAGCTCAGAGCAGACAAATGTATCTTCCTCGCTGTCGTCATCCTCGGAGCCAGCATCATCCGCAATGTAGGCATAGAAAGAATTGTCCTGAGCAGTGTTGTGTGGAAACGTCAAAATCAACAAGAGTTTATGAAAGCTAACACTTAGTTCATAGAACAAGCTGCCCTCACCGCTCCTTTCTCCATCCAATTGTTCATCTTAAGAGGCGCAGAGGCATCATCATGCCTTAAGCCACCCTTAGTCTTTTGATCATCTCTGAACTCAAGACAATATCCCGCGTTAGTGGAGTGCGTGCTCTCTCATTTATCAGATGCATAAAAGGGAAATGACACTTATTTGTCAAATTATGGGCAAATGGATATGTCCATGCACTAATGTCTTCCATACAGGGTCTTCTCCTCATGTGCCTTTTTAACACACAAGCATGTGCACCTACTCACATGTACTCTAGAACCTTGTTAACACACAAGCATGTGCACGTACTCACATGCACTCTAGAACCTTGTTAACACACAAGCATGTGCACCTACTCACATGTACTCTAGAACCTTGTTAACACACAAGCATGTGCACCTACTCACATGTACTCTAGAACCTTGTTAACACACAAGCATGTGCACGTACTCACATGTACTCTAGAATCTTGTCATTTTTTGTCTTGAGGATCATGTCGAATAGATCATTAGTTCGTTCTGTAATGCGCTGCTGCTGAACCTTCTTGACAGTTTCAAGCTGAATGTTAACATTAGCCAGATACCTAAAATCACAACAACAAACACATAAGCGTCCTATGTGACATAGCCATCAGTGCCTGTGTGACTATCAGCTGAGGTTCTGACAGAGCAGGATGGTTCTGACAGAGTAACACTGCAAAATATTGCTCAAACGCTGACTTCTGCATCTAAAGATGCTTATCCTAATCAAAGCTTGATGATTATAATGATAAACACTCATCATTGGCTGCATTGACTTACTTGAGTCCAAAAAATATAATGGCCACCATGGCTCCCAAACCACAAGTAACAGCTATGATCAAGCTGAGGATGATGAGAAGGAGGAGGGTTGAGTTGTATGAAGCTGCACCCAACGTCACATCCTACATATTAAAATGGAGGGCTGAAATGAAATGCTATCCAGAGGACAGAGAGCCACAGCTGGCTCTGATTAAGATCGATGCTCTCCTTCTGGTTGAGGCTACGCTCAAGCTGGTAGCTTGATGCACTTGTTACTGATTACACAGGCCATTTATAGAGCATGTTCTATCATGACTCCTAGGAAGGAAATGCCAGTGATGACTATAAAGAAACTTGCCCTACTGAAGACACGATTTGCACTGCATCAAACTTACAGCAAACGTAGCTTCTTGCTGATTGTTTAGGGCAACTCTGTTCTTAGTGTAGAAGTAGGAGGTAACATTATCAGCTGCATATCCTGTCATGTGCACATACTGGTTCCTCGTCAGGAAGCCAGCAGGTGTGAGAGAGTCTACAGACCCATACCACCTGAAAATATACAATCACTTCTTTAAAAAATCTCAGTTCCAGCAGTAGAAGGGAACAGAAATTCCTTTTTCAAATAAAATATGTAAGCACTAGCAGAGAATGATCAAGTACCTTCAACTGGTTTTTCTACATCCTCTCCAACAAGACAATATCAATTGAATGTATGCAACATTTGTCATTATTTGCCTTGGTGGAGTGTTCCATCCTTAATGATGAGCAGCCCAGCAGTACATTCATGCCTCTGTGAGGAAAATGAGAGATCAAGTCAACAAGGATGTGACTCACTGGTAGCTTGTAAGGTTTGTTGGAAATTGGCCAAAATAAGCAGTCTCGTTGAATGTTGGACCATTCTCTCCAAGAGCAGGGTTGGCATATGCTGAGGTGCCATTAGGGAAGGCACAAGGGCTTAGGGGTGTGCCGGTAACATTAGTGACCACCGTTCGGTTCACAAGGCAGTTGTCCCTGTAGTAAGGCAAACCACAATCTCAAATAAATCATGGCATGGCATGGCATGCCATGCCATGCTTTTACTAAAACCATTCATCATCCAAGAGCATGTGCGAGCCGTGCTGTAGGGAGGTCATTGCAGTCAGTCTAACGTGGATCACAAATTGGGCTTGAGTACTGGACTGTTCTAAACCTGTCATAGTCACGTCATAAACGGCTACTTCAGCAAGAGTCAGAATATTTCAAAGCTGTACTCAAAGTAATTTGGTCTGCAATGTGCAGAGTCAACTTTATAACATCCTTAACAAAGGTCAACTCTACAGGTTACCTGTAAACATAGTAACTGGAATAGCAATGTGCTGAAGAGTTACAGACTCTCTTGTGACGCCAAGATGGGCCTGCCCCTATCACTGTGCCAGTGGAGGTATCCTCATAGCCTGGATCCGTGTCAGTGATACCTGGAGGTAAAGTCACAGCACGAAGCACATGTCTCTCCTTGCTTTCAATCTTACACACAGCTGCGAAATGCATACATTACGCTACATTCTGCAAGGTAGCAGGTAAGAAAACCCATCAAGGTCTGAGACCTCTGGTTTCTTGTCACCCTCAAGATTCTATGCACTCAGATGAATCATAGATTGGGACAACCATCATCTGCCTCTTGACAATCATGGAAGTAATTTGCAACATGGGTCCCATCACCTAACTCACCATCTGCAGTGATGCTGTCATAGTACAGAGTCTCATTCTGGAAGGGCTCTCGCAGCACACTCTTTAAGTACCAGCCTGTGTTGCTGGATAGGTTAGCTGCAGAACTCCCAGGCAGGTTGCTGTTGAAGGACTTTAGCATTTAGCAAAATGAAATTTCTGTCAGAACATTAAATTACAAAACAGACTCTGTCTACCTATGTTGCCCAAGTTCCTACATTGCAGACTACCTACTTAAACTCTGTGAGTATCAGAGTATAAGGCAGCTCACATTATAATTTAACTCACATAAAACAAATCAGAGTTCCTGATAAGTCTCATGGACAGCTCATTGTTGGACACCTCAGTCGTCTCCGAATCCCGCCAGTCGATGTACTCGACAGCTCCCGTAGCAGAGCTGCACACTGCAGGGCTCATCCTCAAATACAAATGATTTATCTCAGGTACCAGCGTTCCTACGAACAGAAAAAATAATGCGCAGGCTGATCACTTGCTTTAATTAGGCAGGAATCGACATAGGAAAAGTCACATGCATGATAATTGGACAAAAAGAGATCACATGCACCTATAGCTTGATGGTCAGCTAAGCTTACTGGGAGGATTGGAGGTGCTGAAAGGTGTTCCATTATCGTACCTCCAGACATGAGGTAGAAGTAAGCTGGCTCCACATCCATGTACACCTTGCGGCTCACCCAGAACCAGAGCTGATGAGTTGGTATGCCTTCACCAGTCATGTGGTACACCATCAGTGTGTCGCTGCATGAGGACTGACCACTTGTGCAAGGGAGCATGATGTTCTGGTAGGTCACTAAATCTTGAGGTGCAAATGACATGTCATAATTGTCGGCGTAGCCCTGTGGGAGCAGTGAAGCAATCGCTGTCACTTCCTGTTGGTAGGATACTATTCTTTACGGTACTAGGTTGGTTGTGTACCTTGCATTCACAAATGCCTTGAGAAGAATCCAATGCCACAAATTATTCAGGCCAAGAGAAGACTAAGAATTTGAACGAGGCACTGCGCTGTTTGACCTACTTTGTAAAAGCACTTCAGGGTTCCATCTGAACCCTGACAGTTCTGCACCATGGTTTGATATGCTCCTGTTGCGTTTTTCCAGTCCATTTCAAAAGGCAGCACCTGCAACTTGCCAGCAAGTATCAGACACTGAGCAACATCTCATTGATTGGCATTACACCATGAATGAAGGTGATCCCCTCTCAAAGCAAAGAACAGGCACTTCCTAACATAACCTTGTTTAGCTTTACACCTTGAATTAAGATGAACCGCTCAGCAAGCAGAGAGCCACATACGAGAGACATAACAAGGTGCGCAACACAAAGACCTTGTAATTGAAGTGTCTAATGGTCACACCTGAGCATGAATTGTGCCCTCTCCATTGCTGACATTGTAGCGAGGGAGGCATGTCACAGGTTCACAGCCAGGTAGGATGGGCTTGCCAGCCAGGGACCCATACACTCTGAAATCATTTGGATAGAAACCTGACTGGCCACCATTAGGCCACCTGAAGAGGAAGGTTCCAGAGTTAAAGGAGGATAACCCATAAGGATCTCTAGGATTTTGAAAGAGCAGACAAAAATAATTGCCTCCACTTTGAGTCAAAGGTAGCAGGGACACAATCATTTGGACAAGAGTAGATGTCTGAGAATGGTGTCCAATTAGATGGGAACTTGAACGCAAACAATATGAGCCAAATATCAGCCTCTGAACATTGATGTTTCTAAGTCACAAATAGAACAAATTTTAAACAGCAGTTTAGAGTTATGGGCTGGATGCTGAGGCTTGCCTCTCGTCCATGCAGAAAGCAGGTAGTGCCTGACCCCATTTTAATCCAATGGAAGCATTTGCAAATTCGAAATAGGAGAAGTTGGTGCTACCCTGCAATTATATACAGAGATTCAATCGTTGGGATGTGTAGTTCGTGTCCTTGTTATATTTAAATCAGAAATACTGCACAATCAGCGCTGCTGTAAGAGTAGGAATGTCTGCATGCAGAGGACATTCAGAAAGAAGATGCAATAGATGTCAAACGAAAGTTGACAACACAGGCATGACAAACAATATACCTGGATCCCGTTGCCCCACTCAGGTGGGCATGGCAACAATCCCAGAGTATTCGGATCTGTGCTCTTCTGGAATCCAGGCATGTGGGAATTCTGGATGATGCCATCTCCATTGGTATTGTAGAGTATGGAGTTGTCAGTGATAGCAAGTAGATTCCCAGTTGAGTTACCGGACGAGTATGAGGCACCAATCTTCAGAAACGTTCCAGCATAGCACCAAGGGTTGAATAACATGCCCCTAAACATAGATACAAAACCAACTCTACACCAAGAGCTACGGTCTAGAGTCCCACAGGCAGACAATCTCTAATAAAACGTTTTACATCTGATGGCAAGAGGTTGTACACACATGTAGGAATCCTTGCAAGCTGATTTCAAATTTGAATCTGCTCAGACACAGAGCTGATCCCAAATAACTCACTTTTTCCCCAAGAAGGATAGTGTACTCAAGGACTGGATATTCAAATTGAAGACTTGATAGCTGACTCGATCTGATGTCACCGTGGGCGACAAAAGTTTGGCAGCAAAAATATTGTACTGCACATGTCGGAGGACAAATTTCTTAAAAATGGGGGAAAGAAATCCATGACATGAGGAAATCAAATCACTGATGCCCGAAACAAAAAGAAGAGGACAAAAGTCCCAAGAACTCTGGAAGAAAGGTTTTTAGTAGCAGAGAGAAGACACACAGAAAAATGAGAAGCAATGAGGTAAGCCCAAATAATGAAGTAGAGAAGGACCAGTTTTTTAAACCGAAATAAAAGAATTCATACTATTCCAAGGATGTGCAAAAGTGGTCATTGTTGATGTCCATGTTACAGACATGTTTGACCTGCATGATGCAACTCACCTGAGTGTCATCGCTGATGTTGAAATAAGGTATGGCATACGACCCGATGTCGGCTGTAGTGAACACCTGCCTCAGGTATATCATCACATCCTCATAGAGAGTGTCATCCCATGTAGACCGGTTGTAGTACTGTGGAGGAACCCTGTTGTGATGAGGATGTTTGTTAGGTGAGAACTAAGGGGGAAGTCTGTTGCAATGAGGGCGTTTGTTAGGTGAGAACTAAGGGGGAAGTCTGTTGCGATGAGGATGTTTGTTAGGTGAGAACTAAGGGGGAGGTCTGCTGTGATGAGGGCTTTTGTTGGGTTAAGTCTAAAGAGGTGTCCCTGTCATGAGGAGAAACTGACAGTTTCATAGCTAACCTGGTTCCATCCATGAAGAAACATTCTGGGCAGCTGGAGGAGGTAGCGGTGCTGTCATAGGCCTTCCCACTCAGTCGGGGGTCATAATCAGGGAAAGGACGGCACTCCCGTGGAATGTATCCACCATAATCAACACGTGGCAGAGAACTCACATTTGCAGGCATGTTTTTTATACGCCAGGTAGAGGGATTGCCTGCTTCAAGTCATGAAAGAGGCATTAAATGTAGTAAACCTCGTGTCTAAACCTCTGCTGCATTGCACCTCAAACCACAAGTGAGAAAACTATTATTCAATGTGTTCCAGACACTCACCAGATGTGTAGTTGCAATTAAGATACAGTGAAGAGGCTGAGAATGAGGAAGCTACATACTGCCCAGCGCCTGCAACTGCACAGTACTTGGTAGTGGAGGTGACAGCAAGGTTGGATTGTAGCTGAAGATAGGTGCAGTTGGAGTACAGCTGCAACAGAAGACCTCGAAGCTCATTTGCGCTGATCAGGCCATCATAGTTCACATCAAATGCGCTGCACACAGCACAAAGCAAGAACAGAGAATGAAGACCCTGCTCTATTCAGAAGCGTCACTCAAGAAAGTACCAAGGAGGGTCATTGCATGCACCATTATTGAAGGGAAAACAAATTTCAGCAACTGGTTTAAATTACTGCTGAGACCACACACCTGATCACAAGGGCTAAAGCATCCATGTTGTTGTTTGCAGTGCTGTATCTGTCCATCGGCCACTCTGGAGAGCCACAAGTGCGCTGGCATCCAGAAGCAGGGTCACACAATCCAAAGGTTGGTTCGGTTATGTTGATGCTTGTACCTTGACATCTACACAGAAGAGCAAGGACAAGATTAAGATTGAAGGCCCTGATATTGTTTGGAGGGAGGTCACAAATACAGGACTGTGATGAGATGGAATGAAGTCAAATCACTGAATGCTTATCATGTGGCAGAAAACTAAAGAACACACCATCTTTTCTGTACGATCATTCATTCTAGAAAAGTGTAGACACAGGTATTCTCTCCTCAGGGTATTGCTACGCACTGCTTTTAATGAGAATTTCAGGATATGTGTAATATGATGCTCACCAACTAATCTCGATCATCGTGAAATTATGTGTGAAATGATGCATTGCTAAATACAAAGCTGATATTCACCTCCATACCCATGCACAGGTAAATGTAAATATGGCATCCATCTCCATACGCATGCATAGGTAAATATAATACTGATATTCACCTCCACATGCATGCATTGTTAAATATGATACTGATATTCACCTCCACATGCATGCATTGTTAAATATGATACTGATATTCACCTCCATACGCATGCATAGGTAAATATAATACTGATATTCACCTCCACATGCATGCATTGTTAAATATAATACTGATATTCACCTCCACATGCATGCATTGTTAAATGTAATACTGATATTCACCTCCATACGCATGCATTGTTAAATATAATACTGATATTCACCTCCACATGCATGCATTGTTAAATATAATACTGATATTCACCTCCACATGCATGCATTGTTGCAGACTGGAGTTGTGTTGCCTAAGGCAGTACAGTTATCAAAGCAGTCCTGGATGCCACTGTTGGTGTTGTAAAGGGTTGTGAATGGAGGGAAAACCATTTGAAGGCGCTGTGATAGGTCTACCATAGTGATAGCCTAAGGAGGCATGAAAAAGAAGAACATATCAGCATTTACAGGAGGATTGACAACCACGAAACAAAATGCAACTACATCTTGCCTGTGACGCAAGGCATGTAAGCCCTTAGTAGGACTGACCTGGGTGGCTTGCGTGGTGTCTGGAGAACTGAACACAGTATCTAAGACCTGTTTTGCCTGGTTTGCGGTTAAGGACAGAGAGCCTTCACCCAAGCTCAGTCCCAGTCTGCTTAATCCATCAAGGAACTCAGTCTGAAAGAAATCAAAATAAATTTTTTATTAATGTTACCTTAGAGCCGATGAATACTGTCCTGATAGACTTTAAGGAGAACACAAAAAAGGATGACAGTGGTGACGACATGAAACCATGCAAACGATCAGGTTGTAATTATGCAAGGCAATATATTTGTGTGAAAACGCTCCATTCATTCCTCTGGCTTACTTGAGTGATCACCCCATCTACAACAGTGTCATAGAACATGTATGCCTGCTGCTGCACACTGTTGGGATCAGCAGCATCACACTGCAGCAAAAAAGTGTGAATGAGAGGAAGGTGGCGATAAGCGTGCAGAACAGCAGCTGGAGCTGACCTGAGAAGCTAAAACCATTACCATACTTCGAATCATGCAATTCAGCACTCTCAACATTTAAAATAATGGATGCATGGCGCACCATGCATCCTCCATGCAATCATGGGCAGTGCTATTTGGTTGAGCTTTGTGTTGATGCTATTACCAGGGATGTTTGCAAGAGTGTGAGCAATACAATTTAGCTGCTCTGTGATCATGCAGCGGATGGTAGACACTGAGCGGTGTCATAAATCCTAAAATCAATTAAAATGCATGCACCCTCACAACCCAGTACCTCCAAGAAGTCAAGGGGAATCTGCTCTACCAAAGGCGACGCTGCACATATGAAGTTGCTAGGGTTGCGGTACAGCAGTACTGTGTTCCGGTTGTCCTCAATAATCACATCATTGTTGAAGTTGGTGCCAGTAGTGTTGAAATTAAGGAAATCCAACCTGAGGGTCCATGTGATTCATTTACAAGGGAGCACAATCTGTCATGGATGGCTGAGAATGTTACGTAACCATATTTCCAAGCTCAGTAAGGTCATCAGTTCTAGTGCATTACATTGAGATAAGATGAGGTATTTTGTTAGAATAGACAACTGAAGCATGGTGTGAACTAGTGTACAGAAATAATAGGATAACTGTAAACAGATAGGCCATGGTACAAACAATAAGGCATGTTGACATCAACCCACCTCACGAACGAGGCCTGGAACCTTCCAGCGCCTGCAGTGTATGAGATGTAGCCAATGCGAGCATAGTACAAGTCAACAGCTATGGCACCGCCTGTGATCAAAAGATCTGGTATGTACTTGGTAGACACAGATTGCCAAGGATACCTGGCATCCAGGACCAAAAACCTGCAGACCGTTTGGAATGCTTGGGCCCTTTTGATCTGAGAAGGGTTGTTTACATGACAGCATGGCAGTCTTGCTGTGGTCACAGAGACGGAACTCTCTGATGTACTAAAGAATTGTGAGATACATCACTCAATCAAATGATGCAAGCATCTGTTGGATCTCTCTACGTGGACTTATTCAAACATGAAAAGAAGCACATGTATGTATGAGAGTGCTTGCATGATCTTGCTCGCATGGTACCTCTTTTACACTCACTGATCATCAATACGAAGGACTGATGGGTTCACACTCGTGCTTGTGTCAGCTGCGACTTGTATTGGCACTCTCCTTGCACTTACTCCCTTCATGACAACCTGAGCAATAGAATATGAAACTGATAAAACTAATGTCCCTTCATGCTGAAGCTAAATCAATGAAGAGATGGGAGTTTCATACCCAATAGAAATCATGTGCAGTATTGCAATAGAAATCATGTGCAATATTGCAATAGAAATCATGTGCAGTATTGCAATAGAAATCATGTGCAGTATGCAATTTTATTGATAAATGTTATCAAGAATTTTTTTTACCAAAAGCAAGCGAAACTTCAGGCAGTGTAAAAATGAACATGTAGACAATTAAGAATGTACCTGAAACTTTCAGTAGGCAATATGGGGGTATCTTAGTACACCATATTGTAACCAAGCTCAAGGCGCATGTCCATGTTGGACATGAGGTTCTCACATCGGTCATGCCTTCAGTCATGACAACACCTACTACATCTTACTAAGGCACAGGACGACTCGCATGACTGATAAACTCCAGGCACAAAAGAAGCAGGACAGGACTGCCCTTGTACGGTGACTGTCAGTTGGAACTGTTGACACCCTGTGGTGCTGTTTGTTACAGCTACTTCAGCTACAGTAGGCGCAGTAGATCTGGTCAGGAAGGGACAGAGAGTGGAGGACGTCAGAATGAGTTGTCTAATAAGAATGCATCATTCACCCCAAATGGTATCACAATGGAAGCTTAACATCTCATGAAAAGTGACAAGCAGTACATCTCATTATGAGTGACAAGTGAAAGGGGCTTCTCACAAGATCAAAGAGCATCCACAATCCTACATTCAGTTAGCTGCTAGGAGAAAAGACTACATAGGGTACATAGGGAAAGTACAATCACAACAACATATACTTCAGCAGGAAATACTTACCCCATCAAGCTCTGGGAGTACAGAGTGTACCCTGACCCTGCATGGGATGTCACTTGCACATGGCAAGAGGAAGTTTTTAACACAATGCCTGTCAGCCGCTTCCGAGGAGCCCCAAGGTTACAAATGTACCTACTCAACAATACAAACCTCCAGGGATCACAACTGAGTTTCAACTGGTGCATTACTAGGAATTAGTCAACTGTTACATTACTAGGAATTAGTTAAATGGTAGATTAAAAGCTCCTCAACTGTCAGCGCCTTCACAATCATGTACACAGTAAATTAATGCAGGATCATCATTCAACTCGGCACTCAATCATGTACACAGTGAATCAATGCAGGATCATCATTCAACTCGGCACTCAATCAACAAAGCATTCCTCCCTACTTTTGATTTGTTGGCGCAGTGTAAGCAATGGTTGTGGCATTAGGCTCCTGTCCCCAGTTCCCATAAAAAGACCCCAAGTCATGGTATTTAGAAGTGCTTACGGCATAGAAATCTGGGTCTATGAGAGGGAAAAGAAAATTCCTGCGCAAGGATAAATAACAGTCCTTTGATCCCACCAGCATACAACATATGCCTCATCAATGAGCCCTATCTAAACCCTGGAGCATTAGGACATTGTGCAGAAGCTCAGGCACAGGACTGCAAACCCTAGAATGCCTCATCAAGTCCACACATTTATTTATGAAGCAGCAACATGACCGTCGTTTTTGCGACAGCATTACCTGTCCAGGTAGTAGTCATCAAAACTGAAGCCATATGGAATGTCAGAATAGTTGCGAGCCACTTCCTCAAGGTCCACAGGCACTCCACCGCTGCTTACGCAGGCTGAAGCGCAAATCCTAAGAGGAACACAAATTTGGAGTGGCTGCTCAGCTAAGCACTTCACCAAGCTTAATCGGCGTAGCAGGAGTCATTCTAATTTCATTTGACGAGGCACACTAACTTGCAGCATTTATTTTCAGCATTTGTTATAATCATTTCTTGTTTATTAGTCATTAAAAAAAATCATACTTGTAGTTCTGAATCATTTTTGTGTAGCCCTTGCTGTAACTCAAGCTGGTGTCATACGTACGAGTCACATTCAGAATATCCTGCAATTACATCAAATTGTGTCATAATGATCAAGTAAGTAAAAGACACGAGAACTCTTCTCAGGAAAGATTTTAGATATCTCATAATGTTGAGATGACACACTCAACCCTCACAATCTGCTGGCTGTGGACTCACTTGCAGGTTCCATCCAGGATCACCCACAGAGTCGAGCAGGAGATGGACTTTGTAGGTGGTGGCTGCAATCCTGTATGTTGTGCAATGAAGAAGGTGATGTGTTGCTTAGCTTACATGAAACAAGTTCTTCTAGAGCATTGCAACACATTACTGAGACAAGGTTTCAAACAAGGCTTTATTTTTTTGAATAAACATGGCATCCTCAAAGCAATGTCCTCAGATTTAAAACAGCACAATGCGAACAACAACAAGCTAGGGCACGCACTCTGTGGGAGTTGCCTGGCTGCTCACTGGCAGATAGTAGTCATCAACTTGGAGTGGGAAGCCGCCAGTAGACCTGTCAATTATGATAATTGATATTAGAAATCACTGGAGGTAACACATGAGGCATGAATGAAATGTCACAAATATTTTTTGCTGAGAGCTAAGGACTCAAAACGACATCCGTTTCCATGTGAATTCTTGCCATGTGAATGCTTGCCATGTGAACATGACTCCAGCAAATTAGGTAAGACACAGGTAGATGCCATCATTCACATATAAGTTGTACTTTGAACGCTAATGAACGGTATTGAAGCAACTTTCAAAAGATGTCCTGAATCTTACTGCTTCAGGCTGTATGATGTGGAGTATGTTGTTCCTGTTGTTGTTGAGACCTGAAGAACAGTTGTTACGAGATATGAAAGCAAACTGCTCAAGTTTCAGAATACCATACTAGGAAAATGAGCATGGTCAGAATCATCATGATACAGAGAAGTACGGTTTAAATTTAACGACTAACATTTTTGTTCAAAATACTGAGACACTGCTACCACAGTCAGCATCTGAGCACATATCACAAAGTTGTCCTAAACCCTAAACCTCCCTCATTGAGAACCACTAACCTGTGAGACTGACAAATACTGCATGTTGAACAGTGAAAGCACAAAAAGGTAGACAAGCTGCAACACAACAAAGGGTTGGGAGTTAGGAGGTAAACCAAACAAGGCTGTTGGGAACATAAGGCTGCAAAAATATACATTATATAAATAACATGAAGGCGGTGAAGCTAATTAAGCGGAACATAGACAGTTCGGTTTCTATCCGTGATTATAATTAAATTGGAAATTAATACGCTATTTCTTTGAACAAGAGACATGATGATGACCAGTAGCAATGGATTTTGAACTCACCATTGAGGCGTTAAGACTTAGAAACACTACGATCTTTGTTAGAAGTGATAACTTTGCTAAGGACTCTCGTTGCGCCAACTGAGTACAAAGCAAGCAGTCCAATCAGTGCTGGGGAGGTAGAGACGATCATGAGCTTGTGCAGTAACAGGCACAAACTTCGAGCGTCAAAATAAGCATGTATTTTCACAATCATGATAAGGAATCCATTATGTATCTATTAATATTAAGTTCTTTTATAGCTTCAGGAAAAATGGTTTAAAGTGTTACATGTGGTGTCAGAAGTCTCTCTAAATAGATAAATCTTAACCGCACTTTCGCAAGTAACGCTCCTTTTTTCTTCAGGTCGTGAATTTCCTTAGCTGTCTTTGTTGCCAATTTTGCACCATCTCCTGCTGTCTTGGCTGCCATCATAGCACCATCACCTGCTGTCTTTGCAACAAGCATTGCCCCAGTCTCCACATTCTTGGCAGCGAACATGACACCTTTTCCAGCAAGCGTGAAGACATTTCCAACTCCTGGGAGAAAGTGGAAAAGATTATCAGTGCCATATGGCTGTGAGAGAGAGGCCTTGATATTCACATTCAAATTTGGCAAGAACAGTTTTCAAAACAAACTTGGCAAGAAAAAACTTAATTTCATCGAGCTGTATAAGTCTGGTATACGTGTCTTTTCCTACCCTGTACTCCTGAGTTTAAAATATCAAACGAGATTTTATTATTCTTGACTTCAGAGGCCACATTTAGCGCCTGGACCTAGGGAGACAATTCAGGAAACAATCAGCAGCAGGCGCCTTCGACATCGAAAGTTTCCCGAAAAATGAACCGACCTTTTCCGATTCTGGATGTACTTGATTTGAACTCATTTCAGATATTGAACTCATATGCAAGTGTTAAGCCTGAGAGTGCCCAATATACAGTACTTCATTACAGGTAATTTAGATACATTCAGTCCACATCATATTGCAACTCCTCTCGAATGTTTGGAGGAAAAGAGTGCATCTGACTTCGGAGCATTTGTGGGAGAAAGTGTCGATATTTCTGCGCATCTTAACTCTTCATCGAGTTTAGAATTTTGAAGGATCACATGCTTCACCCTTCCCATGGATACTCACAGCTGCATTCTGTCTACAGACTTGACTATGAGGCAAATCTTTTGACATATCTTGCGTTTTTCTCTCATAACTCAGATTTGTTGCTGCATGTTCTTAGCCACATCAACATTCAAAAACAAGTTTGACGATCACTGAGCGCCCTGTAGGGGCTATTTCTGGGCACAGACGATCTCTTCTTATAGGCGTCCAAGTTTACGCACCGCTTTACATGTTATTAAAACTTTACTCGGTCTTACAAAGATCAAAACATGTGCCTCAGGGTCATAAAAATGGCATCCTGCATCTGAGCATCTCAAAGTACAAGAAAAAGAGTAATAAAACAAAAAATCATCCAGCAGGATGGCAATATGGAGCTATCTAAACTACAAGTTATATAAAATTACTTTGCCTTCCCTTTACTTGGATTGGTGGGCACGTTTCCAACTACATTGCCAGAGCCTCCTTTTTTCTTTTTGCTGGTTTGCTGATGCCGTAGGACTTCCGCGTCTTTTCTCTTCAAAAACTCAGCTACAAAAGCACCTATGCCTGACGTCACAAACAGATACCAATCTCATTAAGTGAGAAAACCTCAATGATTTACGACATGAAACTTGGTGCTGACACAAGCAAGAACAATTGTATCAAGATAAAAATTTCAAGATTAGTGGTGAACCTTGAAGAGTTCCTTACCTGTTTTATTTCCCATGACCATCTGGCACATATCTGCCACCTCACTTCGGCTCTCGATAGCAAGTAATACGTCAATGAGACCAAAGTCCTCGCTGTTAATCAGACGTTTTAGCTGCTCCCTGCACCAGTCTTTAAAATCCCGTGACAGAGGAATGTCTCCAAACATTATTGGAGAGTCATCCTCAGACCTTACAGAGGGAGGATGTGAAGCGGCTGGCGCCAGCAAGGGGCGAGCAGTTGCAGGATGTGCAGCGGTCAACTTTGAGGGTGCCACATTGGTGCGCATGGGAGTGGCGACAGCTGGAGGGCTTGCCTTCTGAGCTGTGGCTGCCCATGCGCCCTTGCTGGCAGTTGTAGGGACCACCTTAGCAGCGGACAATGCTGGAGGTAGGCCCTTGGCAGCAACAGCAGCAGCAGTCATACCTGAGGGTCTGGTGGCTGGAGGGGGAGGAGGGGGGGGAGGTAAAGTAAGGACATGAGAGTTATCTTCCGAGGGATACTCCCAGAATAACTCGTCATCTTCTGCAGCAGCAGGTGCAGCATTTTGCTTTGCAATAGATGCCTGATGAGCTTGGCGCTGCCTGGCAGCACGCTCTTCCTCCTCTTGAACTTCTTTCAAAGAACGAATAGGTGCCACAGGAGGGGCCCAAGAGTGGGCTGCAGGTGCAGCAGCCTACAAAAAAGGAGATATTTGAGATATAAAGATGCTGTCATTGATTCTCCTTGGAGATGCAATTTAATCCAAGTTACAAAGTGGTAGGTATAACAGTAAGACGGAGCGTCATGGCGTGGGGTGCTCTCACTTTCATGCTCATGGGCTGTGGCGGTAGCAGGTCAGTGATATCATCCTCATCCACGTTGCCACCTTCAAGATCAGCTGCAGACTCCTCAAACATAATGTCTCTCATATTGGTGGTGGGTCCTTGTCTCCCCCCACCTGCTGCACTTCCACCCCAAGCTGCAGCCTTAGGAGCAGGGTTGGGGTTCAACTGGCGGTCCAAAATCTCCCTGCAACAGTGTATTTACAATATCATCCATCCACAACGTCGCTTCTGAAGACCTACACTGCTTGTTTACACTGTGCCACAACTCGTTACCGCCAGAGGAACTTTTTGCTTTATCACCAATATCTAACCCTGCTCTCACCCAATTGTCACTCCCCTTGTTGCTGCGGCTACTGCTGCAGCGGCAGCTGGGTTCAGTGTAGCTCCTCTCGCCTTCTGCTCCGATACCAAAGTGGCTCCAGCAGGTGGTCCACCTGTTGCAGCAACCTTAGACCATGCAGAGGAAGATGCAGTAGCCCCTCCCGCGTTGGCAACAGAGGGGACTCCTGCACTAGCAAGCTGCTGCTGTTGCTGCTGCTGCAGTTGCTCCTGAGCAGCACACTGCGCTTCCTCTTCCTGGATCTCTCTCAAGGTCTTGGCAACCGGACCTGAAGGCACATTTAAATGCACATCCTCAACAAAAGAACAACTCCAAAAATGAAACACGTAAATTACAGATATAACACAACATTGGATTAAGCAGAATTCAAAATTTTTGCACTACACATGTGCATAAAGCATTAAGCTTGCCAGGCAGTACAAGCAAATCGTATGTAAACAGTGTGGAAGCAGTGTGGAAGCACAGCATCAGGACCTACTCTGTGTACTGCCAGTGTGGAAGCACAGCATCAGGACCTACTCTGTATACTGCCAATGTGGAAGCACAGCATCAGGACCTACTCTGTGTACTGCCAGTGTGGAAGCACAGCATCAGGACCTACTCTGTGCACTGCCAGTGTGGAAGCACAGCATCAGGACCTACTCTGTGTACTGCCAGTGTGGAAGCACAGCATCAGGACCTACTCTGTGTACTGCCAGCTGGATCTTACCCTTTGCAGTCAGAGCTGCCCATGGAGCCACTTTTGGTTCCACCTTCTCCACAGCCGCCTCAGCTTCCCCAGATGCAGCTATGGAATGCGCGGTTGCCTGATCCAGCATGACAAGCTTCTTTCGTTCTGGCGGCTGAGGAGGAGGCGGTGCAGGAGCAGCGGTGACGAGCGCTTCAGGCGCAGTAGCAGCCGTGGGCTGTTTTAGAACAGGTGCGTCTATGGTGGCTAACGGTGACTGCATCCCGACTTGAGGCTGCTGTGCGACGCGCTGTGCTGCAACAAATAGCTGTTGGAGTGGTACCGGCATGTTTGCAAGATTATTAACTTTGGCAGCAGTAGCAGCAGTAACTGCGGCCTCTTGTGCTGGCAGGTGTGATGCTGCTTTAGTGTGGACTAGGGTTTCCACAGCAGTAGGGTTTTGGGTAGTTTCACTAGCAGGTTTGATAGTCTCCCCTGAAGGATGCCCTATCAAATTTGAGCTTACACCACCATTCAGCCCTGCAGCTCCACCCCATGCCACGACGCCATAACCTGGCTGCTGCTGCTGTGTTTGTGGCTGCGGTGGAGGTACTGGTGACTCCTTCTGCAGCTGCTGATTAGATGGAGGGAGCCAGGCATTCAGGCCAGAGTGTGCCATACCCCAGGAGGTCCCCTGGGGAGAGCCCTGAGGGGCTGTAGCATGTCCTGCGAGCACTGCAGCAGGCCCGTTGGGGAACTGCCGCCCAGCTTCTACAGTCCCAGGTCTTCCCAGGAACAAGGCTGGAGAGTTGTGCACAGGAAGGGGAGGTGGTGAGAGTGTGATGCTGGGCGCTTGCCAGGGAGTCTGGAGGTGAGCCTCGTTGCCCTTAGCCCCTGCCCAGGACGGCAGCTGTGGAGCTGTGCTGGGATGGAACATGCCTAGGGTGGAAGCCTCCTCAGAATTCTTGTGGATAGGGTCATAGGGTGAGATGAGAGCTGCGGAGGGCTGGTTTTGAGGCTGAATGGGGGGCTGAACGCTTAGTAGAGGAGACATGTTGTTGCCATTCAATTGTGAACCTACAGCTGCACCTGCTGCACCGTTTGTCAAGGAGATAGAATGCAGAGGAGGTTGATAAAGAGGCTGTTGCTGCTGTAGTACAGAAGATGTCTGTACTACAGGTTTACTGTAGTGACCTTGAGGTACAAAGCCAGGAGGTGCAGCACCATGATCAATCTTTTCCCACATCTTAACCATTGCTGCAAGAGGAACAAATGGGGCATCGGGCTCTGTAGCAGACCGGATAGGGAGATCCTGCGTGGTGACAGATAAAAAATTAGGAAGCGGGGACAGATCAACATTCAGAGGAGTTTGCAGTGATAGCAGAGCTGGAACAAGAGAAGAATAGAGAGAATGAGCCAAAAAGAGCATAAGTATGTTCTTTTGCTTCAGGCCTCAAACATCAAGCTTGTTGACAACAAGCTACACAATATCATAAGTAAAATGGAAACTGCATCATGTTCATTCACTACAATGACATAAAAAAGCCATAAAGCTTCACTCACATTTGGGAAGAATCCTGAGGCCAACCACTCAAGAATGTCCACTTTAGGGAAGGGTCCTTGAATTACACCCTGTTAGGCAGAAATTCAATATCACAATTAAATAAATGAATGACTTTGTAGCCTCAAGAGACTTGTCAAGGATGAAAGCTCAAGGTCACTTAACCTAATTAACTAATTTCTTGCTAACAAACCTCCAGGTTCTCAATGCTAGTAGGTCTCACTTGAGGGTCCCTATACATCCATTTATCCACAGCAAAGGCTTGGGGGGAGACCCAAGCCTTAGGTCCAGCTAATTCCTCTTCATACGGGGTATCTGGTGGAGTCATTGTGGGATCATGGAGACTTGAAGCATGTGCTGTTGAGCTGAGTCCAGAGGCCCAGCGTTTGAGAGAAGGGTCCATAGGTTGAGGCTCGGGTAGCGGTTCACCTGGATGCAAGACGCACATGTGCATTCAAAGGAAGGACGTTGGCTTGTATGGCATATACCAGTCACATGCCATTCCATATCTCTGCTTACACATCTGCCTTCAGGAGCAGTAATACCACATTGAAGTATGGTATTATGCTTATAGCAGAAAAACTCTGAAGCACTAAACTGCCTTATTATTCATGAAAGCCCCATGGACATTGTCTACACACACGAAAAGAGATGTACTTGGGAGAGCTGGCTTACATTCATGTAACCCCCATGGACATCGTCTATACACATGAAAAGAGGAGAGATATACCTGGGAGGAGCTCCGGGTAATCCACAGCAGCACTCAGCAAGGCAGGGGGAGCAGGAAGGTTACCTTCACTCAGGAAAATGGACAGCAGCACTATTATATGAAACTGAAGTTGTAGTTGGCTTAAGAGCCAGAAACACGGAGTGTGTATTTGCTTGAGAGTTTGAGGGAAAACAATAAGGGTGCATTGGAAACTTGCGGCAATCCTTGTTGGGACCCAACACATGACATTTGAGATGAGACATCTATGAGACACTATTAAAATGCTGTGGGGCGAGAGAATTGAGATTGTCAGTATGGTGCTTCGTGCTCTTTACCTCCAGTAGCTGACACAATGCTTTGCCTGATGTCATTCAGAACTTTGGTGTTGTAGCGACGGACACCATCAGCCAAATAATTCCCGTTCATGATCTCTACGGAGGACCTGGGATGCAAGCTGACAGCATCCCAGCGGTCCGGGACACCGGGTGCACCAGGAGCCCCAGCTGTTGATGAAAGGCCAGCATAACATTCAAATTATGTAAATGCTCATAATATGCAGGAATAACAAATATGTAGGTAAAGCATGCAAAGCTGGGGTGTATCTCAGAAAAGGTTATTGTACATTTTTCATGATGCCCGTATAGCCTGACAGAGTTGGAAGCATACTTCTGTGCACCAGGGCCTTACGTCTGGTCAGGCCACGGCCACGGCCTAAGGCGAAGCCCCTCCCTCTACTCATAGCACCCAAAGCATTTACATCATTCACAATATTCGCAGCTGCACCTGCCAGAGTGTACCTTGACTTCAGTTGATAGGTTATATTTGCGGTGATAAATGAAGTGAACAAAATGTGTGTGTACAGGCTACTACTACTTGCACTCGTCTAACCTGGCGACCTCCAACGATCTACAGCTGTTCCCCTCCCAGAGTCAGGGGTGGTGCCTACAGGCGATGGCAAAGAAGACTGTAAAAGAGATGCATGAGCGAGAGAGACGAGCACAACATCCTCACCATCTCCTCCCCAGCGATCGATTGCTACTTGGCGTTTTGCTGCTGCATCTGTTTCACCCATGCCAGGTAATCCCCAAGGATCCTTGTCCCTATTGCCAACCCAACGATCCTCAGGTTTTGCACCCACAACACCTCTGCCTCTCCCTGTTAAGTCTTGAGGAGGCGCTCCAGGAGCAGCGCTTGGAGGTGGAACCCAACGCTCATTAACTAGGGCATTGTAGAGTCACAGAAGTCAGCTGTCGAACTGCAAGTCGGCGACGAACGTATTCTTGACCTACCTAAGGATGTGCGAACACCGTCTTGCATGAGGGGCTGCGGGACCCATTTGGATGATGTATCGTCACCATTCCCACCCCATCTGTATCGTTAGGGAAAAGGTGCAGCTCATGACTGAGTTCAGATCTTTGAGTTCGCGCACTAGAGATCTCAAGATGTAATAAAAGTAGCAAGGCACCTTTCTCCTTCTTTTCTTATAAGATCTCTCTCATCCTCTCGCCACCCTGCCATGCCGCCAGCTCCGTAGACCTTATTAGGCTGCTTGTGTAGAGTGTCCCAAGTTGTCTTAAGTGGGGGCTGAGGGGATATCGTAGAGTTGTTTGCAGGCCAGTCATTACCGATCAAAGCACTCTTTGGGGGGTCTTGGAACTATGCATGCATGGCTTAGTTGAGTGGTTTTATTTCATTTGGATAGCTATCAAATAATTCTAACCTGATTAGCCTTTCCATATTTCCATTGAGGGGACAGCGGTATGTTATCTGTCGTCTCCATTTAGAAAGCCTCGTCAGCAGTAGTTATTAGGTAATGTTTTGAAAGTCTTAAGAGTTGATAGCTGTAACTTGGATTCGCTCGTGCACAGTCAGTTATTGACCCTGAGCCCTAGAGTAGACATTTGTGCGAGAAGTTGCAATATCTCAGCTCTCACCATTTACATATCATAAAATTGAACTTCAAGTAAACAGCGCTCCTGGTCAGAACATACAACTTTCATAGGATCTAAAAGGAGGGCACATGTCCTCTCCTATTCTCTTCAAATGGAATGGCAAAGAGCTGCAGATTGAGGCAGATCAAAATCAGACTGTTGCTGATGTAAAATCTATGCTGGAGGCTGAGACTAATGTTAATCCAAAGCGACAAAAGCTTTTAGGGTTGAAAACTAAAGATGGCAAACAGGCGACCGATGAAAGTATGGTGTCAGATCTTTTGTTGAAACCTGGTACCAGAGTTATGCTGATGGGGTGAATATGTCGTGGTCATTACATGATTTGTTTTGCTCTGACTAAGCTTAACATCCTGCATTGTAGATCTCCAGAAGACGTGATTAAGAAGATTATGAATGAAGCAGCAGCATCAACATCTGTTGTGGATGATTTTGACATAAATGATGATGGTGGGGGAGAAACTTTGCCCATAAAGGATCAGCCTGATGTTCTGGTGGGTGCTCTTTAAAAATAGATCAGCAAGAGCTCTCTTTAAAAGATGACACAGACCCTAAATTTACACAGGAAAAGTTGAGAAGGAGAATCAGCAATGTGGATGTCAAGGTTCTCAATGAGCCAAGAGTAAGAATTAGCCCTTTTATATTGTGTTGGGCCTTGCCTTGCTTTGTCCTGTAAGTTGATGAGGTCAAAAGAAGATTCACTAAAGCTTTTAGTCTGAATCATGTAACAATAAGGAGGCTTCAATGTCTTTTGTTGCAGAAAGGGAAGAAGTGCCTGGTTTTGGACATTGACTACACTCTGTTTGACTTGGGATCTCCCGCTGAGCGCCCAGATGAGCTGGCAAGGTAAGCTATTGTCCCATAGTAGTGACTAACTGTAGTGGATTCAGGATCTCGTGCAGTCAAACCATGAATTGTGAAGCCACAACTATCTGACGACTGATTTTGTGTAATTGAATTGTGACAGGCCTTATCTTCATGAGTTCCTAACAGCTTCTTATGAGCACTATGATATAGTGATTTGGAGCGCAACGTCCATGAAGTGGGTCGAAGTTAAAATGAGGGTGAGGAAGTGTCACCTCTTGTAGGAACATTATACTTTGCGTATCAAGACTTCTTTAAGACATAAGTATGAACAACCTGCATAGCTTTGACTAAGTACCAGCTCCTGGTGCTAAGTCATGATACGCCAAGTTGTTTGATTTGATTATCAAGCCTGTCTGGGTGCAAACTAGCGACTGATGACTTTTTGCTTGCTGTAATGGTGACTAGGAGCTTGGTGTGCTTAACCACCCTAATTATAAAGTCACATGCATGCTTGATCATGCTGCCATGGTAACTGTCAGCATGGAGAGATATGGGGTCTTCGATTGCAAGCCCCTAGCTTTTTTGTGGGCCAAGTTTCCTGAGCACTATGACGAGCACAACACCATCATGTTTGATGACCTTCGGCATGTACACTTGTCTAAATGAATATCTTGATAGGCCATTTTCAATACATCAAAAGATTGCTGATTTTTTGGAGATTGCGGCCTCCTCTTGTCAGGATTACTCCTGTACAAACATGATGTTCAAGAAGTTCTGCTTAAGGCTTAATGTAACATTCTCATAAAGGAAAATTTATTTCATGAGTAACTGTACATGTCCAGAATATACCGATATACCTGTGTTTACAGGCGCAACTTTGTGATGAATCCCCAGTGTGGGCTGAAGATCAGACCTTTCCGTCATGCACATCAGAACAGAGAATCTGATCGAGAACTGCAGCACCTAACACAGTACCTTCTCAAGATTGCTGCTTTTGAGAAGATTAGCCACCTAGATCACAGAAAGTGGGAGGAATTCCTTTTCAAGAGGGCTCATAAGTAACAGCTGTGTCTACTAAGCTAAAAAGTTAGCAATGTAGATAGTTGTCATAATGGGCCCATCATTGCATATTGTGATTACTTTTGTTCGGTGGTATCCCATGTCTAGTTAATTGTTAAGCTTCATGATTAGGTAGGTACCTACATCTTCTCTTAATCAGTGAGTACTGACTCTTGTCCCTTTTTTATTTTAAATTTTTATTTATCTAAAATAGCTTCTTCTCTAGGAATCGTTTGGACACCACGCTACAGTTACCCTTAGTGTACGTCGCTGCGTCTGCGACACATCGTTTTTGTATTCATTATTCTTAGTTGTACCATCCTTCATGTCTTAAATGGAGAGTTGTTACCATGGAGATAAACGATTGAGTGATCTAGTGTCTGATGTGATTAAAAAGAACGTAAAAGCTTCCTCTATCTGCATCTGGCATGTACGTGAGCTAGCATGGAGACTTTCGACTATGAATGCTCTTGATTGGTTAGGTTATTGCGATGAGAAGCAGGGAAGAGTGCTCTACATTGCTGTTGTGGAGCAACTCAATAACTTGACAAGTAATACCGGAGAAGACAGGCTAAAAAGCTACAGGTAACGATCTGATTTCATCATGTACAGAAAATCGTCTTTTAAAGGCACCATATCTTTTCTGCAGAGCATGGCTGATGTTGTTGCTGCAGATACTAAGACTAAGGCCTCAAGATGTGTGCAACCTATCATGCTTGGACATTGCTTCAAAGGTCAGCCTGGCCCTAGCAGTACATGTGATACTAAATTTATGATTCAGAACTTATGCGGACCTCATGCAATTCATCTCACTCTCCATGCCCATCATGCACTTGGACTTACTCACTGCAGGCCATGTTGAGTCTGGATTGGAGTGTAGCTGAAGCTGGTGTACAGCTACTAGCTATGACTCTAAATGCAGCCATCTGCAGTGATCCTTTGAGGCATTCAGTTACAGCAGACAGCTCAAAGCGTGTTCGGGCGGAGCAGAGTAACGGAGGGAATGTAAGATCTCAAGACTCTCTGAATCTTATTTGCATCGCCAATGGGATCAAGACCATGTGTCTATTTGCTGCTCAACATTGCAGCCCAACAGTGAGACTTTCAGCTCTCCACGCGTTGCATCAGGTGCAGAGTCCATGATAGAGACATTGGTAAACAGTGCATCTTAAAATGCAGGGTCGTGATGGAAACATTTCTGAGGCTCATGAACGGCACCTTGTCAGTAATGGGCGCGCAGAGAGGGCTCAAACAGTCAAAATATGTCTATAAGGGTTTAGGGTAAAGCTCTATAACAACCCCTCCCTGCAACCTCTGTTACTGAGGCCCCTATGGCTTCAGTCTCATCTTTTACCTGTTAATACATGACTGAAACCTGGTAAATTAACACATGAGATTGCTCACCTTCCTTGCATCAGGTCTTGCTCTGTCAGGAGGAGAACTCTATGCATGGTCTGCATCCTACGACATTGGTACAAGCATATCAAATTGCTGTTTTCAGTGGACTACAGGATCGTAGCAAGCAGGTGAAGCCTGCTCATAAGTTGCCTTTCCCATGTTTTGGACATGCTGTTGCTTACGTGTGATATTGCCTGGAAACCTTAGAATTTTTAAGTTTCTGCTCCTTGAGGGGAGCGCAACTTACTGTAATTCATGTTGTATACCTTGATGTGAAGCTAAAATAAAAACAAGCTTTTTTTTAGAATAACGCCATTTTGAGAGATCAAGAATTTTGAAGGTATCTGTTTCCCCAGGTGCGTGTGGGAGCCTGTCGATTGGCAATCTATTGTGCTGTGAGACTGGGCTCATCTACAAGGATGATGATGCAAGCCCCTGGCCACCCATCGTCAGCTGGGCCGGCAGCAAGCAAGCGATCTAATAAATGGAGAAAAGGGAAGAAGGTGCCTGTAGTGCCAGAGGAAGCAGGTGCCTCAACCGTAACTCAGGAACCGATACGGGAGGAGGTGCCCCTATTACAGCTGGGCCGACCGCTCAGTGTATGTGACCATGCCTTCCAGCGTTTGTGTGGGCTCATGCTGGACACCTGTCCCCTGCTGAAAGCTGAAGCTCTGAAGGGTCTAGCGGGTAAGAGAACCTAATTACATAAAGTAGTGACAGCCTGGACCTTTCCTTGTGCCACGTTTAAGGATTTGCTGGGCTTAAACTTTGATACCTATGTTGAAAATGATCAGGTGTAGTTGTTCCTGTGCAGTGCTCCCCCAAAGTATGCACGTAGTAAGAAGGTGAACTTGTTCCTGTGCAGTGCTCCCCCAAAGTATGCACGTAGTAAGAAGGTGAACTTGTTCCTGTGCAGTGCTCCCTGAAAGTTGCGCAAGAGTCCGTTTGCAAGCTTTCAGCAAGAAGACAACTTTGGTGGTGGATGAGGAGATAGGGGCTATCCCAAATGGAGTGGGAGACGCAAGTCCTGGGATGAAGGAGAGAGGGCAGGAGGTTGAGTCAGCTTTGCTGGACGAAGCAGTTGGTGCGCTTGTGAACGCCTCAGAAGATGAAGATGAGGCGGTAAGATTGAGGAGGGATCAAGCTTTAGACATACAGCTTAGAGATTTGACAAGGGTGTAAATGTCTAGGTGTAAGAGGGGATGAAAAAAGGGATGAGGTTGTGCTTGCAGTTGCAAAGCTCTTTCGTTTTATTTGGCCTGGTTGTTGAGTGCAAAATCTGTCCTGACTTACTAAGGCTAGACTGTCTATGACACAATAAGTAAAGCATTGTTTCTAGTAAATTTCTTTCTAAATTTTGTTTATGTGCTCTGAGTATAAACTGGTGTTTTTGCTACTGATGATGAGCAATTTTGCTCATGTCATTACGCTGATGATTTCAAGGCATCCTGGCTTCTTCACAATTGCTCTGTAGCTCTTTCTTGTCTCATACTATCTCCTTCACTTGAAGGTCCGCTGCGCATTAGCAAGTGCACTGGCCAGTTTGTCAAAAGGCCTTACACCTAACCAGGAGAGGGCTGTGGATGAGCAGGCCCTTGACTTCTTAGTGGATATGATGCATGACGAGGTGACAACATGAAACGCCTCAACAGCAAATGAAGGGCCTTGGAAGGAATTGGTGTCTCAAACAAGACCAGACCAGCTCAACAATGAAGATGTTATCTGCTTGTGTGTTCTGACTTAGTGCCTCCCTTTATTCACTATTCTTGTGCATTGTCACTCTTTGCCTCCCTCAGTGCACTGTGCTTGTGCATTTTCACTCTTTGCCTCCCTCAGTGTACAGTGCTTGTGCATTGTCACCCTTTGCCTACTGCAATGTAGTGTGCTTGTGCATTGTCACCCTTTGCCTCCCTCAGTGTAAAGTGCTTGTGCATTGTCACTCTTTGCCTCCCTCAGTGTACAGTGCTTGTGCATTGTCACTCTTTGCCTACTGCAATGTAGTGTGCTTGTGCATTGTCACTCTTTGCCTCCCTCAGTGCACTGTGCTTGTGCATTGTCACCCTTTGCCTACTGCAATGTAGTGTGCTTGTGCATTGTCACCATTTGCCTCCCTCAGTGTACAGTGCTTGTGCATTGTCACTCTTTGCCTACTGCAATGTAGTGTGTTTGTGCATTGTCACTCTTTGCCTACTGCAATGTAGTGTGCTTGTGCATTGTCACTCT
>BEGY01000063.1:263528-279080 GCA_002335675.1 Chlamydomonas eustigma | reverse complement strand
CCTCAGTGCACTGTGCTCGTGCATTGTCACTCTTTGCCTACTGCAATGTAGTGTGCTTGTGCATTGTCACTCTTTGCTAACTGCAATGTAGTGTGCTTGTGCATTGTCACTCTTTGCTAACTGCAATGTAGTGTGCTTGTGCATTGTCACTCTTTGCTAACTGCAATGTAGTGTGCTTGTGCATTGTCACGCTTTGCCTACTGCAATGTAGTGTGCTTGTGCATGGTCGCTCTTTGCCTACTGCAATGTAGTGTGCTTGTGCATTGTCACTCTTTGCCTCCCTCAGTGTACATTGCTTGTGCATTGTCACTCTTTGCCTACTGCAATGTAGTGTGCTTGTGCATTGTCACTCTTTGCTTCCCTCCGTGCACTGTGCTTGTACATTGTCACTCTTTGCCTACTGCAATGTAGTGTGCTTGTGCATTGTCACTCTTTGCCTACTGCAATGTAGTGTGCTTGTACATTCTGACTCTGAGCTTCCTTTGTAGGCCAACAGAGTCAGACGAGCTGCTGGTGCAAGTCTGTTGCAGCTCATTCAAAGAAGGGCATCCAATCCTGAGCAATCAAGCTATGCGATGCACTCAAACAAGGCTGTTAAGGGCTCAACATCAGCAGTGACATTCTTGGATGTTGAGCATTTGGAAGCAATCGTCAGCTGTTTGAATGACCCTGTGAACTCCGTACGGTCTGTTGCAAGGCAGGTACTGCTGGAATCCATCAAGTGCTTTCCTGGACTGGGAGGGATGGTTAAGATTCACATGGTGTTGAAGGTGAGTAAGAAGCTAGATCAGCAGTGGCACACTTGCCCTTGTAACAAATCCAGCACATGTTCGCATAGGTAGTAATTCTTTGCATTTGTGAATGCACAGGGCGCAAAAATGGCATCTTGAGATTTCTGTAGGTTTTGTTCTAACCTTAACCTGCTTTAGGGTTACATTCTGAAATGTAGGTTCTTCATGCTCTTTCTCTAGGCTTTGACCGACTCTTGGATCAGCTATGCTGTGGACAGACCTTTGATAAGTCAGTTTGCTTATGAGCTTGGGACAATTACGAGTCCTGCATCAATTAGGGAGGCTGCTACCTGGCTCCATAATTATTTTCCTGAAGACTTTGTGGAGGCCTGCAGACGAAGTGATGCTCATGAAGGGAATATACCAACAGACGCCACGATGAGTGCATCCATCATGTCTCCACTTGCTGTAGACACAGCATCATCAAAATCCTCTGTAGATAAATGGGGACAACATTCCATTTGCTTTCATCTCATTGCTGGCGCCCTCAAATCATATCCAGGGACTGATCTTTCGTACCTGAGCAGTACGTATTTGCAAGCTGTGAAGCAGCTTCAAGATCGACATCATAGTCAGGAGGCAACAATAGGGGCATCCTTACGCACCTCTAGCCCTCATAACCACATGCTGTTGCTGGGGAGTATGCGCATCTACTATGAAGGCCATCCAGGACCTGTGAAGGGGTTGCATGGCTTCCCTGTAATGCTGAAGCCTCTGATAAGCATCATGAAAGATGGAAATGATACTTGTCCGCCTCGAGACATCTGGTTGCAGGTGAAGAAACATGCTGGCAGTATTGCTCATCATCCACCTTAATGGCCTAGTGCTTGAAAGATTAGGACCTAGTACTTGGATATTTATGCAGATTATGGCTGCCTTGGTACAACATGTAGTTGCTGGTAGGTAATAAGACATAAGCCTGCCATGCTTTAGTACTTATACGGATCTGCTGTCTTCTGGTGATGAGCTCATGAACAATTTCCTGTTTTGTTGTTTCAGGTAAGCCCCGCCTTGCCCCTGGGTACTCCAACAGAGCCCATAGTCTATTTTCATGTCCCTACTGAGAGCTGGGTCAAATCTGAAGAGCATGATAATGGGCATGGGAGATACAATCATTCTTTGAACACTGACGATGTTTGTGTTACAGCAGTATCTGCAAGCAGCAGAGGGACGTGGATTGCTGAAGCGGATGTAGAGATTGATCCTCTTATGTTCCCTTGCAACAGAGACGGTGTTGTAGAGACATTGGATGGAAGAGGAAAAGCTGTGAAGGAAATTCATCTTGAATGCTGTTTGACTCAAAAGGACCCTAATCCTGAGCATCCAATAGTTCCAGGGAGAGATCTGTCAAAACTCAGTCCCTATCGCATGCTAAGTCCCAACTATGCAGTCTTTATAACATTGACTTAATAACGACCTGTAAGAAATTTATTATACCGTCAATTTACACTATTGGACGTTTTCTCAAACACGATGCACCAGTTGCTCTTGTCATAAAACACATCCAGAATCTTGGCATTTGGCATTGTTGCTACCAGGCCTGAGAGCTCTTCCTTCGTGAACAGATGGTAATACCTCTGGAAAACCACTGAGCCTTTCGCCTTATCAATCTACAAATCACAGGAGATGAAAACAATGTCTGCGTTCCTCGTAATCAGTTATACGACTTGGAGACAACAAGAATGCTTACACAAGGCAAGCCATACTAATCAAAAGCTTACGGCTGAAATGATCATCTGTTACAAGCTCCGCCTCAATGACGCACCTTCATCTTTCCTGCATTCAGAGCGCCTTGGGCCTCTGCCCGATGGCAGGGAAGGTTCCAGGGCACAAAGTAGTCAGCCCCCCCTGATGCTGTGGGCGCCTGCACCTTGCCAGTCCTCTCCTCTGTCCTAGACTCCTCACTGAATCTAGACCTTTCTGTCTCCTCACAAGATCCACTCCCTGAAGCACGAGACTTGGATGTAGAGAAATATCCATTGTCTCCGCCTCCTGAGCCTTGTTGTAAAAGGGGGGGAATAGCTTCTGCATTGTGTCCATTGCTACTGGGCAGTATAAGAGTCCACTTCTTGACAGTTTTTTCAGGCTCCTCTTGCTCCGTAGCCCAGACTGTAACCTGTCAGAACCAAATGAAGCCATCTTACTTTAAGAAGGAAAATCTAGGTATTCATAGCAGCACGAAATAAGCTGAACTAGGACATTCTGCAAGTGACATCAGAAGAAGATTTGAGCAGATAATTAGGAGACCATAAGCACAGACAGATGTCTACATGCATGTAGGCATTCATCTGCATTCCTTGCAAGGAAGTTGAGGACTCACAATGGCTTGGCCCCCTGGTTTCAAAAGCAATATCAGCTGCTCCAAAAGCTTAAGCCTTCTCGCTGCACTACTCAAGTGATGCAGCACAGCAATGCACAAGGCAGCATCGCAGCTGGAGGGTCTGTAGGGAAGGCTCAACGCATCTGCCACAAATACATCGGCGCCTGGAGGAGCTCCTGGAGTAAAGTGGCTTCCAACCATTCCAACTGCCTCAAGGCGTCGGCCAGCTACAGATGCCAGGCCTGCACAGGAAAGAGGATCACAGAACTATAGATTCCTGATCCTGAGCAAAACCCGACACCTTGTAAGGACATGGACTTACATGAAGAGCTGCTTGTTACACACAACATACAAGACCTTGCAACAAGAGAGAGTGATGAGACCTCTTAGGCTGCAATGGGCCTTAACCCTTCAAAGCATGTATGTTAAGTGTTTGAAAGAGAAGAGGATGAAGATATCATCCACTCTCAGGCTCTGATAATTTGTAACACTATAATAATTAGGAGGATTCATTTACCCTAGTTAACAGCTTAGTATAACAATGCTCACCGGAGCTTCTGTCACTGCCAATCACAGCCACATCGTCCCGCACCCCAAAGTATTTCCCATTTCCACACCCCACCTGACAGCTCAGAGGCATTGCAGTAGTCAAGATTGCCTCTGACGTTGAGAAACAAATAAAGCATTTTCACTTGAAACAGAAAGGGCAGTTTTGCAATGCAACAGATGAAACATTCTTGTGGTATGCCAGTGTTACACATCAGTCACTACCTTTTTTCACTTACATCTGCGACCACAGCTCCCTTTGGCAGCAAATCCATGAACTCTTTAACCTTAGGCCAGATTGCAAACCTAAGCGGGAAGGGCAGGTGCGTTAACATATCATGAATGTAATCGCTAAGAGAATCCTTTAGACGTGTCAAGAAATTAAGTGATGTAGTGCAGGCCAAGAGCTCAGGACAGCAGCATGGCTTGAGGCTAGGATCAATCTACCTTGTTGCACTGAAGTGCTGTGCTATGGCATCATAGACATCCACTACATGATCCAATTCCAACTGCTTCAATGCAGCTTCTGACGCTATCTCAGTCGCAATGACACTTGGATGCCTTGTACAGCTACCAGCTGGAAGGTTCCTGTCCTTGTCACCCAGACTTGCGTACTCTGAACAAAGCGCATTGCTGTGCTCTGCAGAGAGATCTGCAGCTCTGTTGTTGTGGTCTGTTGACATGTTGACACTTGAAACAGTTGAGATTTTAGTTGCCAGTCTTGTAGGTACCAGAGGCGCTTCTTGGCTGTCACAGCACTTGGGATAATCACAGTCACAGGCATAGCCTCTGACCTGGATGAAGCATGAAAATGAGATATCATTTACAGAAGAGAGAGGCCCCTCTGAAGCTTCATGACTCAAATCAAGAATTTCCAATGTTCTTTAATCATGGGCCTATTCATCAAAATGAATCTACTTGAGATTCCTTCAGGATTCTTTTGCAGAGAACCAGAAAATACAAGACTCAATTTTCTTGCACAAGTCCTGGTTCCTTATTGCAGCACTCACTGATGATTCTGTGCACTTACACATAGCTATAGATATTTAAGATTTAAAAACAAAGGACGTCGGTGCATTTCGTTAGTGTTCCCACCTTTCTTAGAGTCAAAGACACTCGCCGTTGTCGCTCGAGTGACTGCCCATGGAACATGTCGCTCTTCCACGCAGTGATGCCATGCTGCCACGCATACCTGGATTCACCTGACAAGATCAGCAGAGACCTCCGTGGTAGGAAGAGAAGGCATGACGACACCTCAGTACTACTGGGTTGGCCTTCTTCTCCTCTGCTGTCACTCTCAAGTGCTGGAGTGGTTCCAGAGCTGCTGGACTCAACCCCTTTTTTGAGTTCCATGGTGCAATGACTCCCAAGGGATAGTGAGATAATAGGCCCTTCACACAGAAGAGAGAGAAAAATGAAGTATTGGCGTTCATCGCGCCATGAAAGAACGAGGAGCGGGCCAGGGCCATAGGCTCACTCAAATGGTCACCCAGGGTGTTGATGTGGAAAAAGGAGATAAATTTCACCAGCAGTTCATGCACACCTGTGAATGCAAAATGTGTGTCTATGTGTGGAGCAAGGCCTACTCCAGGGGCATAATCATTCGCCGTCACCTACAAAGTCAAACATGCAAAGACCTGAGTGTGCATGATATGTTCTGGAAGCTATTCCTCCTAAATATCCTTTTTCCTATACATCTTTGTTATTAAATAACTTACATAGTTGTTAAACTTATGGTCAGAATGCTTCTGAAGATGTGGCCATATTCATTGAGTATTACATTCAAAAGCAGCAGCAGAGAAATACAGAGTACTGTTGAGGATGAATAAAACTCATCATTACCTTCACACCTGATCCAGTGACATGCCTACTGTTGAGGATGAATAAAACTCATCACTACCTTCACACCTGATCCAGTGGCATGCCTACTGTTGAGGATGAATAAAACTCATCACTACCTTCACACCTGATCCAGTGGCATGCCTACTGTTGAGGATGAATAAAACTCATCACTACCTTCACACCTGATCCAGTGGCATGCCTACTTCTGGCAGCTTGCTTATCTTTTCAGCAACATCAGCTATGAGTGGCGGTAAAGGCCCTAGCGACGATGAGAAGCTGCGAGTCTGCAGAAGTGATCAAGTGCCATCAGCACATGAAACTTTTAAAGATGGTGGGGAACCTCTCTGTAAAACGTTTTCCAGGTTCTAAAGAGATATAATCACTTACCGCATAATCAAAGCGAAAACCAAAGTGCTGAACTCTTCTTTTTGAGACGCGTTCCCAAGTCCCTAAAGCTATATTCATGCTCTCAGAAGCTTTGAGCTGGCTCTCAAAACGTTTGAAGGAGCTATCATCGGGATAATGTGATTTAGATGTTGCGCTATTAGAATCTTCCTCATGATCAAGAGATGACAGCAAAAGCTCCTCTTCTTCTGAGTTTATGAAGTCATATAAAAGAAATAAACCAGGAATGCCCGTCTCTGATGCGGAATAAACTGTCTTCTCCTGTTGAAGTTGTGTATCCTGTTCTGTAATTGCCTGATCCTGCATGGAACACAGCTTTTACAGCTCATGATGTGATTGCTTTCATAGCATCATCAGAATTGGGTACCTAGGTAAGCATTAAGTACCTACCTATCAAGTAAACAGCACATTCAAATTCAGACTCCCAGAAATAATGAGTCTCAGAGCTAGGTTTTAAAGATAATTTAAATGTTTGACATTCAAAAAAGTCAGTTTGTAAGCAGCACTGACCTCAATCACCCGAGCTTCTGCATACTTTATACTAGTGAATCCATGCGAATGAAGATTTAATCCACCCACATTAGCCAACGCAGTCTTAGCATGTCCAGCCTCTTGAAAAATGACGAAGTACACGTACGGCGACGAAGGGTGTTTTACCACAGCTTCAACACTGCCATATTCTGAGAAGATCAGCAAAATTCTGTCAACATCATTTCCATCTGCCTTGCTTCCAACAAACAGAAACCGAGTTGGCTCTTTCTGATTCTGCGGTCTGCAGAACCAGTACCTATTACCAGGTAGATCAGAAACCATAAACCAAATAAATTTGAAGAAATAGAGAGCGTCGTCAGTCGTCACCCCGCATTAGAGAAATAGCTTAGCTTCGGAGCAACTACTCGGCTTTAGCATGAGTAAGCATATTGAAGCAATGATTACCTGTCACACATCTAAGTAAAAAACGTTACTATTCAGAGTACAGGGGAACTGAATCAAAGTTGATTTCAAACATTGGACACTACGGAAAATGGGAGCCGAGTTACCGCAAGAATGTGCAAACATGCACAAAAGTATTTCTTTGACTACTAGTCCATATCATCAGAATTTGAAGAATGAACGCCATGATCCAGGATAAGACTAACATCCAGCACAATTCTGTTGAAAACATCACAAGGCCACCTTGTCTTTTGCCTCTGATACTGATACAGGATAACTAAATCCACAGTCTTCTGAGACCGCTGTCAAAGTCGAGTTGCTCAGCACGAAATTCAGCTTCAAACTCCCTTGCAGTGTCTGAGGATGTGTGCACAGTTGTTCAACAATGCATGATGCACAACTTAAAACTGATAGTAACAGATGTGAACACTTGAATAAAAGGCAAGCGATGAAATTCATTTCTTTCAACTGAGCTTTGGCCACCTCTACCATGTTCATGAATGATGAAGATCAGCTACTCTCTGCTACTACAGCTAACTTCCAACTCCTCGCGTCCATCCCACCTATTGCTTCCATCAGGCCTAACATTACCTGGCAGGTACCGCTAGCGTACTTGTTGTCACCCACAGCTCAATTTCAGGACCAAAGCGCAGCTTGAATGATCATCAGATCATCCTCCCTACTTAAGCTACCTCCCTTGCAGTTACTCAGCAGTCATGGAGTACTTGGCTTCTACCCCAAGCTCTGAAAAGTGACCCTTCAGTCTAAATGAACTGGAGGCCGGGCTAACAATTGTCCAGATTCAGAGCCTCCATGATCCCGAGGCAAGACCATCTCGGTCACTGATCCCATGCCTGTGTGAACCGGAGGCAAGACCGTCTCAGTCACTGACCCCATACTTGTGTGATCCCGAGGCAAGTGCGTCTCAGTCACTGATCCCATACTTGTGTGACCCCAAGGCAAGCCCGTCTCAGTCACTGATCCCATGCCTGTGTGATCCCGAGGCAAGTGCGTCTCAGTCACTGATCCCATGCTTGTGTGATCCCGAATCTCAGTCACTGACCCCATACTTGTGTGATCCCGAGGCAAGACCATCTCAGTCACTGATCCCATGCCTGTGTGAACCGGAGGTAAGACCGTCTCAGTCACTGAACCCATACTTGTGTGATCCCGAGGCAAGTGCGTCTCAGTCACTGATCCCATACTTGTGTGATCCCGAATCTCAGTCACTGACTCCAAACTTGTGTGATTCGGTGGCAAGACCGTCTCAGTCACTGACCCCATACTTGTGTGATCCCGAGGCAAGACCGTCTCAGTCACTGATCCCATACTTGTGTGAACCGGAGGCAATACCGACTCAGTCACTGACCCCATACTTGTGTGATCCCGAGGCAAGACCATCTCAGTCACTGATCCCATGGCTACATCAAGATTACTGCTGAACGTTAAAAGCTCCTTTGTCGTACCAGATAGATGGGGCACTACAGGTTTCAAAAGTGGCCTGTCCACACAACTCATACATAGCTCCGTTGCAGATAGTTCCAGAGGCTTTCTTGAGGAGTCAAAAGCATCATCCACATCAGCAATGGCTGAAGGCATCCTCTCCTCCTTAGTACTCTCAGCATGTGCATTGCTGGTATCCCCTTCCCCTCTTGCCAGTGCTTCTACATCAGAGGCTGCAACAATAGAGGTTCCTGACAAAACGCAATGCTCAGCAGTTGTAGATCCTACATCAGTCACCACCTGTTGTCCATTCATTGTCAATGGTTCTGGAGCTGTTGCCTCAGTTTGGACAGGCAGGACTTGAGCATCACCACTCTCTGGAGGAAGGCGTTGATGAGAAAGAGAAGCAACATCATGGCTGCCGTTGTCTGAATTACGTCTGATCCCACGTCCAGTAGCAACAGATGGCGCAGTGAGATCCTTTGAAGCCCCATGCTTCTCAAGGACTACTTCACTATCCTTGAGATTTGGCAGATCCATGTCCATGCTGTCATACCTGTGAGGAGGGCGCCGGTCTCTCTGAGGACGAGTCGATTCAGCTTTGGGATGTGCAAGGCTCGGCCTAGGCCTTTCCATCTCAGCATCATCTCCTGCACCGCCATCATCACTGTCCTGTCTGATCATTCTGTACTTCCTCCTTTCACTGCATGTCCTCTTGTTTAAACGCTTCTTTACAGCAAGCCTATCTTGCTCTTCAGTGTGTTCCTCACAAGCAACATGACCATTGGCAGTGGCCTCTTGCATTACCACATCCTCATCTTGGCCAAACATTACAGCAGCCCTCTGAATGTCAACATCCTGCACCTTCTTATTCAGCTCAATGGCGCCAGCTTGCTTCACTCCTTGCCATGGTCTACGGCTGATGGAGCTCATGAGGGTTTCCCCCATCTTCAAGACACTTCTGAGCTCAGGCTGTACAGTCACGGCATGCTCCACTGCTGCTGCCATTATGATCATGTTAGCCTGAGGAGGAGGAGGAGGAGGAAGACGAAATTTTCAGTTCAACTCAAGCATCAACATTCTCAGATGTCTTTGAGTACAGCATTCTACACATCCAACTTAGGGATAAATGCAGGTCTTATATGCAATGGTACTACTCAAGGAATCACCTGAAGTTTGTCCTGGTAAGCCCGTTCATAGGGAGGCTCCTCAGAGTCCTGAGGGCAGCGCCGCAGCCTCTCACTCATGATCTGGCACTGCGTCAAACACTCCGGCGACACAAAGTCCACGGCAACCTTGATGCAGCCTCTTAGGTTACGCACCTAGTACAAGATGTTCAGCAGTAGTTCTCAGGTGCTGTTGTTACCACATGTCATAAATCTCAATTTATTGTATCAACTCAAGCTCTTAAGAAGGTTTCTTGATCATCAGAGCTCTTGCATACGCAGCCTCAACAACAGTATTTCTTAACCACTAACTACAAATTGTAGTCTATCTGGTGCCAACAATTTGCAACCTCTGAATGAGCTCGCAATGCCCATCGCAACAATCTGTGCTGACCCGGCATAAAATCTGAGATGAAAATATCAAAGACATCTGAACCCCAAGAGGACACATGACTTGCATATCCTATGATATGCTTGTAGTTGGCTCTTACCTGGTGTAAGCAACCGCCTGGGATGAAGACTGCTTCATCTTGATGTTGCTCGAAGTGCCAGGGCAACACAGGTCGCGCTACTGCAGGGAAGGATCTCTGCTCACTGCAGCTTAGCAACTGTGACCCTGATGTGGTGTCATGCAGCTGCTCTCTTAAAGAGGAAGCAGAAATGGTCCAGTCCCCCCTTGCCATGCGCTCCTGATGACGGCTGCTGACCATGCAACAGTGATCAAATACCACATCATGGACCTGCAGCAGTGATCAGATACCACATCATTGACCTGCAGCAGTGAATAAATACCACGTCATTGACCTGCAGCAGTGATCAAATACCACATCATTGACCTTCAGCAGTGATCAAATACCACGTCAATGACCTGCAGCACTGATCAAATACCACATCATTGACCTGCAGCAGTGATCAGATACCACGTCATTGACCTGCAGCACTGATCAAAGACCACGTCATTGACCTGCAGCAGTGATCAAATACCACATCATTGACCTGCAGCAGTGATCAGATACCACGTCATTGACCTGCAGCACTGATCAAATACCACGTCATTGACCTGCAGCACTGATCAAAGACCACGTCATGGACCTGCAGCACTGATCAAATACCACATCATGGACCTGCAGAAGAATTGAAAGAGGAGGCTAGTATTTACCAACACCGAATTGAGCACAGTAATACATGAAAAATTGTCTGTTTGCATCAGCAATGACATAGTTTGAGAGGCATCTAGTCATAACAACCTGAGGTGCTGCTCTTACATTTCCTTCATGCAGTCTTTCTCCTCTGTTCTTGAACTCAGCTAGGTGCTCTCTCAGGTACATGCGAACCAGCTCCGAATCCTCTACCCGCCAGATCTCCCAGACAGCTCCAGCCCGGCCGTAACTGAAGAGCATCAAGAATCCCTTTATGATGTTGATTTGATCATATCTGAAATACCCAAGTGTTACCAGCATTACACATTATGGAAGGTCTCAAAATGCCCATCAGTGAATGCTATGTCCTTGAGCGCCATCTGGGATCCTGGCACAGCCATGACCCAGAATGTCTTCTTAAAGTAACTCACTCAGAGCCCCTGACAGCTGGCTCCAGACCAAATCGACACACTGGAGGCTCCTCCTTGACAGCGTATTGAACATGGACATTGATGTTCACTGCATCGCTCATGTCCTGGTGCAGCTTGGTTACAGAGTCTCCCTCCTGATCTTCATGTTCATGTGCCTGAAGGTGTGAATGATAAAATGTGCCAGAAGGTGTAAATGATAAAATGTGCCTGAAGGTGTGAATGATAAAATGTGCCTGAAGGTGTGAATGATAAAATGTGCCTGAAGGTGTGAATGATAAAAAAAACCAATTTCTGCAATTGAGACATGAGTGAGAAGGTGATGGGAACCTATGAAAGAAATGTGTTTGCTTTGCTTGCTTGTCTAATATGTGGCTGTTCAGTGCCACATTCACAATTTGGCATGGCATTTATTCTGAGGACAAGATGACTCGGTGTTCTGTCGTCACTGCATTTGTGTTTAGCGCACCCTTCCAAATGCAACGTAGGTCTTGGGGCCAAGGTCTGTGGCATTAGACCAGCTTGGCATCATGCTTGCAAGATTCAGTGGGGAGTCCTTGGGAAGAGTGTAGAAAGGCAGTGGCAACATTTCCAGGAAGTCCTGTATTTCAACCAAAGTTTTATTGTCAAGCACATTCGATGATGGTCCATGAAAGGAAAATTGTACTAATTTCAAGTCTGGCCCAGGGTATGCAATAAGTTTTTCTGTAAAAACTTTGGCCTACCTGATTATGACGCACAAGCCGCAAACTAAAGTGATCATCCTACAAAGAGCAGGCAGGAGATCCTTTAGATGAAATACATAGAAAGACCTGCACAGACAGGTGCTTCTATGATTAGAATGTTGAGGCAGTAAAGAAGTTGCGTTGTGCTCTACACAGAAGTTCTCATATCTGATTGTTATCAATAGTTTTACCAGATCTATCGCCAGAGCTTGAAATAAGTTGTCTCGTTACCTGTGGCCAGTCTTTGACCTTCAGCATGGGCTGCTCCTCCACGTCATCGTGACCCTCCATTCTTATCTCACGTGTATAAGCCTCTTCCTGCTGACTCACAAACTTCTGGAAGAATGTAGACTGTCTCATCTCCTCAATAGCCCTTCCATTACAGTGCAGCACCTGTTGCAAAAGGGCACTCTCACTATGAGTGGCAGTTGGTTGTAAATGTGGGACTGTTTGTCTCTAGGCAAGCAAAAGGCTTTAGGATGTTCACAAAAGGATTAGGAGTGGACAACATCGTGATGATTTATTATTAGAGGCTTATGCACCTGAAGTGTCTTTGAATCAGCACTTGAATCCTTGAGGTCACGACAAGCTCGCATCATCACCTGCAATACAATTCAGCTATGTTCAATTAAGCCTAGTTTAGCATTAAGCAGGCCCAGCTGCCATTACATGGATCATTAAGCAGGCCCAGCTGCCATTACATGGATCATTAAGCAGGCCCAGCTGCCATTACATGGATCATTAAGCAGGCCCAGCTGCCATTACATGGATCATTAAGCAGGCCCAGCTGCCATTACATGGATCATTAAGCAGGCCCAGCTGCCATTACATGGATCATTAAGCAGGCCCAGCTGCCATTACATGGATCATTAAGCAGGCCCAGCTGCCATTACATGGATCATTAACCACACACGTTCAGCTCTGTCAAAGCATCTCATAACAACATGACAACCTACCTCAGGTGTCCATCTCATAACACCATGACAACCCCGTACAATGACTGGCCTACGGCCTTCCCACTGCTCCATGAAGATGAGGAGGTACCTACATGATGTACATATCACAATGAGGAGGTACCTGCATGATGTACACATCACAATGAGGAGGTACCTGCATGATGTACATATCACAATGAGGAGGTACCTGCATGATGTACATATCACAATGAGGAGGTACCTGCATGATGTACATATCACATTGAGGAGGTACCTGCATGATGTACATGCGACATTGAGGAGGTTCCTATGTGTTCCAACACTCACAACTGAAAGTCTGGGCTCGATGGTTTCAAGCTGTTGGCATGAGGGCAGAACAGAAGCTGAGAACTGAGAGAATGTGTTGGGAGGCATACAGCTCTAGGAGGCACAGCCCGCACATCCACCGCATTTGGTGTAAATGTGCAGGGGGATAAGTCAGCATCGTTCCCAATCCTGTCTGCTTTTGAAGGCTGATGTACTCCAACCAGATTTTGTGTGCCTTGTGATTCGATTCCTGCTGCCTCACCATTGTGGGTGCTACCCTTTTGGATGGCCCAGGATGCAAGTCGGACATCTTGGGCCCGGACCCAGTACTTATCCCACGCCCAGATGTGCTCATCGCGTTCTGGCAAGGTGCCTGCTGCTTCTGCCTGCATCAGCTCCTGCCCGCTGGGAGCCGGCCACTGCTGTAGGCCTCCTATCCCAGCTACCTGCGGCTCCAAGACCACAGGAACTCCCAGCAAGGACGTCTTTGCTTCACCATCGAGCTTCCCAAGGGAACTGCCTGGAAGCTGGCTGCTGGTTATGTTTCTACCCCTTTTAGGATTCTCACTATCCTTTGGCTGAGGCTCTACCGCCTTCTTCTTCTTCTTCACGACCCCACTGGTAGGCTGCTCCATCTGCTCACAATCCTCCTTAAGAAGCATAGATAAGCTGGCACTCAGGGCCGCCAGCTGGTTAGGAGCTTCAAGTAGTAGCTTATCTGCAGACTGCTGTGAGGAATCACAGACTCTCGCGCCAGTTTCACGTGCACTCGGCACTTCCTGCTTTCCTTGATTCATGTCCACTCCTATACCCTGGCCTCCCTGCACTTCCTGGACTGGTGGGAGAGGGCCATCCTTCTCTAATGGCACACTCTTCAATCCTCGCGACCACTCACACACTTTTCGCAGAGCCTTTATACTGCCTATGTGAAAGAATCTCTTCGCCTGTAACAGCATGCAGGGTTGTGTATCATTTTCAGACAGTTTCTGAGTTTCTACTGTAGTTTATCTCTTGGAGAGGATGCAGAAGGCAAGAAAGAAAGCCAAGTCAAAGCCTGGAGGAGCATCCATTACAGATCCTGAAAGCGTATGTCTCAATGCAACAGCCGGAAGAGAGCCTCTTTGATTCTCTCAGTTTAAGACCATGCTCTAGAGGTCAATCATGAATACCTTAACATGAGATATGGATGACTGCTCAAAACTGGTGTCCGACACAGCTAAAAGCTTGCAATTTTCTTCATTAGATACATCTTCACGTTATGCATAATGGCTGACCTTGAGAGGCCATGTGTCTTCTGTTGTTGCCAAAGGAGAGGAGTCACAGCTAGGGTTCAGGCAGCTAGGGTTCAGGCAGCAGGGCCAGGTCTGTGAGTGGCATGACTCCTCTCTGCCGCAGCTCTGAATTGTGGAAGCAGCCTCATCTTCTATATGAAGCTGGCTCTGCTGACTGGTAGTCCAGCTCTCCTGCAGGCACTTGACACACACATCCCAACCACAAGCAGGGCAAGAAACATGGAAGTTGGCTATTGAGGTGGCACACTTGTCACACAGAACACGCTCCTTGTGCAGGTCCTGCCATGGCACTTCCTCCAGGCAGGAATAACCCAGCTGCACAGAAGCCCAGTCCTCCATCTCCAGGAGGTCACAGATTATGGTAGACAGATGCCTCAAGGCATGTTGCGACAGCAGCTTCTTAGTAGCATCTGAATAGACAGGACCTACTGCCCGAGCAGCCTTCATAATGCAAGAAGCACAGATTCACAGATGGCTATAAATGATAATTTCCCTCAGCTGGCGGAATCCGTTCGTATCTTCGTTCTCACACACACCAACATCATTGTCCTAGCTCAACTGAACTACTTTTCTTACTTCTAAAGTAATGTTAGAAAACATACATGGGAGATAATGGTGGGCTTTGTGCCAACCATGGATTCAATCACAGTAACGTGAATTCATCACTCGCAGCTGAAGCGGAAACGTTTGTTTATTTGAAAATATGAATAATCCACCAGACCCCATCTTCTTACTTGCTTCCTCATGCACACCCTACAAGAGCAGATTGTGCGACAGCTGGGGCAGGCCTTGTAAGCCTCCACATAAAGCAAGTGCGGGAAGTGATTGTCAATACACCTGACAATGAGAGAGCAAGTGCGGGAAGTGATTGTTAATACACCTGACAATGAGAGAGCAAGTGCGGGAAGTGATTGTCAATACACCTGACAATGAGAGAGCAAGTGCGGGAAGTGATTGTCAATACACCTGACAATGAGAGAGCAAGTGCGGGCAGTGATTGTTAATACACCTGACAATGAGAGAGCAAGTGCGGGAAGTGATTGTTAATACACCTGACAATGAGAGAGCAAGTGCGGGAAGTGATTGTCAATACACCTGACAATGAGAGAGCAAGTGCGGGAAGTGATTGTTAATACACCTGACAATGAGAGAGCAAGTGCGGGAAGTGATTGTTAATACACCTGACAATGAGAGAGCAAGTGCGGGAAGTGATTGTTAATACACCTGACAATGAGAGAGCAAGTGCGGGAAGTGATTGTCAATACACCTGACAATGAGAGA
>BEGY01000063.1:244537-262706 GCA_002335675.1 Chlamydomonas eustigma | reverse complement strand
GATTGTCAATACACCTGACAATGAGAGAGCAAGTGCGGGAAGTGATTGTCAATACACCTGACAATGAGAGAGCAAGTGCGGGAAGTGATTGTCAATACACCTGACAATGAGAGAGCAAGTGCGGGAAGTGATTGTCAATACACCTGACAATGAGAGAGCAAGTGCGGGAAGTGATTGTCAATACACCTGACAATGAGAGAGCAAGTGCGGGAAGTGATTGTCAATACACCTGACAATGAGAGAAGGAAAAGAAAGCACATTTGAGGGATATCTGTTAGCACCTTCATAAAGAAGTAATAAGGTACTGTAGCAAGTACCGGCAGTCTTAGTGGTGACATACTTCATTGTATTAACAATGAGTGAGTTGTACATATGAATAGAAAGTGTAGCAGTTTATACTCATTCACACTTTTTATGAGTAAACATCGCACTACAACTCACTTGGTGCAATAGGACTTAGAACACAAGGGCTGTAGGCCGTCCAAGTCCAAAGGCATGCAAACAGTCTCAACGTCAGTACCACATGGCACATAGATGTGTTGATTCTGGCAGAAGTGACAGGCTTTGGTGACTTTCTGCTGGCCATTGCAGTCAGAATACAGAAAATTCCTTTGGACTTGTGCACCCAAGGTCTTCACACCATGCCACTTGTGGCCCTCTTCTGTGTACAGCCTCTCCCAGGAAGGCAGCTTAGGCTTAGGCTCGACGGTACTGCTCACAAGGCCAGCTGGCTGGGGGTTCAACAGAGCTGGTGTGCTGCTTGCAGGATGGTCCAAAACTGCATCTTCTGATGACGCCGTTTGCATCCCTTTGCCGCGCTTCTTGAGTGGCTCATGCACTTCAGAAGGCTCAGTATTTTTGGCAGGTACAGCATGAGGCGGAGGCTTTCTAGTCATGGGCAGCTTTCTAGTCACAGGAGGCTTTCCAATTATAGGCACCCCACTGCTGTCAGCAGTGGTTGCAGCTACTGCCTTGCAAGGCCTGCCACTGTCAGCAGTGGTTGCAGCTACTGCCTTGCAAGGCCTACCACTGTCAGCAGTGGTTGCAGCTACTGCTTTGCAAGGCCTGCCACGCTTCCTAGCCTGTAGTTCTACTGTAACAGCCTCCCTCGGAGCTACTACAGCTGCTGTATCCGCCTCTGGAGCCACTTTAGTAACAGCCTCCTCTGTTACTACTGCAGAGGCACTGTCTGGCACAGCAGATACAGCCAATGGCACTACAGGTGCACCGGAGTCTGTACATGTCAAAGCTGCCGCAGAATCTACAACTTCCTGCTGTCCTGTACCTCCTACTGTACCTCCTGTACTTCCTCTACTCCTTGTCACACGGCCGCTATGCTGGTTACTAGTGCATCTTATCATTTCCAGTGCAACAGGCTGCTGAGACCCCTTCACGGAGACTGTCTCCTTCTTGTGGAGCGCAAGGTGATTCAGGCAGGTAGGCAACTCAGGGGTAATGCTCTTAGTAGGGATGAACTCATTTGCTGGCGCTACGATGATATCAGTTTGTGGTAACCCATGCTGTTGCAAGGCATCTGGCATGGATCCAGTTGATGTTCCAACAGCACAAGTGTCTTTTCCGCACTCTAGAGCATGGTCTTCTTCCTGGGACAATTTGCCTCCACTATTTCTACCTGTACCTCTGCCTCTCCCCCTCCCACCAGAGAGGGACACTGGTTGTGGCACTGTGGCAACCATTATATTCATCCCTAGCTTCGGCACTTCACTTTCTTCATGTTCTGTTTGAGGATCTCCTTGATGACCTGCTGATCCATTCCCCTTGACTAAACAACAAGCAGGGTTGTCAACTTCAACATCCTGACGAGCTGAAGATGCTTCACCAATATTATGTTCTAGGTCCTGGACAGAGGCAAGATGCTCCTCATTGAAGTGTGGGGTAGTATCACCAAGCTCCACATTGTTGCATGCCTCAGGGTTAATATGCTGGTGCTGTAGGCAAGGTCCATCTAGGCCGCTCCTAGACTCAGGGACAGGCCTGGCAATAGACGTTACTGGTTCCTGTCTGGAGATTCTGCTGTCAGACCTCAAGGACCTCAATGACTTGCATTTGTCCTCAGACCCTACATGGGGCTGCAAAGCAGGGATATGAATCTCCCGGAGTGCAACTAGAGAGCCCCTGGAGACCTAAACATAGAGCATTTAAGTTTGCATGCCAACAATACTTCATGTAAAATATCTAGGACACTGGGCACATAATTGAGCTCAATTTTCAGGCATAGCTAAGTCTCGTTTGTCTGTTCAAGAAGCAGGCATATCAAGATGCATGACATATGAGCTAGTTCCCATACCTGCTTGCATTTCTTGCAAGGGCACTTGCCACGGCATTTTAAGCAAGGGTGGCTTGCAGAGTAGTAATCAAGCTCTGGCAGTATCTTCTGTACACATCTGCAGTTCATGAAAACTGGAAGTAGTAATCAAGCTCTGGGAGCATCTTCTGTACACATCAGTAGTTCATAAAAAAATTATTACTAGAAGTAGTAAGTTTATGTTGTTATGCATGATTCTCCAAAATCTTATTTTGCATGTGTTTTGCAGAACACTCCAGATGTACATAATCTACCAACCTCATGCAGAACGATTGGGAACAGGGATTTGTTGCATCAGGCATTGAATCTGGAGCCTGCTCTTGTCCTGTCGATGTGGAGAGATCCAGCCCAATCATTCCAAAAGACAGCCTGGAATCATGTTCCTTTGTTGTTGAAAAACGAATGTGTTGCTTGTTGCATAGGTGACAATTAGCAGTCACTCTATTGCGGCAGAAGCCATCTGAGTACAGTCTTCTCTTTAAATGATGGCCCCAGGTAGTAGGACCCTTGTATTCTTCCCCTACTCCCAAATACAGGAGGCCCCATGGCGAGGGCTCAGGACGAATGGTATTTGTATGCAATCCCTGCTGTGCACCATGCTTGTGCGAGGTCATAGCACCCTGATGCTTACAACCTGCAAAAAGTGACTGTTTCAGGGTTATTCTTGATCACAACCTTCTACATCATCATTTAGAAACGAGCTGTAATTCATTAGGTATGAACTCTTTAGGTATCAATCCAACATTTTACACGTACTTCTCATCAAGATCACACTGAGAATAACTCATCAAGCAATACTATGTGTGCACTTTTCTGTCACAGCAAAGGACCGACCAAGGCATCGCAATGGTTTGAATTCACCTAACAACTTCGCTTCCTGATTGCACTCTCGTTCGGGTAATTATACGGCGATTTTATATAAACAGCAATATCCGACGACTAGAACAAAAGACTTCTGCACAATTGCTTCATCAGTAATAAGTGCCCGACACAAATTCAACATATATTCGAACATTAATTTCAAGGCTATCCCATAAGCTGTGAATCCATCCAGAGCAGGACAGCACAGTACATACAATTTCTTGAACCCTTTACTAGAACATGATATTTACAACATGAGATAGTCTTTAATCTGTATATCACAATTTATGTAGGTGCCGATTTTTTAAAGGAGTTATTATCTTGCTTTCCACGGAGTACATTAGATATGTACAGCTCTCCTGCTCGGTATGATGATCTAACCATAGGTCCACTAGCAACGTATGCGAAGCCCATTGATTCGGCAACCTAAGTATGCAAAATGAAGTGCTTAATTGGTGTAAGGTCTTTGGCAACAGGCATACTTCTGTAATGAAAACAAGTACCTAAGAACTGCCTATGCTTGTACATACCTTTGCATAGGCCTCAAATGCCTCAGGCGTTACAAACTCGCTGACAGCCATATGCTTCTTTGTGGGGCGCATGTACTGTCCCAATGTAACCACATCTACTTCGTGATCTCTGTTCATATAGACTAGGCAGAATCAGTTCACAATTCACACGCAAATTCATGATGCACCATGTCATGGTACAACAAGGAAGCCATGATCCAAGAGATAAGTGCATACCATTAGGTATGATACAATCAGGCCTGATTGTATCACCTGTTCTATAAATCCTCTGAGTGTCAGAAAACTACTTCCATTAGTTGGGACGCATGTACACTCTTTTAGGGACATTGTACATGTATAACACCTCTCACCGAAGAGTCTGAAGTGTGGCTATCACCTCTTCCCTGCTCTCTCCGCACCCCAACATGATACTGCTCTTAGTCATACGAGCGCCCATCTTCTTAGCAGCTGCCAGCACCCCTAAAGACTGCTTCCAAGCAGCTCTACGGTCTCGCACAACGCCTTGAAGGCGCTCTACTGTCTCAATGTTATGAGCAAAGACATCCAAGCCAGACGACACAATGGTCTGCAACATTAAGTGCACGTTATTCATAAGCAATCACCAAGCTGTTGGATAACTCATTAACAAAATGCAGTTTGGACCATTTTAGGACTTAGCTGCACTTAAATCAAGCTGGATTGATTAGTATCCTGGCTTCATTGGCATGTCTACAAATCTCCAAGTGAAGTCAGCATGTCCTGAATGAAAGTCCTCCAGGCCCCTCCAAATCTTCTACCCAAGTAAATGTTTTCACAAATTCACACCTTGACACATGTCATATCGCCCTGGAAGTCAGGCACCAGAGCCTCGACTAGCAGCCGTCCCTCAGTGCGCTCCTTGAGCAAAGAAATGGTCTTCGCAATATGCTGGGCCCCCCCATCCCATAGGTCATCACGGTCCACACTGCGTTCAAGTGTCTGGATTTTGAATTCATTGAATGTTACAATTCACTAAAAATCTTTTAATCTGCAGGGTATGTTGTGTATTCTGTAGCCCACTGCACTCTAGGATCATCCCAAGATTGACCTCCAGGTCCTACCTGGTCAGCACTACGTAATCTAAGCCCCATGCGGCAATAGCCTTTGAAACATTGTCAGGCTCATCCTCATCCAGTGGTGGTGGAGCCTTGCTGGTCTTGACAGCACAAAATCTGTGAGAGCAACATAAACCAAATGTCAATTTTTCAAATAAAAATATCAGCTCTCAGGCTTTTGTATGCCTCAGAAAGTAAAGCTCAGACGCCGCGCGGCAGGAAGTATTGGACTCAAGGGCCAATCACGCATACAGACCTGCATCCCCTTGTGCATGTGTCTCCCATCAGCATGATAGTGGCAGTAGCTGTGTGGCCGTCACCACCGCCCCAGCATTCACCAATATTTGGACACCTGAACGCAGCCGCATCCAGCAAAGACTTTAATCATCCTCATAAATTGGGGATCAGGAATATTTGGGAGCTTGTACCTGCCGTTCATTGTTTTCATGAGTACCTACAACCATCAAGCATGAAGCATTTCATTTATATATGTGGATGTTTTAATATTCTCTACCTGGCCTCTTCACACACAGTGGAAAGTTTGAGTTCCCTCAACTTGGCCTTGATGCCAGTGTACTTATCACCACTTGGGACAACGCGCTTCATCCAGTCCGGCTTCCGCTTCTTCTCCTATTTTTCAGGGAAAACCACCAAAACTCAGAAATTTTCACAGATGAATGAGTGAAATCTAGATATGGTAGGACAAAGAGAGGATTACAATATAATGCAAAATTAAGTCCTTGGCTTCAAAGGAATTGAATTGAGGAATGCAGAGCTCTTAAGCAACTCACTGTCCAACTTGGAGCCTCAACAGAATACTTCTCGCTAATCTCTGTTCCAGTCAAAAAATCTGAGAAGTCAGGGCCTACGGAGCCAGGAACAGAGAGCTCCATAGAATCACCAAAGTAGTCAACTTCATCAATAAATTTTACCCTGAAGCATTTCCCCCCTCAGCTTCTGAACTGCAGCCTGTGCATCAGGTGAGGAGCTGGATGAGCTGGGTGTGTTGGATGTAGCTGGAACCGACACACCACAACTCGGAGCATGAGAAGATGTGAATATAGAACCCGTTGTGCCAAGAAAGCAGCTGTTCAGAGCATCAGTAGCAGAACGAGTGCTGATGGAGATAAGGTTTTTTAATAAGTACCTCTCCAATAAATTCATGTTCAAGACGTAGATCTGTTAACTCTGTCGATAAATAACTCTCTGATGTGGCTAAAAACCATGCTCAGCTACAAAACTCGCCACTCTAGTTTGGCCGACAGGTGTAAAAATCTAGCGTACAGATCTTGATTCACTCAGGATTTTTACATGATTTCACATGAACCTTTGAATGAGGAGGAGGACCCGGTGGTTCAAGAGATACCTGTGTACCTGTGCAATGAGTTCCTAGGATCAACTACTCAATTGAGCCTATTCCATCACCCTCTTAGACCCCCATGGCGACCATATGATTATCATAAAGTTAAACAACTGCGGATGAAGCCTAAAGCCATGCGTGTTGAGGTTGATGTGCCTTTGGAAACAGAAAGCCGGAATTACAATGAGGATATTGAGGATTTCAAGAAGGTGGTGGAGAAATGTAGTGCGGGGATGATGTGAATAAATATTATCTGTTTGCATTGCTCTCTTATTCAAAGATAACAACTCAGCAGGAGGCTCTCTTCACCTTCAGGTGAAGACTGTGACCCTTAAATCCCAGCAAGTCGAGGCTGCCACATCATTAGCTCTAGGCACCATACAGGATGGTAAATTCTTGCTACTTCCCATTGATTACAGCCTACAGCTGCGGCCAGCCCTGTCACACTTGAATGTCGGCAACACTACTAGAAAACCAGGAAAGGCAGGAGAGCAAGGTGCTTCTGACGACTCTGACGATGAGCCCGCAATGAGGGCTGTAGAAGTTCAAGTCCAGAAAAGAGAAACAGAGCGTCAGCAGCAGGTTGGATACTTGTTTGTGACGCAATATCATTCGTATAGACCGGATAATCTCATGTAGCTCAAGGAGGAGCTGGACTTCATTTTAAATGGTAGTTTGCATGAAGGAATGAAGCTGATTGCATGCTGCTGTCACACAGGCACGTCTTAATTCGTATGCATACTTGGCACAAAAAGAGGAGGAAGAGCCATGGTAAGCCATGGTTACATTTTCGAAATCATTGAGACATGATTTATCTGAATCTTTGTTACAGTAGAGACAGTGTTGTTATTGATTTCTTAACGGACAAAAAATACGCTGATGTTAAGAGCTGTCATTACTTCAGTGTATTTTTTCTTTTACATACCACCTGAACATGTTCATACATGGCATTGTGTGCTGGTTTGAATGGTGTACCATCCATTGCTGGCATTCAGGGTGAATTTGCACCTCCACAGCGCTGACTCGGTGCCTGCTGAATCTATCTGGCAGCGTTTCGTGTCTCCACGAGAGACAGAGCTAGCATCAGACGTGCCAAAGGCTGCATACTTGAAAGCATGTGTACCCTGCATCTCCTCAAAGTCAGAACCAGCAATACCTGGTCCCTCAAACCTGGGGGAGCAGCAGCAAGGCAGCTCTGAGCCATATCCCGCATCAGGCACCAGACCACTCGGTCCAACATCATCTCTGTCTCCACCACAGCTACAAGCTTTCTCAGCCTCAATTCGCGCACTGTTTGGAAAGCACAGTGTATGCACCATGGCCAATGTGAGGCAATGGCTACAGTCTGACACCACCTCCCAGCCCTCCTACCGAGAGGTTGCTCAGTTAGCAGATCGGGACTTGCATGACGCCTTGATGTCCTCAGGGCTTTTGGTGTGCATCAGGAGAGTGTACATGCTTCAGTCCACCAATAACACAGGATCAGATCCCCTCAGGTGAGTCAGGATGTGTAATTTCTAGGATGTGACCTACGCAGCATATTATAATCAAGGAGTGCACATGTTGTGCTGCAGACCGTAAGGGTAATAAGTTCATATCATTGATACAAGCTTTTCTCATGGACACTGATGCTTGGAGTATGTGTCACAGGAGGATCCTAAGGTCCATCATCACCATCCACACACAACTGCTGCGACTGAAATTATATAAATATCTGCAACATTGGGATAACGACTTGCATATCATCCACCATTCTACTCTATTAATATTTCATTAGAGTCAGCAGCTTAGGATGCCTCGTGCCTCATGTGTTAGATGATCTGCTTGAAAGCTGATGCCTCATGCTTAATGTGTTACATGATTCGCTTGATTCAAAGCTTTGTCAAAGGGGAAATTTTTTGAATAGTTTTTTTGGTTCTGACCTAGATGAATGGCTGGCCCTCTGTGTGTGTGCAGAGCTATTGTACTGGATTTGCTTAAGGACAAGGAGACTTTCAAGAGATCAGAGGTCTTTGAGATAGCTCATTCAAAGGTGATGGCATTGTGACTTTTATACTGTAGTAGGTGTACTAGGTGACTTTATACTAAGGTGTAGCGCTACTGTAACAGACTGCAAATAAATAAACAGGAGTTGTGCCACATTTCTTCAGTGCAGCAAGTTTATAAACAAACGTAATTGTCTGTTCCTCCACATCTTCTTATCTAAGATTTAAAGTGCTGTGATGAATGATGTCAAATGTAAGTGTGTATCACAAATGCTACTTATGAACTTATGTGGGTGCAAACGTGCTTCATGGTATGTGCACTACTAACATATGTGCCCATTATGTTAACAGCATGTCTGTAATGCTTTGCAGAATATAACAATATCAGAGACATTGTACAACAGGGTTGTGAAAGATATTTGTCAATCTAGAGGGTACCAGTGGCTTCTTAAGAATGGTGCCGATATGGGATCTTAATGGAATCTATTAAGGTTTCTTAAATTTACAGCACAGCATAAAGATGGAAGATCTAATGTCGTTCAAAAATCATGTTGTAATTTTTTTGCACATAATGGTTGCCCCTTCCTTTATTGGACAAAGACACGGCAAGTTGATGTTGGCAGGATGTTGTTCAGTTGTTATCTTACAGGCAACTAAGATCTTTACCCTAAAATAATCATTAAAAGATTGATGCCAGTCTAGTTCTCACATCTTATTTGAGTGAACTGACTTGTTTGTATCTTGATTCAGGACTTAACTCTCCGGAGGCAAGTGTTTACTGACTTAACCCTGCTCCTTAACCCTTGCTGGGGGGTACGCTAAATAGCGTTATAAAGAAGCTGCAGGTCTTATTAATGTCTATGACTAGCAATGTCGTTATTAGCAGGGCGGAATTTTGCACTTCGTCGTTACAGATTAATGCATAACTGTAATCCCTCATCAGTTGCGTCGTATGATAATACCTAACTGAGCATGTAATTCATCTAGTACACAAGACATCAACATTGCAGAGCAGGCCTATATTACAAGAGCAGGCCTATATTATATGACAGCTACTGAGCTAGCTACAGCATTAAAAAGAGCAAAGTGCGTGCATTGTCAATAAAACATGTACCATCATGAGCAGGCACCGAAACCAGCAGCTAGATGTGCCTTGTTTTGCGATATAGGCAGCAATGAACATGTCAAGCAGCACTGACAGGCGTCGCCGTTATTCGTACTACGAGAGTAGCACTTTCTCGAACTAGTCATGCCTTTGTCCAAACTTTTACTAATCCCTTGAGTGCACATTAAAATTAGCACCTTCAAGAGTACAAGTGTTGTGCATACATGCAGTAAATCTGGTATACATGTGTGAAGCAGGCGGTAGAAACTGCAGTCAAGTAGCTATAATGCTTTGTGAGAATGTCGTCATGCAAGGCCAGGGAGATGCCAGAAGGATATGGAGCCATCCAATGACACTGAGACCAAGGGCTGGTCCTGACTCGCTGCTTGAGTAAACATCAGCTTGCTGACAGGGCCAGAGTGCCCTATAGCAGATCCCAAGAGAGCTCCGGAACTCAGGTCCCACAGCTTTACCTCCCCATCTGCAGCCCCAGTAACGAACATTGACCTGTTGGGGCTAACAGCCACACATCCAGGCTCAGCCTGATGAATGCCTTCAAAGGTGCGCACCACAGAGGGGCTGCGTATGTCCCAGATCATTGCCTGCTTGTCCTGGCCAACTGTGATGACAGTCATCTGGTCGGGACACACAGCCATGCCATTGATGACGGTGTTAACACGCCAGGAGGCACGGCTACACTCTGGATGCAGATCCCTAGCACAAGAATGAGGAAGAGGGAATGATGTGACGGACTTACCATTGTAGTGTTCAAGAACTTCAAGCTTGAGAGACAACTACATGTTTCCTGGGTCAATGGTCAGAATTCAGTTATCTATTGATGAAGGACATGCTGCATTATACTGTGAGCCCTCACCAAAGGCTCCATGACCTGTCAAGGCTGGCAGTCACAATGTGAGCATCATCAGAAAGGACAGCAAGATCACAGATAGGGGCGCTGTGGGCCTTCATGTTGGAGACCATCTGGCGGGATCTAAGGTCCCAGGCCCGCACCTCCCCCCCAGCTCCCCCAGTGACCATGAAAGTTGACCTGAAAGGAAACAGGCATCATGCGACATGTTGTCAGTAAAGATACTACTTTACCGCCTATATGTATATCCTTACCAAGAAACTGTGTACCTGCTCACACATACAGATTAGTATATTACAAGAGCTCTCACTTGTAGGAACTCTAGCAGTTATAAAACATCCTGACTTGTTCTGCATGACTAGTCCGACTGATCTTGAACATAACTGTAAGGAGCTGAACTATCATTAGGTGCTTCTCTCACCTGTTGACCTATCATAACGTGCTTCTCTTACCTGTTGGAAATCTTTATGGCCGTGGCTCCAGTGGAATGTGCGAGAGCATGTGCTCCTGGGATCACCCAAGTAGGTGCTGATCCCCCTCCTCTTGCATGGCATCGCAGGATCCCGTCAGACCAACCGCTGATCACGCTGTCGCCTGTGACTGCAACGCTGAGAGCTGCACCAGCCATTGGGGCATCAGCCTTAAATACCTGAAGTTGTGTCAGTGGAGGGGCCTGTGGGTCTGAAAGGGTCCACATAGAGACAGTGCCGTCATCACTACATGTGACCAGGCAGCTGGGATCCCCAGCAGGCGCTGACACACCGCGGACTGGGCCGTAGTGAGATCTTTTGAGGACAGAGATCCCGGAGTTGCTGTTGAAGACCCTGAGAAGAAAAAGGGCACATACTCTCAGTATCAAAAATGTATGGTATGAAGGACAGTTCCTCTAATGCGTCCTACATGCAACAAAAGAAGCCAATGTTAAAAATTATCCATTTTGCCTAGTTGTGGTTTGCTAGGCTTGCACTGTGCCACGATGCTTCATGATCCACAACACCTACCTGTATATGCCTCCAGTTGAGGTCCCCACGATCAGAGCAGCCCCATCACTCGTTGCTGACAAAGAGGTCACAGGGCCAGGCACGGTAGCAAAGGGCACTATATCCTTCCACATGTGTTCGTTGGTGAAGAGAGTCAGGGAGCCGTTACCACCTCCCACTAAGAGCCTCCCAGAGGAGCTGAGACTGATGGCCCCCACACCAGCGCCTAGAGGAAAGGGGGATGAAGTCACAAATGAGGTCACAAAGACTTAAGCCTAAGGACCTTGGTGTCACCAAAGTGTGACTAATGACAGTTCAAGCTGTAATATGAATTATCACACGATTTAGAAGCACAATGAGTAGATCAACATCTGTGTGCTAGTACTGTAGTGTTCATGAGGGCCTTGGCATCTGCTACCAGAGCAGCACTCTGTTCGTGAGACTGCAGGTTGTGCAAGCAAGACAAGCAAGACATCCAAGTTCCTAACTAGTAAGCAATACAAGTGACTATCAACATGGAGTGCTCTTCATGACTCACTGCAAGCTGGATGCGCCATTTGCATGGTCCTTCTCATAACGTTGACAGTGACCACATCCCCGCTGGTTGTTCCCACATACAACCACTGTGAGTCTGCAGAGAAAACCATACACGTGAAGCTGCGACGAATACTGCCTGGCGTGACCTACAAAAAGCGTTGTTAGATCAGTTTAAGTTTTTGAGGAATTAGGATCAGATTAGTGCATGGAGTGAGGAAAAATCTCTACATGTTATCTCTACATCTGTATTTCTAAATTTCCCAGGCAACAAAAATGTCTGACTTTGACAAACTGACCCTTCGAGATACTTTGCCTCACATTATAGATGCAGAGACAAATCATGGGAGAAGCCTTTCACAGTTGTGTGAAACCAGCAGTTGCACGCTCTGATTTGATGAAGAAATCTCAACATCAGCATAAACAATATGCGTAAAAGATAAGTATCTAGGGCCCTGCTCTCACCTTGGATCCAGACAGGAAACCACCATAAGGGTCGAGGCTGAAGATGTGGACCTCTCCACACTGAGTGGACACTGCAAAGGTGTAACCTTGGCCACCCAGAGGAGCAAAGGCAGAGGCTGTAGCAAGCTGCAATTGAGTTGAGCATTCATCAAATGGTGGTAAGCTCATGATCTTGAGCTAGGTAGGCTGAAGATGGCTCATCAACGAATGAGTATACACACTAAGTATTACCTTATTTCGCTACTTTAATTTTGCCCTAAACTAAAAATTACGCTATCCTTAAACTTCGCTTCTTATAAATGGATATGTTATGCCTCCTGCTGTTGTTCAGTAATAGAGCCTCACACCTTTTTGTGTGACAAGAGCATGTTGCTCACAATTTTTCCCGTCGAGGTGTCTAGAACAAAAAGTCTTGGGTCACTGAAAGCATGTGATAAGCAAAATTGATGAAAATGCTAAACGCAACAGTATCTTTCTCTTAGAGACACTAGCTAGGAACACAATGAGTATTACACAAGTGAGATTGCAGGAGCTGAACATATTTTTGTTGCAATTTCCAATTTATTACATCCAGCAAAAATCAAGGATTTGCAAAGCCCTAACAAATCTTTAACCCACTTTTCATGGCCAATGGTCAAGAGAAGTCGATCATCTAAAGAGAAGGTAAGCTGAACCACCTCAACATCATGCTCCTGGAACCTGTCAAAAAGCACTTGCATGTTAATATGACAAGGATGGCAAAATGAAGCACAGGTACTTTAGAGTGACCAAAAGTGAAGGAAGTCAGGTTTTGGCATGATGGGATGTACAGGTGGTGTCCGACTAAGGTATGATCAGATGATGCAGCTAGTGTACCTAGTGCATACAGGTAGATAGTTATCAACATGAATGCATGAGAGCATGAAGAGTAGAGAGCATAAATACATGAATAATAATTCAACAATGAAGCACGACCTACCTCGATCTAATGCTCCCGGTCTGTAAGTCCCAAATCACAACATCTGCATTCCTGCCTTGTTGCCCACTTGCAGCCAGTCTTCCAGAGGTCTGAGAAGAAGGAGTTCAGATATCTCGAAGGTGGTTGCCAGCTAGCACATGCTGGATACAGTGGTGGAACCCAAAGGACCATAACATGAACAGCACAGACACGCTCTATTGCTACATGCACACCGCAATACTTACTGACAGCCCAAACGCTGTGATTCTATCATCGTGTCCTTGAAGGTACCTCTGAGATCCATTGTAGCCCTTCAAAACAATATGGGTGCAGATGCCATCAGAAATACAGACATCAGTCAGTGGTAAAAACAAAAAAAACCCACCGAGATTACTAATTGCCCACCACTGACGCATACGAACTCATGAGCAGAGGGTATAGCCCGAACACCACCAGATAAGACGCTACTGTGTTTGTACACGGGCACCAGGTCATGGCAGGCGTGTGCAAACAATTTGCTGTTAACTTACTTGAAACCTGTATTTGCCTGCAGCTGGATGCCCGACATTGCAATCTTTTTATGTATGATTACGTTCACGACCTTCGATCAACAGGTACTGTCGTACTGCCCGTCTAAGGCTTCCACACATGAAAATTAGTGAGACCTAAAAAGGTATCAAGTTTATCGTTGAGATGAAGTATGTAGCAAATATAAGAGGTGCCAAAAAGTGTGAGGTACTAAAGAGCTAACGAGCTACCAGGGAAGGAGGATTATGCCTGTCTGATTGTCTAACTCTAGCCTTGCATGCATGCCTTACTTAATTGATCCATGAACTTCCATTGATCAAACTTCAAGTAGACCTCTAATTGATCAAGTTCCTAAGACAGTTTACAGCAACGTGGAAATCTTCGGGAGGATCCACTGCAAATCTGAGCCGCTGTCCTGAAGTAGGATGCTGAAAACCAAGGGTCCGGGCATGGAGAGCAGGCCTGTTTAAAGCTGCAACCAAATTGCGCACATCTTGAAGTCTGCACAAACAGGGGGGATTAAACCACATTCCAAACAGGGAGGACTAAACCACATTCCAAACAGGGAGGTCTTAAGAGATTAAACCACATTCCAAACAGCAGGGGGGGACTTAAGATTAAACCACATTCCAAACAGGGAGGACTTAAGATTAACCACATTCCAAACAGGGAGGACTTAAGATATTAAACCACATTCCAAACAGCAGGGGGGACTAAACCACATTCCAAACAGGGAGGACTTAAGAGATTAAACCACATTCCAAAGAGCAGGGGGGACTTAAGATTAAACCACACTCCAAACAGGGAGGACTTAAGATTAAACCACATTCCAAACAGTAGGGGGGACTAAAGAGATTAAACCACATTCCAAACAGCAGGGGGGACTTAAGATTAAACCACATTCCAAACAGGGAGGACTTACGATTAATCTACATTCCAAACGTTTAGTACAGAAGATCCATTTTATCCGGAGTGGTTGATCATATCTGATTGCGTCCCTTCCCTATTATCCTTTAACCACTACCCCGAAACCACAAATCTGCAGCATCACCCACTTGCTTGCGCGCCCTCTCGCAACAGCCACAGCGGCTGCTGCTACTCCCCCACCATATGTATCATCACCAAGTAAAGGGTGACCAATATGCTTTGAATGCACTCGTATCTGATGCGTTCGACCTGCAGGCGGAGAACAATAACTCTTATCAAAGCAGCTTCAGACATACTCCAAGTCTCGAGAAGGCTATAACATGAAAGAGCCATAATCAGACCTTCAATCTGGAAAGAGATCAAAGGAGTGGTGACACCTAGTTGGAACGTAAATACACAATGAGAGTGTTCTCTTGCCTGTTTCCAATTTCCACCGGACCATGGCCGCACCCCCAGCAGCCAATACCTCCTCCACAAAGTAGTTGCTGATGGCAAGGCGCCCTCTCACTCCCCCATAAGGCAAAGCTGCCATCCGTTTCCTGTCATTGTGATCCCTATCTATATTTGTCGAGACCCTGTAGAGGGTACGTTAGTACATCGCAATTCATGCCTGAAAATCTGCATGAAGCTTCCAAAGCGTAATCTGAAGTCCATAAGGGATCAGTCTCCTCAAAGCGGCTAAACACCTCATAGTTTAATACGTCAGCAACACTGCACCATGCTACTCACTTGTCATGCCCTTTATCTGGCGTCCCCAATAGGATTGAAATGTACTCTCGTTCTACTGTCCGCGCTTTGAACTGATCGCACAATTTACGGTGAGCCTCCTCCCGCTTTGCAACCACTAACAAGCCACTAGTTCCCTTAAATCACGGACCACGCAAAGACCCTTTGTAAACAAGCAACACTTATGCTAATGCAATTCAGACATAGTTTTCAGGCGGCGCATCTGAAGTGATTAATTGCATGTTGACATGTTGTCGAAATTAGGAGTATTAGACAAAATACATCAAAAATATAGTGCAAGGGAGATGTTGCATCATTAGACCATGAAAGAAAGAGGGAACAACAGAGCTGCTGGAACGTCCTGACTCCCAGATAAACAAACGGCTATGTCATGGCTTCTCAAGACATAACAAGTCTCTTCAGTTCTCCAAAGGAGCAGTGCCTTTCGCCAGTCTCACTTAAATTTGCATCTGAATTCTCACCTTATCCAGTCTATGCACTATGCCAGGCCTGAGTATGCCTGGAGGCTGGCTCAACAAGCCAGGGAGTGAGGCAGCGTTTTTAAGATTGTCTTCATCCTCATCCTCTCCTTCATCTACAGACTTTATCCTTAGAATATGAGCAGCAACAAACTTCTAAAACTGCAGCACAATCATAAAATGCTTCCCTAAGCATCAACGCAAATAATTTCTTAATGGCAAGCGCCTCGCACATCAAGTTCAGTTTTGACCTTTCAAGGTTTTATCTCCCAGAATGAGACTTGAGAGCCCTCTCTGCTACCTGTCTGAAATTGAAGACGGATCTATGGTGCTCCCACTTGGTACATCCCCCACGCTGAGCCCAGACAGGCCACAGTGATAAAGCAGAGCATTGACTAAGGTCCCGTGGTAATGACCATGCGAGATATGAACAACCATTCCTGCAGGCTACAAAGGAAGCTCTTGATGGAACAGTGCTCAGATAAAAGTATGTTTATGGAACGTATTAAGCATATACAAGTTTTATGTCTTACTTTATTCACAACCATGAGATCGTCATCTTCATGCAGAATATCCAAGGGAATGGACTCAGGCTCCGCCTGGATTGCACAAAGAAATTTTCGTGTGGAAAAGAAACTGGAGGCTGGCAATTGTATCTTAAATTATCTTTGGTATAAGGTGCTGACATTTACCTGAAGTTGGGGGGGCTCTGGAATGTCCAGGACGTTAACCTGATCTCCAGCCTTTAACTGAGCACCAGGTTTGCAAACTTTGGCTCCGTTGACCTGAACCATTCCCATTTTTACAGCCTCCTGAGCCTTAGCTCGACTGATATTTGGAAGCTGTGTGCTTATAAAGGCATCTAGACGGAGCTTTCCCTTCCATTGCACATTTGAGAGTTGATTAAATCTTGAAAATCATGAGTAGCAAGGCAGCTTCTGAGGAAGAAGCTTGTCAGAGATGGGCCTGACAGAAACATGTGTCTACAAGTTATCTACCTTGGCCTTGGAGATGTCCAGTACATTTGCTTGTAAGCTATTTCCCACACATGCTGCTCCCTCCTGACAATCTTTAATCAGAGAAGAACGTGGAGCTGTGCATTTTGCAGTATTTAGTTGTCTTAAATGAGCATCAATTGATCTCCAATCTTTTAAAGATTTTACTCGCAACGTATGCATACAAAATTCTGCAGAACATGCACCTGATAGAACACACGGCAAGACAGATCAAAAATCTGTATTTTATAAATGCATGGAATAATGGATAATGACGAAGAACAATAGTTATAAGATTCTCACTCTTGTCTTCTTAGGTCGGAAGTGTGGACATTTCGATAAGGACACGGGCTTGTCTTTCAAAAAGCCCAGCTCATTCCCATCCAAGCAGAATTGTTATTATCTAAGATTGTGCTTTGTCCAGTGCTGAGTTCTCCACCTCGGCATCAGATATTTGTTAACGGCATCTAATCTTTTTTAACGGTTCTGCCGTTCTTGAGTCGGAAGGGCTCTTCGTGGAGCCATGTTGCATTCTATTCACATTGTTGCCATCGCAATCGCATTTGTTGCCTCAACAGCAGTATGTGCTACAGCTGCTACGGCTGACAGGTGAGGGGAATTCTCTACCTTCGTTGCATCCCTGTCCCGTTATGTTTTGATTGCATCAATTGATGCGCTTACACTGCAGGCGAAATCTAGCGGCACAAAATGTGTCGTTTCCCTTCTCTACCTGTCTCCCTGGCTCTTACAGTCCATCTGTCTCACCTTATACCATGGAACTTCATAGTTCATCAACAGTCAGCACGACTTCCTCAAAATACTGCTTTCAAGTGAATTCCCCTTCCGACGACATAGTGCCCGCGGGCTTGACAGCTGGGAATGCGGCAACGTGCTACAGTTCATTGATTGCTGAGCTTGATAAGATTTCAATCAACTCCCGTGAGTTACTGCGCTTATTTAAGTTTGTCAATCATTCCTTATGTGCTTATTTCAGTCCCTTGCCTATGCATTATTTGCAATGCAAACAGTCCAGAACCTGGAGATATTCCTGTGTTAATTGCACAGGGTAAGCTTTTCATTAATCCTCTCCTTAATCCTTCTTGTGCTTCAGAAATGGGATGCAAAGGTACAATACAGAGTGTTACTGTCAATGGAGCTGCATATGCGGACTGGCAACTCACCATCTTCTCTGGCTACAACGGTGCTTCATTAGTCGTTACAAACCTGCGTAAGAATAGCAGCCAGGCTGACGGGCTGATGCTGTGTGTTACAGCTAGCTATCCCTGCAACAGCTTGTCAAATTTTGTGAACTCCCTGTCTGATGCGATCCTCTATAGTTTTTCTGAGTCATCAGCACATCGTTGCTGTCCCACTCTTCTCACTCACCCTGCGCCGCCACCTCCTGAGATTAGCTCACCTCCACCAAGTATTACCCCCTCTCCGTCACCTACACCCCCTCCACCGCCTCCTCCGCCTCCCCCACCCCCTCC
>BEGY01000063.1:186980-244503 GCA_002335675.1 Chlamydomonas eustigma | reverse complement strand
CCCTCTCCTCCCCCCCCTCCGCCTCCACCATCACCTCCTCCTCCCGCTCCTCCTCCTCCATCTCCACCTCCTCCTCCACCACCACCATCTCCTCCTCCTCCATCTCCACCTCCCCCTCTGTCTCCTTCGCCTCCACCACCCCCCACCAGGATTCCTCCGCCTATGGGATTCCCTTACAGTGGTTGCCAGATCAATCAGAGCACACCTTATAATTTCTCCTTTTCTTCTATCACACCTGCTACCCCTGTAGAGCCTGCAGGGGACCTTGTGTGTGGTGTAGTAACAACACAAGCATGCAATAAGAGTGACCCTTGTTGCAACACAAACCTGTACAAGCTGAGCGTCCATATCAGTGAGTCGGACTCTTTTTGTATACTCATCTCACTTCAGCCATTCTCTTCCCTGCTTTGTCTACTTGTTATGTCACAAACTGACTATTGTTTGCAGATGATGCCTGTGCTGGGTCAGTGGTTTATGCAACATACAATGGAAATATACGCTATCCTTCATATGAGACAAATCATGGGATAGGGAAGACCATCTTCAAGATTACTCAAATGGCAAACTACACTGCCAAGAACGCTGATGGTCTAACAGTAAGTATCGCAATGCGGAGACATAACATTATCACTGAGACTAGCCTGTTTGCTCATCATCTCTCCTTGGATTTGTCATGCAGATCTGTTTCCAGCTCCAAACCCCATGCACAACCCTACCCGCTTTCTGTTATGGTGGAGACTGCGAAATAGCTCTGTACAATGAACAAAATTATTGCTGCCCTATTGTGGACCTTCCAAACAGTTTGGCCTGAAGCAGCATTCTTTCCATGAATGAATCTTTGCGCTTGTAGAATCTGCTCGTTGCCTAGCAGCTTTTCCATTAGGTATCTGGTAATATTTTTTCTTGTCTATATTGTGCATAATTGATAATTTGGCAATGCAGTTCATTGTCACTATGAAGGTCTTTTGACGATGCAGTCACTGTCACTATGAAGATATTCAGTTATTTAGAAGGTTGTCTGAGTGCTCCTCTTGCAGGTGGAGTGTGCCAGAAAAACATTTACTCTGATCAGTCAAATCTACTTCTTTGATTATATTGATGTTGTTTATCGCTTCATTTGAACTTTTGTAAATACTTATTTACCTAGTACATATTGATATAAATTTGTATATATTGAGGTGTTTGCTGTTTATGATATGTGCAGTGCTTCATATTTCAATGTAAACTTTAATATTTCAAAACATTCAGCCCGAACGAAATATTAAGTAGTGCAACAGTGAAGCCCAGAGAAAAGGGAGAGAGCCCAGTCATGTTATGTCATAACAGGCAGTAAAGATCAGATTATTCTGATTTCAAGGGGATTAGAATGCTTGAGCCTTTTGCACAGTCCTGAAGTTAAGTTGATTAGCGGTCATCAAGAGAATAAGGATGCTGCAAACTTCATCTCTTGGTTTCCTGATTTTTTTTATGAATGCCCGAGTTTCAAAAAACCACCTCGAAAATGCTGGCCACAAGTCGGGAAGCTACCGGGCTTGTCTTTCGAATATAAGACTGTTTTCCCGATCAAGTAACGTGTGTTGTTTGGCAAGTGTTGATTCTTCCCTTTCACATTTAGTGTTCGGTGCGTTAGTTATTTTGTGCAAATCATTGTGTGCTGACGACGCGTAACTTAAAAACCTTGTGATAACGCTATGAGAGCCACTATGCAGATTGCAGTCTGTGCAACGTATTTTCTTGATCATAGCTACGTCTAATCTACTGATTCTCCAGTCATTATTGCCAGCAGCTACTGCCGACAGGTAATAAGGGAAATATATCGACAACGAAACACAAAGGTATAGCGATTTAGCTATAATGCTGACATGAAATAATCCTGTCTGCAGGAGCAGAGCCTTAGAGTTGGATATGTAGTCTTTCCCCTTCAACTCATGCGTCCCTGGCTCCTACAGCCCAAAAAGCTCACCTTACACTCTATCACTGCACAGCACTACAAACAGCGCTTCATCTACAAGGTATTGCTTCAAAGTCAGTTCTGCCATTGCCAGTCCTGAGAATCTAGCTGGTGCACTTGCCTCTTGTTATGTTTTGACGTTGTCCCAACTGGACTACAGGATTTCATTCAATTCCAGTAAGTCACTTATTGGTTTGTGCAGGAGGCCCTTTTTCATACAGAGTGATTCTGTTGTGATCTGCTTTTTTTTAGACTCACACTGCAACACTACGTAACTTTTGAAACCAGATAGCATATAAATTAGCCCATCTTCCCTTTTTGCAGAGTTGGGCTGCAAAGGTACCATTTAAAGTGTGGCAGTAAATGGAGCACCTAATAAGGACTGGCTGTTCAGTACCTATCCCAGTTCTAATGGTGCTGCCCTCAATGGTTAAGCTTAATAAGGCCTTCGGTGTGGTAGATGGGCTGATGTTGTGTGTAGCAGCCAGCTACCCCTGCAACAGCCTCTCAAATTTTGTGAACTCTTTGTCTGAAGATTATGTACAGCTTTTCTAAGTCGTCAGAACATCTTTGTTGTCCCACATTGGTTGCAAGCCCTGTTATGGTACAGCCACTGTTGGACATAATTCAAGGAAGATCATCCCTTTCTGTACATGCAAGTACCGATTCGCCATCACCCCCTCCCCCGCCCCCACCGCCTCCTCCTCCTTCACCACCTCCTCCGCCAACACAGCAGCAATTACTCCCTCCAAGTTCTTCCCCTGTATCCAGCGAATCCCCCTCTCCTCCCCCCCTCCGCCTCCACCATCACCTCCTCCTCCCGCTCCTCCTCCTCTATCACCCCCTCCTCCTCCACCACCACCATCTCCTCCTCCACCATCTCCCCCTCCCCCTCCGTCTCCTTCGCCTCCACCACCCCCCACCAGGATTCCTCCGCCTATGGGATTCCCTTACAGTGGTTGCCAGATCAATCAGAGCACACCTTGTGATTTCTCCTTTTCCTCTATCACACCTGCTACCCCTGTAGAGCCTGCAGGGACCTTGTGTGTGGTGTAGTAACAACACAAGCATGCAATAAGAGTGACCCTTGTTGCAACACAAACCTGTACAAGCTGAGCGTCCATATCAGTGAGTCAAGCTTAACATTTCTATTGTATACTCATCTCACTTTATATGGCCCCAGCCATTCTCTTCCCTGCTTCGCTGTATTCGCCTACTTGTGATGTCTCCTACTTACTTTTGTTTGCAGATGATGCCTGTGCTGGGTCAGTGGTTTATGCAACATACAATGGAAATATACGCTATCCTTCTTATGAGACAAGTCATGGGATAGGGAAGACCATCTTCAAGATTACTCAAATGGCAAACTACACTGCCAAGAACGCTGATGGTCTAACAGTAAGTTTTGCAATGAGACATAACATTATCACTGAGACTAGCCTGTTTGCTCATCATCTCTCCTTGGATTTGTCATGCAGATCTGTTTCCAGCTCCAAGCCCCATGCACAACCCTACCCGCTTTCTGTTATGGTGGAGATTGTGAAATTGCCCTGTACAATGAACAAAATTACTGTTGCCCTATCGTAGACTTACCTGAGACATTGCCTTAGTAAGCAATGAATGCACTTTTTAATGTAGAATGCAATACGCAGTGATGGATAATTGACTAAGTTAAGAATGTAAAGGAAAGAAGCATGATAGCAGTTATCCGCATAAGGCGATAATGATGAACAGGGAGACCATGATAGTGCAATGCTTTTGCGCTGCTCAAAATGCATGATTTTTTTGCAGTTTGTTGGCCGGTTTCAGGATTTGTGCTCTTCATCCTTGCTAGTATGCAGAGGACCATTTGAAATGCAGGTGCAGGCATACTGTTTGCTACTTATTTAAGTTGTAATACTTAATGTCCTGCATGGTTCAAATGGGGCTGTAATTTTCAGATTCATGGTTGATGAATCATTACAGACTGCACCATGCCAGATACATTTAAAACGATAGGCAAAGTCTTATTTCGAAAATGGGACAACTCTATTGAAACTACGCCTCAAGCTATGGATCCTACCTAGGTAGTAGGTACTGATTATTGATGATAAGGGGATTATAAGAGCGAGTTGATACCCTGCTTACTATGGAAGGGCTTTTGAAAGTTAGATTAGTGTTTGATCCATATTCATTGTCTACCATGCGATGATCTGCAGCCAAAAAGGAGGATGTATGTTACGTCAGCAAGTGCCACCACCTACACTTTAAAAATTCAAACACAGTGAGGTACAGGATGAAGTCCAATCCGCTGTAAACCGTCTTCCTGTCGTCGCAGGTAATTTTATGTCGGATATTTATGAACGCGCCAAGTCTGTTTTCATTTCAGCTCTTGATGCAAAATCTGGCGTGCAAGGCCTTCGGCTTTATTTCGGCTCAATCTCATGGGATTGTTCTCATGATTTCTTTCGTCTGATAGAAACGGAGTGCGACAAAGAAGCAGGAGCTGTGAGCACTCTATAAGACTTCCCCCCATGTTCTTTCATTATTCCCTGACGAGAAAATGAGAGCGTAGCTGGCATACTGTCTTATTACTTTTGTAAACAACACAACTTGAATTTCACTTCTTGGCAGCTGTAATATCCTCAACAGAAAATCTACGTTAGCCTCCAGATCTTTGAATTGTACTAATACTTGCAATTGTTGCTTGTCTTCATGTCTACAGCATCGGCTGGATTGCATGTTTTCTTCAGCATGTGCCGATATCTACTTTTCTCCTCATTTTTCTCTGCAGACCCTAGCTTTAGCCTGCCTAGAGGCTGCCAGGATCAGTACAGCTGCTCAAGGGTCAGTCCCCGGGCCTTCAGTTTTCAGGAAGAATCTTTTACTTGCGCTGCTACATTGCACCAGCGATGTGAGAAGCGCCCTGAGTACTGTCCCAGTTTTACGCAAAGAGCTCATCTTCCTAGAGGTCAGAGAACTCCAAATGGTACGTAATCTGCTTAAATGAACTATGTGCACAGCTACGTAACACCCGCACGACAATGCTACTCTGCTGACTGTTGCTACTGCTGTTATACATTTCCTGTTTACTCAAAGAGATCTAAACCCAAGACCCCTGCCCAGCTATCAGTTCATTCAATTATCAGCACTTGTAATCTAATGACAAGTATTGCATGACTGTACTTTTTAATAACTACATTATTGAATGTTCACATATTGCAGGTTCTAACGTCTGTTGTAGCTGTTATGGAGGAGGGATCTCCTGTTTTACCCCATGTCGTAGACCTTCTGCCGCCATTAAGCCATCACTTAGCAACTGCCTTCGATGCAGGTGTTGATCACCGCTCTTCATTCCAGCAAGACAACAAAGATCATAAGAATAATTAGAGGACTGAGCTTCTGTTTGCGAATCAAGCATGATCGCTTTTGAAATACATGACTAATGGTGAATGTCTCACTGTTTTACAGCTCTGGTTATCCAAGGAGCCTGCAGGGCTGCTTGGCATCCAGAGCATGCTTGCACTTTACTAAGCACACTTCGGGGGTTACCCTTGTAAGTTCCTTAGCTCCTCGTATTGTCGACATATTACACAAACATGAATTATGAAATATCAATCAGATACTGAAACGTTTTGCAGTTAAACGTCACGTCTGAATGCATCTAGGTGTGGTTTCAGATCTTGTCTGCCTGCCCCTAGTTGAATGTGAAAGCTGCCCTCTTAAGTCCTTCAAACGCGTAAGTAGGGTAAGCTTGTCATTTGACCTGGTTGGCCTAGGTGCTCCAATAGCATCCATGGGATTATGGGTTCAGCAGTTAATGCAGCGACCAAGTGTGAGCTGCCTATTGCAGAAGCGATTATGTCACAAATGCTTATGTATGTCATGCTGCCGGATACCACAAGGCTCCGCGGTACTTGTCCTGCTCAAGGGGAGGCCACAAGGCTCCGCGGTACTTGTCCTGCTCAAGGGGAGGCCACCGGCATCTCTACAACGTCAAGAAGCACAGTGCTAAGCTCTGTTGTATCTGTCCTCGACATCTTAGCAGGGCCTGGGGGACAGCATGGGGAAGATGGAATGCCAGACACACTCTTGAGGTGAGGATACTGTTAACTTGTCATGATTGTGCCCCTTGCGCATGATGAAAGGGAACCTAGAAGTTCGACATGGTTGTATGAACAAGTCTACAACTATTTGTATGATGTGTGATGCTTCACCTCCTTAACTCTGGTTAGGACCATTGCGTCAAGGACACTATTGAAAGTTGTAGATACTATGAAGTACGATAAAGGGCTTGCCAAGGCATGGGTAGAGAATGTAGATAACTCTGGAAGCGTTGAGGGAGTCTTCCACATGACATTGCTGTGCTGCTTAAGCCATGTTGCTCATGAACAGCTCCTACCCACAGTTTTCTGCTGTCACAAGGTATCCCCCACACAAGTTCTGTTGTCAAAAGGTATCCTCCACAAATGTTCTGCTGTCACAAGGTATTCTACACAACACTACTCAAGATGGCTTGCCGATACCCTTGCAGCATTCATCATAGTACAGCGTTTATACATGACTGAATAAGATCAAAAGATAATGCTTTTGTGCTGAGCTTTGGTAAGCGATAGTCGACATGTTCAAAACTTGATTCCAGCTTTTCCATACAAACCTGACTTAAAGGCGCTAGTGGATGCTGCATACGCTAGGGAGACCGAAGAGCCTGAAAGTCAGACAGGACATTCAGAGACTAGTATAGGAGTGGATCTTCTGTATGAGCAAGTCATAAGGTGAGCCTATAAAAGTGACAAGGACAGGTTTATCTGTACTAACAAGTGCAGTTATGTGTCAAATATGATGTTTTTTGTATGTCTTACAAAGAGAGTCAGCTAAGAGTCCTAGCATCATGTACCTATGTGGTACAAACAGTGTCAGCTAAGAGTCGTAGCATCATGTACCTATGTGGTACAAACAGTGTCAGCTAAGACTCCTAGCATCATGTACCTATCTGGTATAAGTTCCAGATGAATCTTAAAGACCCTGAAAGGGATTATGCCAGCTGAGTTTCTCCTAGTACTTAAAAGAAGGGATGTGTGGGTTGTAGCTGTCACTAACAACAACAAAAAAGGTGTTTTTATTTGGTCCTCTGGGTAAGATTGAGCCCTGGAGGTGGAGACGCAGCCTTGTCTGGGGTTATGGATACAGCCTGGGAGTTTATGAGAAGTTTGGAGCGGACCAGCAGACTGCAGACCAGCCGAAGCAAGAACCTGCTAGGAGAAGTTGGTGGCTTTGCATTTGGACACTGTAATTCACCTTCCTTGCCAAGTGAAGTGCAGAATAATGGTTTTGTAGCTTTAGGCAGGCTGGTAGCCTGTGGTATTCAAATCAGAGTGGCAGAGAGACGAGTTGCACGCCAGAGAAACAGGGCACGCAAGATGGGAGGAAACTTAGGCAGTAGCATGATTGGCGGAACACAGATATGTGATGCAAGCCTACTTTGTTTGAAGGAGCTGAAAGACAGGTACAGGAGTCTGGAGGTTGCAGCAGGCCACGATGGCAGGGCTTGCATGCTGGGCATACGGCTCCTATGCTCAGTGTTCTCTTGTCACCCAGGCATGAGGGCGGAACTGCTGTGCTGCTTGACCAAGAACGCTGTGGCAGCCAGTGCATGTGTGTCAGGGCCTGCCGTACTACTGTTGGGGCAGCTCATTCGCCTGTACCCAAGTTCAGTAATGGAACACTTAATGCCTCTCAAGGTACATAAACAACTAACTATTTAAAATAAGCTCATTAGGATCACGTCTGCCATGCAGTGTAATTCATCTTCAGGTTATTTTCATCTTTGCGGACAGTCATCTGCCCTTAGAGGATGTCTTGTAAGCTGCACTTGGTAATTTCTGCCCCTAGTAATCCATGCAATACAAATGCTCATTGCTCCCTGTCAATGCTGTGTAGCTTGCCCTCCTCTTTCATTTATGGATAGGCACCAGAGGTACCAGAGGTCATTTCCACATGAAGGTGGAATTTTGATTTAATTCCCTATCAAGTCATGGATTCTATGTACCCTTCGCATTCCTTCTGTCACTAGGACTTGATGAACATGCTGCCTAGTTTGCATTGTGAGACCACCCAGCAGGGCCTGCTTGCTGCTATCTGGCCACTGTGCTGCGTTAAGCTTGAACTTCAGGGATTACTGGTGGAGTTATTGCGAAAAGTTGTGTTCAGTAGGAGCGTGCAATCAAGGTGTGAGCTGGCCCTGTCTGGGGGTGGAGCAGATGCAGTCTTTTATTACAGGATCAGGGAATCATCTGGTGAAGTGTGGATTTGGGAGTATATTAAGTCAGTTCTTGTTGGAATGCAGGCATATGAAACTTCAGGCTGTTTTGAATCCTTGACCTGACATCTTTAGTTCTTGTCATTGGTAGGCTACTCGCAGTGCGTGGCTTCATGCATATCATCCTGGAACAGCTGAGCTCCACAATCAGAGCTTCACAGCGCACCAGCTTAGCCTCTCAGCTACCTGGCAACAATGACTACTTGCAGCAGAGCACTCAATCCAGCTGCAGCCAGGTACTTCACATCATATCTGAAAGAAATACCTTTGCAGTTTTATTTTTGGATTTCATGCTTTATGAGTGCAAGTGATAGCAGGGTCAATATTGTAAACCTAAACAAATCTTTAAGCAGCTCACTCCATAATTTAGTTATTGCTGCTTAGTTTTGATGCGGCTTGGAATGGAATCCCTGAGTGTAATGGAGCTTACAATAGTGGATTGTAACCGGCTGTCTGCTGGCCTTTGTTGGTCTGCATTTGTTGTTTGTTTTTGCAATAAAGTAATGCAGCATTACAGGCTTCAGCAATACGCCCTGCATTACTATTTGCTGGTGATAAAGAATATTGCAATCAATATGTATGCAAGTAAAGAAATACATGTTTTTCTACATGGAATTCTGTAGTCCACCCTCAGTCAAATGACAGGCTTATCGGCTGGTTCTGGAGTGAGTCTCATGTCCGAGCTCCTCGGGTTCCTCAGGCGGTCGCTGACACAGCAAGCAGCTGTCCGGAGAGAGCTGTATCAAGGCCTGCAGAAGATCATGGTCCTTGATCCAGGTAGGTTAATGCAGTGCACTGAATTACGACCACATGCAACCGCAGGTCATAGTGTTTTTCATTTCTATGAAAAGGTAACCAAACTTTTAGGATACTCTTACAGTCAACAGTAAGAGTATCCAGAACGCAGTATTCTTTCAATCATGGTATTCTCTTGGTGATCATGTTATCCTACTAACATGGCCAATGAACTGCGTTTTGCGACTCATCTGATTTTCTGAAGCAGATCAACCATGAGCACTTTGCTGTGTCATTCAAAACTTGGCTCATAATAAACTATATGTTTTAACGCTTGCATTGCACTTCTAGGCTCCTCAGAGTGCATTGCAGAGCTGCTTGTCCCCCAACTGTCTGTATTGATGGGCAAGATGAAGGGAGAGAGTGAATCAGGGCAGTCCCTGACTTTGGCATCTTGCACTGTTGAGCAGGTGAGAGGAGAAGAAGATTCCTGCTTAAAACCAAAGCTGTGGAAGTTTAAATAAAATTGGTGGCACTACTACAGGGACATATTAACACAGGAGCAGTTTGAATAACTAGGTCCTTATTCAGGCTCCTCTTGAAAACTATCATCCATTGTCAATTTTCGAGATACAGAACGCACTTCTGCTTCCAGCTCTTCAATTCTGCAACACTCCCAAGATTGTAGAGGACAGCTTCCTCCCCTGACCTACTCAAATGTAGTGGACAGCTTCCGCTCTGAAACCCTAAGCCCACAAATGTTCATATGTTGTTCCTGCTTCAGGAGGGGTCAGTAAGGCTTGCTGAGGACCTACCATCTCTGTTGATCTGCATCCAGACTCTGAATGCTCAGAGTACTGCTGCACCCACACTCGTACCGCCTGAGAGTGATCCAGCAGAATACTTTGGAGGTCCATGCAATCAAGATGAAGTGGAAGATGGAAGTGTGACAAGAGGGGCCATTCAGGTATGAGGGACACTTATTCTTCCGGCACTGTATGACAGGCTTGGTCTACTTAAAATTGTGTGTTTAGATAGATCAGAAGAATAAGCTAGGAACTAGTCGTATCCAACATCATTTGCAGATTTTCATTTAAAATTACAAAGCATCATCATGTCAAAACTGTGTCTGCAGTCCTTCAACATCTTTTTGTATAGTTCTATTAACAACAAAATGTAGCTTTGTGTCTGACAGGTGCACTTTGCCTTTGTGCATTGTGCGCAGAATCCTTAAACATAGCGAAGTAGGAGTTGTGTGAGAAAAGAGATGATACTGGCAAGTCTCACTATGCTTACTTGCCTCAGGTCCTCTCAGCATTGTACACCGACTTTAAGAAGTTGTTGTTGTCCTTGGACTTGACACAGCTGGGCTTTCAGAAGACTGCGGACTGGTCTCTACACTCTATTGAAGGAGCTAGGAGGCATCTGCATGCAGCTACCCTCCTAGGATGCCTGGAGGTGCTGCTGCAGGAGGAAGTGATGGAGATCCTAGGTGATAAATAACGCCAGTGGGTTTGCTGACTCTTGCATATCAATCTCAATTCATTACTACTTTAGCAAGGGATGAGAATCTCCAGAAGTATGAAGTATGAAGTATGAAGTATACTCCTGATGTATGAAGCTATCGGCTAGGAGCACTGTTGAGTCAGCTACGAGGCTGGTGCATATTAAACGTTTCTAAATCATATCACTTCTCTCAAGTAGTCTTTATTCATGTTATTTGCTGCTGCATTAGTCTCAATGATCAGCCAAAATGATCAGGCCCTATGACTTTGCTCCACGACCGCCGCCGCGGTAATTTGTGTTGATTCTCTCAGGCTCTGAAGCAGGGTGGACAGATGAGAAGGAGGGCTGCATCCATCAGTTGTTTCAGCTGCACAAAAGCCTATTTGAGATGGCATGTAGCACAAGAGGTTCAAATGCTGGGCGGCCTTCCTCCTCCAGAAGAGCACTTGCAAAGACAGATGTGAGTGTTTCTTTTGACAAGCAACATTGGTTTCTGTGACTCCTCGATTCAAAACCAAGTGAAATCAAGTTGAAGTATAGTGATGTCAGATCCATGTCAAAAGAATGTTTGGACCTGAGAGTATGAAGCAGTAAGCAGTGAGGTAAAAGAGAAGCTCTTAGGTAAGAATGATGTCCTGGCTATCCACCTGGATGTGTGTGTCTACTGTAATTTTTTGTCCTCAAGCTGTGATAAACCTTGCCTCTGTAGATGTCATTAGACCCGAGTGTAGATAATGGAGCAGTAGCTGACGAGGTAGCTGATGAACAAGGGCTGGATGGACATCAAAGTGATGGTCGACCAGCAGGTGTCGAAGTGAAAGCTAAGCAGTCATCAAGTCCAGCCTGTCAGGATCTGGTGAAAGCAGATGAGCGCCAGGCCTGTTTGTCCATCCCATGCCTCATTGCTCTTTGTCAGTCTATAACATTCCATTCGGTAGGTGCCTGATGGAGATTGAGACTTGAATCTCATCAGCGACATCAGCTTTTTCCACTCCATCATTGTCTGAAGGTAAGGCTACCATCATACGTTGTCAGCTACATGAGTCAGCTAAATGAGTCATACATGATACTGTCAGTGCATCACATCCTGGGAGCAGATCAAGCTGCTAGGTGGCCGTTGAGGATTATTGGCTGTCCTTTTTGAGCATAATTGTGTCAATAATTACTGAGGTTTGTTGATAATGCTTCCTATGTCATGATCAGGGAGCCAGGGGATCAGCATCTCGGTTAACAGTGGACCCCGCATTCTGCTCCTTTGTGCTCAGATCCTGTCTAAACTCCATTAAGGGCATCTCAAGAGGAGGGCGCCCTGATTTAGGGAAGGTTTACTTAGGTGAAGCGCTATCATTTCATAATGAGGGCTGAGGACATTATACATGGTTGGGAGGCTCTAAGCAACACAGTCACTTGAATTATTCTGTGTCAATCCTTGCAGACAGATCATGGTCTACCATTGGGGTACAGTGATCAGCTGTACATCATCTTTGTAATAGTCAGCGTGGAAATGCAGTGAGAGCAGTATTCGACAGTGAGAGCATTTACCTGTTTTTCAACTTTCGCTGATCTGCTTGCAGATGCTTTTGACGCCCACGTGAGGGACAGTGACAGCAGGGGGGCCTCTGATTCCTCCCGTACTGGCACGACTGGTGGCAGACTAGCAGGGATATTGCTTTCCACCTGTTTCAGCATGATTTTATGTGACAGGAACAGCTCCGCCTTAGCTGGTGCCTCTTCTTCAGGAGTAACAACTGAGAATGAGCACTTAGCCGCCAGTACTCCAACACCTTCAAGTACTTCTCGACAGCTCCCTGTACACATTTCTCAGCCTCCGCAAGGAGGGTGTAACAGTAGTCGGCTGCCCACCAGAGGCAGGAAAAAAAGCCTCAACACAAACGGAGATTGTGTACTGATGAATAGCACGAATGCAGCTGAGAGGAAGCTGGAGCTACTAGCTGCACAATGCATCAAACAAGTTTTGGAGGATGTTGGAACCACACAGCAGGTACATTTTATCCTGTGATGGATGTAATGTATGAAGGCTGAGGAACTCAATTTGAATTGCCGTCTTAGTTATGCGTAATGCTGGATGCAGTAGGTACTTGACGGCATTTCCTAGTGCATTCTTTTGTTCTGAGAAATCTGCTGAAGCGTCTTTCTGCTTGCTTATGCTGATGCAGCTGAGCTCTATCCTTGAGTACTTGCCCCTACCATCAGAGGAGGGCATGCCTGTAATACTCAACAACCACCTGCGGAATGCGCATTCATCACAAGCAGGTTCCAAAGAATCCTTTAACACTGCTTTAGGCACCAGGCTCCCAAATTTCTACGCCCTTATGCGATATCTAAGTCTGAAGGGAAGCAATGAGGTAACCCGATGGCTGTTGCAAAGTGACTTAGCAAAGTTCAATCCTTATTAGTTAGCTTCTGGGGCACATAGATCTATGCTTCTGGGGAACAGAGTTCTATGCTTCTTGGGCACATAGATCTATGCTTCTGGGGAACAGAGTTCTATGCTTCTTGGGCACATAGATCTATGCTTCTGGGGCACATAGATCTATGCTTCTGGGGCACATAGATCTATGTATATCCTTGCTCTGTCAGGTTGAGACGACCACATGTGACTTTACAGCTTGAGATCTGCTAGTCGTACACCTCCTACTTAATTTACCTGCACACCCTATAGTCCTGTGGCACTTAATCCTGTCATCAGGCTCTTCAAGTCATTCTACAAGCATTGGCACTGGTGGGCCGCTTACTGTCGCCTGACATGTCCATGACTCTTGGGATGTGGATACATGAGCTTGTTTGTTGGTGAGGGTAGTGAGGTTCAAAGCGGAGTGCATTGAGCTGCGCATTTCAATACAACTAATTGGTTAAAACTGATATTGCCAGTAGGTCATAAAAGCCCAAGTGATGCATGAGAACCCAAGTGATGCATGAGAACCCAAGTGATGCATGAGAACCCAAGTAATGCATGAGAACCCAAGTGATGCATGAGAACTCTGGTTTTGAACCGATTAATGACACCTCCGGTGTATGTTTGCAGCTGCAGAAACATCTGGCAATATGTATTTGGTGACTAATCTTGTATCTGGCTTAAGATCAGGCCTTTGTGTACGGTACTCTTTGCATTTTCTTTCATTCTTCCACATCTTCACAGTCTTTTTCTCTTTTACAGTCAGCAACTGATGCCTGGTAGTGTTGGACAGGAAGGCTGTGCCAAAGCGGCTATTGAGTCATGTTTCAGTTTGAAAGGCAAGAGTGTAACCAATACAACAAGCAATGACCCATGTTCCCATCATTCTGGTTAATCAGCTGAGACATTGTTGCGGAAGTGACGATGATTTTGTTTCTGGTGTTGATTCTGTTATGTCGACTAGGCTGCTACTAGATTGTAGATCATGGACAGCACATGTGTCAGTCTGACAGTGCAATCAGCCACTTAAGATTCCTTCAGCTCCTTGCAAGCACTTGTCGTGCAGTTTTTGCATTCAAGATTGCAACGATGTAGGACTTGGCCTCTTTGCTGGAGTTTAAACTTGAGTGTTTGTGCTTATGTGCATATATGTACTTGATTGTTTGTGCTTATGTGCATATATGTACTGAGTGTTTGTGCTTATGTGCATATATGTACTGAGTGTTTGTGCTTATGTGCATATATGTACTTGATTATTTGTGCTTATGTGCATATATGTACTTTCTGCAGGGGCTCCTGAGGACCTGGTGTGGCTGAGCCATGTTGCCGAAGATGTTCAGAAGGTGGTTGGAGCCACAGGTCAAGACACACAAACACAGGTGCTGATCACATGCACTACTAGGTGTTGAGCTGTTGCCCCTATGTTCACTACATGCCTGCTGTTGAGAGCGCTGTAGTTTTGCACCAACACATTCTTCAATTATGTCCAGAATGCCCCTAACCTCTTACCCGCCATGGTCCAAATGCTAGGTCGAAGCATTGCCTTTGGTTCAGGCAGCTTTTGCCCAGCAGCTAGCCGGGACAATACTGCTGCTCCTGCAACGAGTGCTTAAGCCCTTGGACAAACTTTTCAGCAGCATGAAGCCAAAATCACAAATGACAGCAGGCGTGAGCTTGCAGGGCCAGATAGAGGAGTCCACATACGAAAGACTGGACAAGGTGCGGGGGTCATGAACTGGTGGTTGAGTAGATGTGTCTCTCGTCAACTTGTCTAGCAGGTAGCGGCGTTGGAGCTCTCTTTTTAATTAGCATTTTCATTAACAAGGCTGGCATTATATCCATTCTGAATATGAGGCATTGCTCCTCCAACGCAAGTAGGTGGTTGCCATTGCAGCCTTGATTGTGAACACAAGACTGGGCTTGCCATCCGTCCTGGACTTGCAAACAGAGACTGTCACTCTCATCTACAAACTCCTCATCTCAGTTGCCAAGTATTCAGCAATGTTGATGTCTGCAGGGAATGTCAAAGGTCAGATCCTGATGCTTTTGCACGACTCGGGCCTATTATTTGAGTCAAGTAACTACTAAGGTTATGGCTAGGACGTCGCCAAGACGCATTCTCTGTGGGGCACTAGTTTACTACAGCTGCGGTAGCACACGCAAACATGCATGTCACGTACCACTGACTAATATTTGATTATGAAATATGACAAAATCTCAGCATTCATTTTAACTTGAAGGTGGCAGTAGTGGCAGTACTTCATCACTTCCGAGGGCGCTTGTTGCCGTTGTCTCCAGAGTCAACCAGTCCTTGACCCCTCCTGTTTACTCCTGCATATTAGAGACACAGGTAACCAGGGACCCATGGATGAGGGGATGGCATCCACGGCAGTACTTTGTAGATGACAATATTATTGATGAAGATGTTGGGAGATGTAGTGAATCTCTCTTCCAATCAGAAGTTGTGATGACTATGGTGTTGGGAAATGTAGTGAATCTCTCTTCCAATCAGAAGTTGTGATGACTATGGTGTTGGGACATGTAGTAAATCTCTCTTCCAATCAGAAGTTGTGATGAAGGTGTTGGGAGATGTAGTGAATCTCTCTTCCAATCAGTGTATTTATTATTTTGGAGAGCTGGCTAGAAGCTGACTAGAGCTTAATTCATGACTACACGCTGGGCGATGCTCTGCTGTTTTCAGACCAATGATAGCTGGGAAATTCTTCAAAACAGCATGATTATGCCTGCTTGATTCTGACTGTAGGCTGTGACTGCTGAGGAGCTTCAAAACACTCGGAAGGCCACAGCTCGCATAAAGAAAGAGAAGAAGAGCATCCCCCTCTTGATTTTCCAGGTGCACTTTATGTTACCATTCATGGTCTCTGCATGTAGCAGAGACAGCCACACTATTGCTGGATAAGTATTTTGATCAGCAATCAAAATAGTATTTTGTGCCTTGCTGGACCCTGTGTTAAACGTGACCTAGCAGACGCCCACTTGTGCATGTGTATTTCTTTATTTGTCCAGGTGGAAAGCTGGGAGAAGCACGTGCTAACTCTGTCCAAATACAGTGGGGATAATCTCTTCAAGGGGGCTAAGCGCAGCACAAACAGGGACTTCCAGATCAAGGTCAGATCTGATGAAGGCAATGATGCTGTTGTAGTGGAGCCGGCAGCAGTACTACAGGCGTCTGGTCCTCCTAGGTGTCCTGCTGTATTGGGAGCTGCAGATTGCACCTCAATTTCTGCTGTGAAGCGAAAGCTGCATGCTGATGGTAGTGTCCCAAGCGGCCAAAAGATGGTAAACCCAAATCTTGATTCAGGCATCAAGAGGGCTGCTTTTGATCATGATCATGGACAAAAGGACCTTCGATTGTTGCATAACTTGAAGCGTGATCCACTTTGCAGTATTCAGCCTGCTGGCCTAGGAGCTGGTCAGGGTTCCATGGCGGTACAACACGGTACAACAGATGGCACATGATATATAGATGTTGCAGCTCTCAAAATCATGTTGGGCATGTAAGGTACTATAATGTGTTCCCTGCAGTTCCTACTGATATGCACTCAAGGTTAATTTTATGAAAGCTTGAAGACAAATTATAAGACTAGTATGCATGTAAAACTACAGCCTAAGAACTTTTGCCTTTGGCAATAAAAGACACAGAGCCTGACCTTGCAAATTACATGCATTCATCATACTGAGCTTCATTCATGAATGCCAACACATCTAGTGATTGTGAATAATTGTAGTACAATGGCCTCAGAATCATGGAACAATCATTCAATTGCAGAGCTGTGCAGACATGTTTCATTCAATAATTCCAGTCAAGTTGACACTATGATTCAGAATGCTGTACTCAGTCACGCTGAATAACTCGCTAATCAGATTGGGAGTACCATTACTATGTGATATCCCAGCTTCTGCACATGGCCTCGACATCAGAGAAGCTCACAACATTCTTGAAGGTGTATGTGTAATTAGTACCACTAGCATTTGGATCAGGCATCATCAGGGAGTCAGTAGAGTCATACGCATATACTTTTTCAATGAGCTTGGTAGTATCATCTCGCAGACCCTTGTGGCCATGTCGTACATCCCCAGCTATTGTTTCCAGAAAGCTGCAGAGATAAAAATTCAGGATCCATAATCTTATCTACAAATGTTAAAAAATGGCATCCTGTACCAGTGACCTTTGCAGTATCCACAGCAGCCTTTACTTCATGAAATCCCTTTGTGTACGACTGCAATAAAGCTTCCTCCAGATGCTCCAGAAGTTTTCAAGCATTCTTATGCCCTCTATATGACCTCTTGTGCCGTCTATAACAACTTTATGAAGGTGTTTTTATGCATGATTTGAATGAGATTTTCAAAAGTTTATGACACGAGGGTCTGAAGGGCCTGAAAAGTGGCCCAAATAAGGGTTAAGGGCTGGCCCTTAACTGATGTAGCTGCCATCATGACTGAGCCTTAGGCCCTGGCCAGTGTGTAATCTGATTACTTCACAACAAGATATGAGCCTTGAATAAGTGCCTAGACATGTTTTGAACTTGGTTAGGGCTCTCGCTCAATTCTGATGCTTTTGTAGCTTTTGCAGATGTGAAGGTATCATTGGAAACCTTATAATATACACTTTAAAATTGATCACTTGAATTATGGTCAAATAATGAGGCATGTGGATGTGACAGGGCCTCAAACTTTGTATAATGTGTGACAGCACATACACTAGACTGATTTGCAGTAAAAAGTTGAGGTCAGATCTTTTCATGTGGGTTGAGATCTGATGCCTGCTGCTTTAAGGGTTTGTTAATATACTAATAGCCTTAAATGCAGGCCACTGTCACCTTGATGCACTGTACTTCTGAGCTCTGGGGTCAAAATCTGTAAGGGCTTTTGGAAGGAGGGGGGCAGCTCAGCCCATGAAACCAGATCTTTTTTTATACAAGGAGGCTTTGCTTAAAGTGATACAGCAGGTTTGAAGCCTGACATGAGCACAAAAGCTCCCTGCAATTTTTTTCGTCAAATGTACACAAGCCTATGCTGCACTATAGAAATTCACAGCATCTTTATGAGAAATTTAGTAGGACGTTTTTTAAGGCAGGTTTGAGACTACATTGCTTCACACATACATCAAGGATGGGTAATCAGCAGAGCACATCACCTCTTCTGCAATGGTGTCAACATTCATGATTATAGGCCTCATTCAATACTCGTCACCGGAAAAAAACGTCACATTTTAGCCTCATATTCTTGAAGATCTCAGGGTTTTCCTAAAACATTTTCTTTTTCCACCCCAGTTCGTTCCGTCATCAGTTACATTAGCGCAAGATCAGAAATAACTATTCCACTGACGATCAGAAAGTAATAAGGATGGAAGGGGTGGAAAAACGTATTACGAGGTTCAGTGCATTGTGCCTTAGCTCGTTATCTACTTACGTAGATAACATTAAGTTAAATCTGTCAAATGGTCACCTGCAAATGGGCATGTCCCCCTCGGCATGCCTGTCTGCTTACAATGAGTACAACAATATTTGAAAACTAGCAGAGTACACTGCCCTCATGAAACTTGGAACTGCTATTATATACACTAGAATGTCGTTAATGCTCATAATCACTCAACTCTCCTAGTGCAGTTTTCTAGTATGTAGGCATTGAAAGTTTCCCAGAACATGTTCTTCAGACTTTTAGAGGCTAAATTGGCATAAGTGTTATATAAAGAGTACATCAGTAACACTCTGATATGTGCAACATGATGGATGCACAATCAGGCAACACTAAGACACATTCTCACTCCTCTAATATTATATGTAATTCCTAGTAGCCGTTGTGATGTGACTGCACGGTCATGTTCACATTGCGCTTGCCTGCAGTGCGGCCTGCCTAAGTGTCTCGTGTACGGATTTTTCCTCGAGCTGCCGTACAGCAAGTCGCGTCTCTCTGACGGCGTAATAATATCGAGGATCTCATGATCACGAAGAAAGAATGCTCGTCACTGGTTCGGATCAATAACGGCCTTTTGGATTTCTTAGGACTCGTACCAAGTCTTTTTTATGACTACCATTAAAGAATGTGCGTAGAGAGTCACAGTTACAACTTCGACATCATGTCACTACGATTTTCTACTGACTCTCTTTTAGAAAACCCCTGTGAATAAAGCAAAAAAATGGCGTTACTTCAATCAAATGGCTTCCTACAGATTCAGAAGTTTATGACAGGTCTCTTTGGTGAAGGCTTTGAAAGGAGCCTGTCATATGCTTCTTGTGCTTCAAAAACACTTTCAAGTGCGGAAGATACTAAGGGTAAGGCTGCTTGTAAATGCTCATAGGTCCCTTTTTCCCAGCTATACGCTCTCCTTTGGAATGACAGCTCTTCAGGAATCTCAAATTTAAGGAAAAGTGTTGGTCCATCTGCTAGAACCTGTAATCATTGAGTCACATTACAGGAGCAGCAGTTAATGATTTAGAACAAACAGGCATGCAATGCTTTGTTAGGGAAACTATATTAATTTAATTTTAATGTATGCTCCAAGTCGTCCATAACCTGCGAAATTACAATGCTGCTACTCTCTACACTTCTCCATAAACCCACTCTTGTCAGCACAGACACAACGCCAGCCAGACAGAAATCTGTTGAGCTACCAACAATACCGGCTGAGCTTCTGGAAACGTCTGACAAGGTGTCTCCTCGTAAATACAGGAAACCTCCATTCGATTTCTGGTCCTCCATAACCTTATCCTAAGGCATAGAATATGAAGCACATGGAAATTAGAATTGCGAAAACTCAAACATTATTGATACGAACCAAGAATGTAGCGCAGGTAGCAGCAGGTCGTTAGAATTAGGTATCAGGGTAAGTTGTTGGCGGTTTCCTTGTTCATGAACTGTGATAGCATACCAGGAGGTGTATAACGTCTTTTCCAGTCATTGTCGATATGGATATCTCCGATGTTCTCGGAGGTCTCCATGTTTTTTCATCATGTGCATTGATCATTAGAGCATCGCCTTATTTTCAAATGTTTAAATGTGTAACTTGATGATGCAGTGACATTTCCTACAGCATGAAATCAGGAGCATGAGGTTCCGGAGCCCTCATTCGACTACTTAAGGAATTGCAGGAGTCACTCAGACACATGCATTTTTAAAAGAGTTAAAAGAGCATACTGCAGTGATATACTTATTACTCAGGTTCTCAGCATCAAGAGATGGTGTCGTAATTTACTAAGTACGTTTTTGTACTGCAAGGACGTGCTTGAATTTGAAAACTCCGAGGACAGAAAGTCTGTAAAACATATAATCTCCACATTGATAAATTATGAGGAATCCTTGAGCTATGAAAAAAATGATACATGAGGAATCTGCAACCAACCGTGTGGGGAAACGGCAAAAACGGATAATCAATGAGAGCAGTTTTCCAGCCATTCTTCAGTTGGTGCGTTAAATGTGACGATTAACATTATTTTAGCGCAACACAAAGATGACATGCACTTGTTTAGGTAGCAGGTTTATTAAAGGACCATAATAATGCAATGATATTCTGAATGTCATGTCGTGTAGTATCATGCAAATTCCCAACTTTGCACATGATTTCTCCTTCATTCACACAGGCAGGTGTTTATGGCCTTTCAGACCCATGCCAGGAACATGTAGAAGTGGGGGTTGATGTGCGCAAGCTGAAGAGGACTATTGAGACATTATTGAACGGCATTGATAGAAACTCAATGATTGACAGCTTGCTAGATTTTATTTGTACAGATAGGACCTCATTGCTAAAAATGCTGAGACCAATGCTTTTTGAGGACTCCCAGGCAAGTGCATCAAGGTGTGAATGTAGTGCTAGCCTTATCACTGTTTTAAAACTCAATTGTCTAGTAAGAGACAGAACATTTACACCATCTTCTGCATCTAGTACTGCATCTATGAGGCATATTATTACTTGTTCCTCAGATGGGAGTCAAGGGCACCTGTGGGGACAGCTTCATGAGAGTTCTGCTAAGCATCCCCAGCATTCAAACAACTTTTGCATGCACCCTTTTGGGGCTTCTGTCCCAGAACTGTAGCAGCTTAGATGCAGGCAGACATTGTGAATCAACTAAGTCAACACAATCTGGATCTGGAGAACTAAACCCTGACCTCATCATTTCGCAACTAAAATGGTAGGAGATGTGAAGCTCAGAGCTTCAAGAATAGTGCATCCTGCATCCCCTATCGATCTTGGCACATGTGACAAAGTAGATGAAGGAGAGCGTTGGGGAGTCGTGAATCCTACCATGCCTGTTCCGGCCAATACTATCTTTCTGTCAGGATCGCACTTTTGCAGATTCAACTAATTTTCTTGTGTAGTGCATATCTCTACTGCACTTCATCTCATCCCGTTTTCTTTCCCCATGCATCTGTAACTTGCTGATGATCAGATGGGTCACTTCCTTGCCGTGATTCTCAGGCTTGAGGTGGTTACGGAGCCTTTAACCCTAGTCAACAAGATACTGGAAGTCTTGGCAGTGGGACATTGTAGTTCCAAAGTCCAATGTCAGCTCTTGGCGCTTCTACCTGAGCTGGTAGATGATGACAGTCAAAAGGTGCGGGGGCGGGTATAATGGTAATTCATGGATATCATGGATGATCTTTGATAATCATTCATTGATTTTCTTCAAGTGCAGGATGTCCTTGAGGCAATTGAAGGATTACTTGAAACAGACATAACTCTAGCGCAGCCATGTCTGGAGGCTTTGGCTTCCATCCTTGGCCTGCAGCAGCATCAGAGTCTCTTAGCCCTTGGAGCAGTCAGCAGCAGCAATACATGTGCCATGCAGACTTCTCAGAAGGTACAGCGTTGTGTGTTGTCCATGGCGCGGCGCCTAGCATCAGTCGAGTTGAAGGATCTCCACATTGTCTTGAGCTTCTGCTTGCACAGCTGCGACAAGACCAATGTTTCAGAGGTTGGTTTCTTTATGATCTCTACCCTTTGTCCCTTACAGGAGAAGCAAACAATCGTTGTTACAGTAATCACATAATCATTCATCCACCTTCAACATAGCATGGGCCTAAGCCCTCCTGTAAGCAGTTTGAATACCACTGTCAAGTACCGTATTCATTCCGGGCCAATCCTAGAGCCGTGTAAATGTAGGAGAATGTATCGCAGTTTTGCATCAAAATGCCGTGAGCGGCCACTCAAAGCATAAGCTCAAACCTTTAGTTGATGAACAAAGAAGTGGCAGCGCTACAGTAAAAATGCATGTCAGACATTCATAAACTCCACATTTTAGCTGAACATATGCTGCCATAATGACATGCCATTTACCAACTATAACTAGCTATCCCTGTGACACGTTAGTAGAGATTACATGCTATGAGATGCCCAACTAGTAACAGCACTTGCTTATGTCTTTTATTCTTGCTTGCTTGTGTCTTTTATTCTTAACAGATGATTCGACAGATCCAGGACTTCCTGCCAGCAGCCGTAAAACTTGACAAACATCTTCAAGTCATCAGTAGACATGGAAGTATGCCTTGTCAGGTAGACACTGTGCTCTTGGCTAGTGCAGCAGGCATCCAATCAGGCGGGCTTGCTACTGTACTGATGCTGCAGCAGCAGGTCTTCAATGCACTCACGACGGGATTACGAAGCAATAAGCTAGCTGCCAATGCCATGATCGACTTCATAGCAAAAAAGGTGCCATTTGGGGATCTCATTATGGCCCTGCTGTAGTGAATGTATTTTATATACATTAAATGGACCGTGCTTTGCTGACCTCAAGCTAGACCTCCTTATCCAAGATCAACGTTGCTTCCTCTGTCTCATTTCTTACTGTTTTTGTTGACGGCAATCTTTTGGCCTGTTGTGATAAGCGATGAGGAGCTGTCTTCTTCTGGAGAGAAGGGGAGGTTGTTATTTTTAATTGCATGACGATGAAAGTGAGATCCTACCGGTGGGTTATGAGTGTACCCCACGCTATGTGTTTGTTTAAAGTCTGTCGCAACAGCTACACCACCAAAACTGTTCCTGTCTCCAGGATTGCTGGGGGATCAATCATAGCCACCGCAGCGGCCATCATCATTTGACAACCTTGAACATGTGGGTGCTCACATCCCTGCATCAAAGTATGCCAAAGCCCACAGAGACCTTGCTCAAGACTTGGCTTGCCAAAGGTGATGTTATGCCTTAGTGGACTGATGGGCTTCAAAGACTGCTACGTATAAGGCAGGAATTAGAAGTTTTCTCAGATAAGAACATTGACAGGTGAAACCCTGTAATGAGGTAAAACGTTCACTTGATACAATTGTGGCAAATATCATTTTAATATGAACTCCTTAACTTCATTTTAGGATATTAAACTCTGAATTACCTGCATGTCCAGGCCAACGAGAGGAGGTCAAGGCATGGATAAAAGAGGCATTGTCAAATCAAGCTGGGGCCTTTACACAGAGCAGCTGGCTATCCTTGTTGGAACTTGTGAAATGTTGCACCCTTCATCAGAGCTTAGCCGCTAAGACATGGTCCTCGAGAATAGGAGGTCAGTGTTCTGTCGGACATGGTCCTCGTGAATAGGAGGTCAGTGTTCTGTCGGACATGGTCCTCGGGAATAGGAGGTCAGAGTTCTGTCGGACATGGCCCTCGGGAATAGGAGGTCAGTGGTCTGTCTGTTGTGCTCTTGTAACTCTTGGAACAGTCAACTTTTTAAGTGGAATATTATTATTAGCAAGTCTATACTAGGCACAGACATCCTCAGATATGTCCTCAGATACAAGACTCTCTTTGACTTGTTACAGGTGAATATGCTGAAGGCACTGAGCAAGTCCTCACTGTTGCAACAGTGACAGCACGACTGTCTGTAGGGCTCTCACACATGTATGCCGCAATGCTTTCGGCTGCAGAGAGCTCAAGCTTGAGACAGGTTAGGGTCCCACTAGCAGTGAGGACAGGTTAGGGTCCCACTAGCAGTGAGGACAGGTTAGGGTCCCACTAGTGAGGACAGGTTAGGGTCCCACTAGTGAGGACTACCTGAAAAACACAAGTACCTTAGTATGAGATAATCATGGATGGTCATTGCATAGCAAGCACGATATTGTTACTGACTTCTCAATTCAAAGCATGCACATGATCTTGTTCTTACTACCTTGTCAAAGCTACAACTGAATTTTAGGGACAACTGAGTTTTGTGAGCGCAAAATGTTTTGGTTCTTGTCTAAACATAAGCCCTGTTTACCCTGTTGCATAAAGGTGATTATAACAAACCTGCAATATCACCTGGGTTCTGGAGCTAATGACCAAGTAGATGTGGTCTTGAAGGCACTCTTGGAAATATCTCAAGATCATAGCATGTGTGCAGACAGCCGAGCAGAAGCCTTCAGGGAATGCACACACTTGGTGACCAGCCTTATAGACCACCTGCACCTTTTTTCTGTACCTCAGCTACGCATTGTGAGCAATGTCTGTGTCACATCATTTAAAGCATGTCGTACAGGAAGCCCCGCTGTCCTTTTATGAACCTTTTCAAGACTTTTATCAAAGATTACTGCTCTCTGTATGTCAAACCTGACATTCAGCTTTGTCTGCAAAAACAATTGCATTGCTACTGATCCAGAGTTTATTTTTCTTAATTTGTCCCTGTTTCGCTGTCCTATGTTCCGAATGAGAACTTTGTAGCTTAAAATCTGCCTTTCTTATGTTATCATTTGTATATGATGGCCCTTCTCATCTTGCAACTCCCAAGATATTCAAGATACTCCTGCTGGCTTTGGCCGCACAAACCTCCGCTACGAGTAGTGAACCTGAAGCTGCGAGTATTGAACCTGAAGGAGGTGAGAATGATTTAAATATTACTGGCCCGGATAATTTTTACTTCCCTACTAGTTTGTGTGACATAATCACTACTTCCTGTGTTCATGCTTGATTCAGAGATACTTACCTTCTTGCCCTTTATCACTAGTTCATGATCATGATTAGAGATACTTACCTTCATGCCCTTTATCACTTCATGATGAATGGAGTTGATGTTTTGAACACTGGCTTTTCATTGTTGACAACAATCAAACCCTACTCTTGGTGGTAGTATCTTGATTTGGCTGCATGACTCCTTGAGGTAGCCAATGACAGTTCATGAATCAATTCTCTGATGTGGTGGTGTCCACAGGTAGCCTTTATTATGAGATCCAGGTCAGGCTTTCCGAAGCTCTCAGTAGCACTTCTCCTTCCAATCAGCGGGTTGGCATCGTAGGCAGTGTAGCCCAGATAAAGGAGGTCCTTCATGACCTACCCTCCGATTGTGTTGGTGCTAATGGTGCGCTTGTGTTCTTTAGAGGAATTCAAAATGCTTAATGAAACTGTTTTTTTCCAGAAAAAAACGCGAAGCCTGATATCTCCTAATCCACTTCATTCCGAAGGATGAATTGTAAAGTTTAGGTCCAGAAGGCTCTAAGATTCAAAAGTGTACTGATTCTTCAAATCTCCTCCTCATCCGAAAGATTCTGAAGTGGTGAAACATTTCCTCGACTTCAACAGGGGAAGCTGCAGTGAATGCAGCCATCGTCCAGGTGTCCTCATTGATCCAGCAGTGCCAAGGCATCAGCTCTACATGCCTGGCAGCACTGCTAGAGGAGCTCAGTCATCTTGCTCAGCTACCTCACTTCATCAGCAGAGTACCTCCTCAGTGGAGATCTGGCGTCAGCGCTTTGCTGTCTGTAGGTCACTTGTGTCTTGATGACTGTTACAGTTGTCTTGATGACTGTTACAGTTGTCTTGATGACCGTTACAGTTGTTTTGATGACTGTTACAGTTGTGATTTATGATAGAATTTGCACAGCTTGCACCTTGGCTGCACATTTGAAATCACACTCCCCATCAGCTATGTCAAGAACCCTGGAGCAGCCTCGACGGGAATGTCGATTGTCATATCTGATGTAGCTACCTTTTGCACAGCTAGGATGATATAGAAACATGTCTGACTATACTTTGTCCCATGTATAAGTTATTGCATGATTTTACAGGAGAGCCTATTTCTCATGTTTACACCTGCTGGTTGCTCCTATGTCTTAGATAAATGATTTTACATTACCCTGCTGATGAACCTTTTATTACTGCGATCAGGGTATGATCGAGGGGCTTGTAGGAGATGTGATCCAAGGCGAGGCAGATCCTGTTGTGTCCTCGCTGGTGCTGCATCCTAGAGGGGACATTATCAATTGTGTAAGCTCACAGGGAGCAGCCTCTCGCCACCAACTTGGCAGCATTGAAGCACCTAACACTAGTAGGGAATGCCCTGCTGCTGCTGCTGCTGCCGGTGCTTCCCCTCAGGAGCTACTCACCGGCTGCAGTCTTGCTTTCAATCTAGAGGGTAGCCCTGACTCTGCAATGGTGTATCTGAAGCTGTGGCATACCCTTACACATGCCAGAGACTGTGTACCTTCTCACCAGCTGTCCAGCCCCTTGGAGTGGCTGTGCCCTTGTCTCAGGTGAGTTTGAGGCTGACCCTACCACTAATTAGTTGGTAGTTAGCTGGTATCATCTCGATGCAGCTCTTGAATGAATGAATAATACAAAGATACTTAGTGTTAGGAGGATCTCATAGTGTGTAACCATAAAACTAACTGACAGCGTGTCCTTATCAGGCTCCTCATTACCTTGGACAAGTCATTGAATCCAGATCTGAGCAGCTATGATGGTCTTGTTGGCTTGCCTATGTCCATGTTCCCTCTGGGGGATGTCCTGGCCGGAGCAAAGCAGGTGCTTTACTGCTTTAAAATACATCGCATCAGTATGTCCTAAGTTGTTTCAGACAGATAGCATGGCAGTAGGACATTATTGAAGAATTATTGTGCGCAAAGACTCAGCCATTTTACTTCTCTTCTACTACTCTTCTACTTGTCCCAGAGTTAATTGCCAAGAATGTCATGCTGCTGTTCCTTAGTCACTTATTAGGAGGTACCAATGCCAACATAACACATTGCTGTGAACGTGCAGGGTGAGGAGTGCATCATGGAGCTTCCCAAACTCACTCAAGACGCTGTGCTAGAGTGCTTGCAGGTATGGTGTCTGAAAATTGCGGCCTCCTTTGTCTCAAAGAGAGACCCAGCCATCTTTCCATGAATAAGTAATATGTAGTTTGACACCTCCTCAGCGTTGCACCAGGAACTTGAAAAGAGAGTGGTATCTAACAGTTGTCTGTCATCAAGAAGCACTGAAAATTATATCGTGGTCATAGGTCGCAGTCAGCTACTGTAGAGAGGTTGCTGGAGCATTTGCTGATGTGGCTATCATGGAAGCATGTTCTGGGGAAGGTGTCGGTGCTGGCTCCATATGCTGGAAGCTTCTCAGTCGCTTGGCTCAGGCTTACATGATGGAGGCAGTGTTGGTCCATGAGCTGATGGGACAGGGCATGACAGAAGCTGCTGAGCAGCTGCCAGACCTGGCTGTACCATCAGCAGCAAGGACGTACATCGTAAGTGCTGCTTCTGACTTCCTCCCAGGAATGTCATCTCAGTGTCCCGAAGCAAGCTCTGATGATTCATTGCATTGCTCTGTGCATGCTGTCAGGACAATTGAACATCAGGTGTGACCAGATCTCAAAACCAGATCATGGTGTGACCCCACGCTTGCTTGTTTGCTGACTCACAGCTGATTGATGGCCACGTTTTAAAATATGTTTTTTCTACACTCACGCCAGAGAAATTTGGAAGGGGTCGCATCAAAGAAGGTCCTAACAGCCGCAAGGCTTCGTTCGGTGACCCAGCGCAAGCTGAGACCACTTCCCCCAACAGCCATGAACTTGCTAAAGCTAGCTCCTGAGGCATCTTCCTTAGAGCGATTGAGAGTTCCACCGATCCACTACAACCTGGAGCAAGAGCAAGAGCACACTGCTGGTCCCTCTCCTCCCCCCCACATGAAGATGATAGGCCTTGCAGCTGCAGTGTACCTTCTTACCGACCTCGCTGCTAAGCTTGCAGCTGCAGAAGCAGCGGCAGATGGCAGACGTCTTGGATCATTCAGAGCACCAGGAGGTGGTCCTACAGCTACTGAGATAGATGCAGGTGTCACCATACAGCATGGCCATGCATGCACTATCATACAGCATAACCATGCATGCACTATCATACAGCATAACCATGCATGCACTATCATACAGCATGGCCATGCATGCACTATCATACAACATGGCCATGCATGCACTATCATACAACATGACCATGCATGCACTATCATACAGCATGGCCATGCATGCACTATCATACAGCTACTGAGATAGATGCAGGTGTCACCATAGCCATCAAGCTGCTTGACATGTTCTGTCTTTGTGGTTGAGGATTCAGATAGGAGTTGTAATTTCTCCTTTCATTCATGGCCATGCATGCACTATCTTACAACATGGTCATGCATGCACTATCATACAACATGGCCATACATGCAGTATCATACAACATGGCCATGCATGCACTATCATACAACATGGCCATGCATGCACTATCATACAACATGGCAATGCATGCACTATCATACAACATGGCCATGCATGCACTATCATACAACATGACCATGCATGCACTATCATACAACATGATCAGAGTCTGGTTATCATTTATCATGCACTTTGTGTTGTGTGTAGAACCAGAGCCCTTGGATCTGCTACAGCTTCTACAGCAGGTGCAGCCTCTTCTTGGAAGCATCCGCTCCCATGTCGATGCTGCTGTAGCATTACTATCGTCTTCTCCGAATTCTGAGGGTAAGGACGCAGCCAATGACTGGGACCTGCTGGCTTTTGGGGATGGGAACGTGACCTTGACTCAGCTGCATCCTGCTGCTACTAAGGCGTGTCATCCTCCTGCACTGTGCTCCAAGTATGTGTTGAGGTACAGGTTGTGTGACTGTGTTCTCCTTAACTTTATAAGACTTAGATGATGGATGATTGGAGGTTGTAAGCATTCAGGCTGTAGGTTGAATCGAGATGAGACACACATGCATGATAGTGCTGGCAATTCCCTTCAAGCCTGGCCTGTGTCAACCTGTGTCCCCATATTGCCAATCCTGGCCATGCAGGCTGACCTCTGTACCTATATTGCTAATCCTGGCCATGCAGGCTGACCTCTGTCCCTATATTGCTAATCATGGCCATGCAGGCTGAACTCTGTCCCCATGTTGCTAATCATGGCCATGCAGGCTGAACTCTGTCCCCATGTTGCTAATCATGGCCATGCAGGCTGATTCAGGCATGGCTGCAAATCTTACTAATCATCAGCCGCGTTCACTTGCACCTTCCTAGCAGCTTCATGGCTGACCTTCTCCGCTCCATGCAGCCAACTAGTTGTATTATCACAACAGAAACAGGAGAGAAATCTGCTGCAGCTGCTGCAGCTCCCTCCTTGACAGCAGTACACCCAGGCAGCCAGGAGTGGCTGCAGAAAGTTTCGTTGGCTTGCCAGTACCTCTCAGGCCTGGCAACCAGATCTCTGTTCAGGAGGTGCCATGGAGATCTAGATCTCAGTCATTATCAAGCATGTGCCACAACTGTCTCTACCTCCCCAAATCTGACAGAACAGAGCAAGAGCTTGCAGGCAAACCCTCGTCGACCGTGCCTTGACCATGACCTGCTGCTCATTAGGGTCTACTCGGGTTTCATCAAAGCAGCCACCAGGACAGCAGAAAGCCTTCATAAAGCAGGCAGGTGTTGCGTAACTTGTGAAGAATTACCGTAAACGTTGCTTTGTACATTCATGTTTGGAGATTCTTGCTATTTCCCTAGGTTAGGTTAGGGTATATTGTTTATACTTTCTGAAACCTAAAACAGATGATCATAGAGTAGTACCAAGATTGAATGATGCATTAAATAGACTCAAGGGCACTTCTGTTTGCTATGATGATGGTGTTCAGGGGGGACCTGTACCCATGGGACTACTTCTGCTGCTACTTGGGTACAAAGTTTTCCTCATCCCATACAGCCTCTCCTCAAGTCTCTCCACTCAAGCCTCAGCACTATGGCAAATGACATGCTTAGAACTACATGGAGCAGCAGTAGTCAGGAAGAAGCTGTTGAAGACTCCATGGCATGCTGCACAAGCCCTGGTCAGTCTCCTGAGAATGTGGAAGGTGTGAAACGCAGAGAATCAGGTACTTCCACTTCTCTTTCAGAAGCTGCTAGGGTACATAACCTGGTCTCTGCCTCCAGTAGTAAGAGCCAGCAACAGCAGCAGCAGCAAGGTGAGGGAGGGGAAGCATTACCTCCCGCTGCCAAGCTTCAATGTGCTTCAGGGACTGCATGGAAGGGTAGAGGTGCAGTGGTAGAGGAACTGTTGCAGCTTCTCATTGACTACCACCCAGCACCAGGCCCTGTCATACTTCAGTTTGCCAAGGAAGTGCTGCCTCAGGTTGACGGAAAGGTGTGTAGACTCTATTTATTCGGCAATCATCAATGATGCAAAAGTGATCACGCAAACTGCAAAATGCAGAAGACATCTTCTGTTAATTGAGAATTAATGTTATATTTTTTAATTGTTATAAACAATTGGCTCTTCTCTCTCCTTTGAATATGAGGACACTTTATGTCAAACTTCAGAAGTGCCATTTGTATCGCTGGAAAAAGGAGTACCTTATCTGAAAGCACGTTTCAAACTTGAGGATATGATTCATTGTACATACTCTGACCTTCTGTGCAGCCTCCCAAGAGAAGTGCTGGCTCCCGGGATGCTGGGTTTGAGCCTGTGGCAGGTTACACTTCCCTATCTACATCCACTCTCATGTCTTGGTACCGTGCTCTATGGGAGGCAGTACAAAGGAGGTACCAGGCAGCAGTCATGGAGGCTTCAGCAATTGTCAAGGAGCAAAAGATGCTGGACATAGAGGAGGTAATAATTGAATGTGCCAGCCTGTCAGTAATAGAGAATTAAGAACAGGAGCGGACAATGATAGCTCATGTCCATACGTACCCTGCCTTCATTTGTAACTGAATGTAACTGAATGTAACTCAATGTAGGCTTGCAGCTGTAAAGGGTGGTAAGGGAGACAAGCTTTTTGAACTTAGTGAAGTGTAGCAATGACCGTGCATGGCAAGCTACTGGGTTGAAGTTGACATTACCACTCCTCAGATCCCCTTTCTTTGCCACAAACACAGGCGGATGTCTTCTGTGTGGAGGGACTATCCTGTGCTCAGAGTGTGGCTGCACTGATGGCCCTTTGCAAGGCTCACAGCTCAAAGCAACAGGTCTGTATTGAAGACTCTGTACTACTTAGCTCTGAACAGCAGTCTCAAGGATATGAAGGATGTGATTTGTGAGCATAAGTATAAGACCTGAAGAATCAAGCCTTTGTAGCTGGTGCCTTAAAAGCAATATAGCTCATGCCTCAATGTAGATGAAGTTTTGATGTAGCTGATGTCTCAATGCAGCTGATGTCTCACAGAAGATTCTTCAAAGCAGTGTGCTCTGCCTCTGCTCAAGCTTCCCCTTGATTGGTAGTGAGGCAATAGCATTCTTTGTTTGTGATGCCCCGCATGCATTTGTGTGATTGCCCTACACTCTCATGACACAGATTCTTTCGATAGCTCTGTCAAGCTGTGGCCGGTTTGTGGAGCTAGTGGTGCGGCATGGCCTCCCTTTGTGGAAGGGGATCTACCATGAAGCTGCTGTCTTAGGAGAGGACGTGGATATGGAGGACACCAGTGAGTCCAACAGGCTGAGGACGAGGGCAGCTGATTTCAAAACCTTCGTCAAGGTTACGCAGAAAGGCACCAAGGTTGCCCAGGCGCTGTGCAATGATGCCAAGGCCAGAGGCATGGGTCAGCTTGCCTCTAAGGTAAGCAACTACATGTAATGGTGCCTGGTTGAACGCAGAGGTCTGCCGCTGTAAACAAAAGAGAAAAGGACTGCTATGACAATCATGCCATATTGGTTGAGGTCCTATGTGCCCATACATGTCCATACATGCCGCTTCCTCTTACCGGAGCCTTTTCATTCCAGATAGAGACGGCATGCCGCTGCCGCTCTCAGATGTATGGCGTTGAGAACAGCATGCAAGCATTAACTCTTGCTGACATTTGTAAGCTTGCTCAAAAACTACAAATCAATATACCAACACAAGCTTTATGGACTTCCAGGTTCCCACATCGAAGCGTGCTATCGAGACCTTCATATTTTCAGTCAAGGCAATGCTTCATGATGTTGGGGAATCAGAAGCATTCTGGATGGGCGCGCTTAAGCACCGAGATGTGGAGGGTAATTGTGTGTCTTCCCAAGTGAGGATTCGAATATAGGTCCCATGAACTGAAGGAAGACGTTATCGTGGCTACTCTATATCAAACTTTCAAGTACACAAGGAGGATGATTATTGTTATCTTAGGCTTTCAAGTAATGCCATGATATCTTGACTACAAGGTAGCTTGATTACAGTTGTCTCAATGCTGCCCGCTTTTTTGTTGTCGCAGATGTTTCCAGCAGTGGAAGAAGAGGATGAACGAGAAGCTGTGATTGATCTGACACCAGATGGTCTCAACACTGACCACGTTGAGCATCATTGTAATGTTAGAGACGCACAGCCTCATTGAGAACTAAAGGATCACTACTGTCTATGAGGACTGTTCATGTTGATGGACGTGGTGGAGACCTTGCATTATGGTTTAATAAAGGAGCGAAGTTTAAAGCCGAATAAAGAAATTTAAAGTATAGCCTGAATTTTCCATGCCAGGCTTCAGAGAACATATGAGCAGAATGCAGATCATTTATGAGACGTAAAAAACAATTCCTTATTTGTTCTGTGATGATTCCTATGCCGTTGCAACCTATACATGATATATGTAGACAATGCAACCTTCCCTGTGGAGATGTGGGTCATTACCTCAGATCTCTACAATTGTCGAGCCTGTTAGTATCCTAGGCAAGAGCAGGAGCAACATTTCAATGTTCCACAAGCTTTCGCATTGGACTTTATCCCAAAGGGCGCAGCTTGAAATACGGGTTCTTAGGCCGAGTGGTGATTCTCTCCACCATGTCCCAGTTATCCAGCTCCGGATCTCCAGAGGGAGAGAACTCAAAAGATCTCAACAGCTGTACCAAAAGGACCTACGTTGTACACAAATCATGACAAACCCTTTAAAAGCTTTTTGGATGTTGGACATCATGGAAAATGCATTTAGTAAGTGTATGACAAGCTAGACAAGCAGAGGCCCTGGCCTCCATGACCCGACTCACACTACCTCATCACAACTCATGATCGATGTGACAAATTTTGGCATGTAGCCCCAACCATGAGTTGGTATGAAATATGTGTGGAAGGGCCACTATCTCTACTCAATTTGAAACAACTACTAGCAAGTGAGAAACCATATGTAGTATGCAGAAGGTATATGAGGGCCCTTTAAGACTCACCTTCATCTCTACTGTTGCCATCCTCTGCCCAAAGCACCCTCGATGCCCAGCACCAAATGGTGCCCAGGCAGCAGGAGTAATTGGCAAGCCCATAGCACCTTGCCCCTTCCCAACGCCCTCTTCCCACCTTTCTGGCCAAAACAGCTCTGGATCTACCCAGTATCTAGGGTTCATGTGGATACCCTGTCAACACACCAGAGCTGTACTTGAGAGGTGATGATGCTGCATAACGTCATCCATTTACAATCAACCAATAATGCTGTACAATATAGTATTCCATTTACAATCAACCAATAACAAGTCCAACTAATGCACTGTTGCAAAAGTGGCAACATAACTCAAACTTAACAACAGAGTTAATTCATCTTCAAAAGTAAAGTAGGGGAAGAAAAATGACGAATCTCACCGATATCCCCAACATCATAGTTGCACCCTTTGGCACTATTGCTTTTGTATCCCCCTTTAATTGGTAGTCTGTAAGCAGAGTTCGTCCACACCCAGGGGCCGTTCGCGCAACTCTCATGATTTCCCTAATGTTGGATGTTAAGCAATGTCAGGCAGTTAGTTACCCAAAGAATACACTAACAGCATACGAGTAGTATGGTTGTTTCCTCATGCAATCAGATTCTAACCCTACAAAGAATGAACCTCATACATGGTGGATAGAGAGGCTGTGAAGTATGCATCCTTGCGTCAATACATCTAGCTAACTGTGGTCATTATAGGAGCATGCATTGGAATGCTGTACGACCAGTCTCTGCTTTGTTTTGCGTCTCACTTGAAACATATGTCCAGGTATGGCATATGTTGTGTGACGTCATCATATGTAGGTGGAGAGGGACCAAGAACCTCCTTGATCTCAGAACGCAGCTTAGATTGAACATGAGGAGCTGCTGACAGTGCTTTAAAAGCCCTGGTTGCGAGAACATCAAAAGTTGGGCCTCTTGAATTGTAACTAACAAATTGAAATGACAAGCATTTCAGAACTAGCCGAGTTAAGCTCTGTTTTGGCCTTCATAGTTCATGGTTCATTGATGGGGTGGAAGACAGCATGAGAGCTCACGCCAAGCTGTACATATGTAGTGCTTCAGCCTGAGCAGTACTGAGCAGGATCAGTCACCAACATCTTTGAGGGTAGGCAACAGCTACTCACCACATTAATGATACAGCGGTGGTGTCAGAGCCCCCAAACAGCATCATCACGATTTCATCCAACTATAAAAAAGCAAGTATGGCGAGATGACTCAGAAATAAGGCATGTGGTCATCCAAGCAAACTCATGTAGACCTGCATCCCATGTCTGTGAATACGTGAAGCCGATACACACGTAACTGAAGCCGATTCGTACTGAAGCCGAATCAGAACCGTAGAAAAATCATATGTGATTTCAGCTTTGAGTACATTCAGCTACAGCAGGTACAAATGATGTAAGTTGTCATCTACAGGACTCAAGGATCAGCTTTAAGGAAGTGAAGCTGATAATAATACCCCAGCAAGAGGACTACCATCTGCATGTGGACCCACCAGTTCTTGATCTGTGAAAGTAACTGCTTCAGCCTTCACAGCCTACAAGGCCAGAGCAGTAGATATTGTGATCAGACAGTCAGCTGTGCTCTATGATGTGTGATCTAGCAGAACTCATCATGTGTCATGCTGAGTATGGAAGCAGAATCTAGAAACTCAGCATCATAACATTTTGATAGAGCAAGCTGACTATGCAATCACAATCAAAAAGCTCAAAGCACCCACTGGTGTACCTCATCAACATGTAACTGCCTTTTAAATTCAGATCTCACTCAATCTGGAGCCTACTTTTAGCTGCTTGATCTCACCGCCATGATTCTCCCCACAGCGTGCCTCTCTGCCTTCTCAGGATGCTCCCTGCACTCACTCATCACCTCCTGCATCAATCCCCAGAGGTACTTCCGTGCTCGCCTCACAGGGGGCCTATCTCCAAAAATCATTTTGTACTGCTCACACAACAGGAAGCCAGCCATCAGTGAGCATGCCTAAGCTGTGCTAGATGTTAAAAACTTGACACCTTTTTGAAAGGAGAGTAGGAGTGCAGATATCCATACAAATAAAGAAAAACACAACTGTAAACCTCAAAAACAGAACAAGCTCACATAAATTATCATAGAGCATGAGAGTGCATAAGCCATGTATAAAAGCCTTGAAGAAATCAGTGCATTCAGTAACATGCACATGAGCAGCAGCCATACTCTCACCTATCAATGCATTCAGTAACATGCACATGAGCAGCAGCCATACTCTCACCTATCAATGCATTCAGTAACATGCACATGAGCAGGAGCCATACTCTCACCTATCAATGCATTCAGTAACATGCACATGAGCAGCAGCCATACTCTCACCAATCAGTGCATTCAGTAACATGCACATGAGCAGCAGCCATACTCTCACCTATCAATGCATTCAGTAACATGCACATGAGCAGCAGCCATACTCTCACCTATCAATGCATTCAGTAACATGCACATGAGCAGCAGACATACTCTCACCTATCAATGCATTCAGTAACATGCACATGAGCAGCAGCCATACTCTCACCTATCAATGCATTCAGTAACATGCACATGAGCAGCAGCCATACTCTCACCTATCAGTGCATTCAGTAACATGCACATGAGCAGCAGCCATACTCTCACCAATGGGTTCTCATACACCTCCTTGTCCACAGCAGTCAAGAGGACTTCACAGTGCTGAGTCAGCTCATGCGCACATGAACCTCCAGCACTTGACAGGTCCCGGCCAATCAAAAAGTCACCTGATCGCCGCAATCCAATCAAATGAGATGAACATAGCAGTATGTGATAGACATCAGGTGCATGTAGTACAGTGTCTTAAACAGGTGAATGTCGTACAGAGTGTGTTAAGAACAGGTGCATGTAGAACAGTGTGTTAAGAACAGGTGCATGTGCAGTGTGTTAAAAAATAATGTTTTTCCTACGTACCAATTGTTTGAACTAAGAATGGTCTCACGTAGAAAATATCTGATACTCACAAATAATACTCAGGGCAAGGTTCTTGATATCTCCTTCCACGTTGAGAGGCTTATCAGGGTCCACCTGAACCACAAATAATTGTGTCAGGTTTTTCTAAATCTTCAACCGCATGCTGGGGAGAGAAGTTAGAAGATAGTCACATTGCTGTACAGGTGAATGAAAATCAAGTGTTGAGACCCCTAGGCACTAAAGCAGGTTACACTAGTTACACCCAGGCACTAAAGCAGGTTACACTAAACCTAAACCTACACCTAAACCCTAAACATGCATTATAATGTATGATGGAAGTAAGCTCGCGATATCGAAAGTTTTCCAAGGAATCGAAATTATACTAATACTTATACTCATACTGATACTAAAGGTTTATCGCTGTATTATTGCTTCACATTATAGTTGATTCACGTATGTTACTAAGAAGCCTTCAGGGACTTCATTTGGGACATGTGGGATATCCGTCCTCACCTCAGTCTTCCATTTGAGTGTTAGACCATCAACTGCCCTGACCATGCTTGAAACAGCCTGTTTCAAACTGCTCACAGACATCTGAAATAAAACAAATGTTGAAAATACAATCAGCAGCCATTTACTGCTATTATGTTCAGGACCTTGGCTAGGAAGAGGGTGCAGACTTTGATGACATGCAATTATCTGGTTAAGATCACAGTATCTCTGTCAATCATATAAAAGCCATAATGAGGATGCTGATGAGGAAAGGAGCACCATTGGGCCTAGGACTCGAACATGCTTCTTCCATTGTTCGCCTTCCAGGGCAATAAGCCCATTCTTGAAGAACTGGCTGAATGTGAGCTGTGTGGTCCTGCTCATTGTCACAAGCATCCTGCAGCCATGACACACAACACCGACAGCCATTAATTGAATGTTCATTTTGGACAAGTAGTGTTCATCTCAAGTCATGTTACACATTAATAAATGCTAAAAAGAAAAGGATCGCAGGATGGTAGGGTTTTAAACTACCCTTAAAGCTAATCTGCTAGGTTGTAGACTACTAACACTACTTATCTGATAAGAATGGTTGTTTGCGAAGAATGTGGAGAAGTACATTCAAATGAATGGCATTGTTATTTACATCAGGCAATAGATAGGTACCAGTTGCTGGTTCTGCAGTTGACATGAGAAAAGTAATACCTGTCTTTAAATGCGTCAATGAATTCAGTTGTGGTGCCGACCACTCCCACAGGTCCCAACGGCACGAAGATGCAAAACACTTCTCCTAGAGTCTTTAGGCTCTTAATTGTGCCATCGTGGGAGCTCAGGAAAAAATTTACGCTCCCAAGCAACCAGTGTGCTCCGGGAACGAGAGGTATTCCGTGTACAGGAGTTTTCCATTTCTTGTATTTTGAGTAAAGGATCGAGGCCGACACGATGATCAAAGCCGCAACAACCCCAGACGTTAAAAGGGGGTGATTAAAGTAGGCCATGTTTGATATTTGTGACCCTGGTACATGTGGAATCTATTGATGGTCGTAGTGCATCAGGTGTGAAAAATCCACCTCTGCGCTACCTCACATTGCCAACACATCACGTCATTAAGGTATGTGACTATTGCATATAACTGCTTATTGTCAAAAAAACGAGTTTTTCGAGCTTGCCGTATTTGTGACATCAGCATCAGCATCAGCATTCAGCCTGTACAAATGATTTTGCACAAATAGCACAGGTGGTGCTTCAAGACAGTAGCGACATTGAATTGATGACACATTTGTATATAAACCAGTTTAGAAATGGTGTCCTCAAGGGGAGGCATAAGAGCGTTAGTAGCGGAAGAGAATGTGCATCAGAGGCCTAACAAAATGCAGACTATGACTCAATCACAATCTGGTTTTGATGATGCTTCAATAACCTGTCAGGCTTTCATACCTGCTAGGTACATATCTTGCACTTAGGTAAAGATTTTTTACACAGCTCGAAAGTTGTAACACATATTTATTGATGTGTGCTACTTCTCATCCGTCTTATAGCAACCCCTCAACAACTGAAAAGTGAGCATCCTCTGCCATCCATATGTTTGCAGTCTTGAACAAGTTTACCAAATCATTTAGTGCTGAAAAATATCTACAAGGAGTGGGAGAGAGTGGTTTTAATTTTTCAGTCAGTTAAAAGCACATCAAAACTTGTGAAAAACACATGAGCTGCTTCGTATCAATACTTGTGTTAGTACGACAAACCAATGATGAAATTTTGTGATAGGTTGCACAGCCATCAGATGAGACCGTGACATATTAAATCTTCGATTCTATTTATCAAAAGTGAATCGCTTATGAAGATCACAACACGGAGGATTGTAATCCTCGTCTCAACCCTTTTTGTGTTAGTGGCATTTTTTCATTTATATTGGTATAGGAAACACGCCATAAGACCAAGAACTGTACTTATACCCTCAAATCCCGTAGTCCTAGAAGTAGCAAAATCAAACAAAGTTGCAACACCTGAAGCTATCAAGGTGGTTCCCGCAGTCTTAGTTAAACAGGGCCATATCAAAGAGATGAACAACGCTTCTCAACGCGTGGCTGTCAAGGATGATAATATGGGGGGAGCTGATCCAAAGAAAGCCGCCTCATATCAGAAACCCATTGTTATATCGATTATGACAGGCCATTATCTTGGAGAGTGAGTAGCTTCTCTGAATCAGAACGTTCATCCTTCTATTTTAATGTCCTGCAGATCAGTGGCTACAATGTAGTCCTTGAAGCTCATGGAGATCTGTTGCATGGTTGACTGCCCATGGAGATCTTTTGCATGGTTGACTGCCCATGGAGATCTGTTGCATGGTTGACTGCTCATGGAGATCTGTTGCATGGTTGACTGCCCATGGAGATCTGTTGCATGGTTGACTGCCAATGAAGATCTGTTGCATGGTTGACTGCCCATAGAGATCTGTTGCATGGTTGACTGCCCATGAAGATCTGTTGCATGGTTGACTGCCCGTGGAGATCTGTTGCATGGTTGACTGCCCATGGAGATCTGTTGCATGGTTGACTGCCCATGAAGATCTGTTGCATGGTTGACTGCCCATGAAGATCTGTTGCATGGTTGACTGCCCATGAAGATCTGTTGCATGGTTGACTGCCCATGGCAGAAATCACTTGCAACTTCATACTTGGTAGATGAGGGAGCCGATGTTTGTACTGTATACAGGACTAGACATTCTGCTGTGCTTGCTTGTAGCTATGGATACAGGACTAGCGATGCTAAGAAGTGCTTCCTAGAGGGGATTCAGCTAGATTGCAGCCTTGAAGGAGGAGACCGCGTGGCTACAGCAGATGCAACATGGCATCACATCCCACATGTAGGGAGCGCTGGGGGGATAACACCCAAGAAGCATCCCAAGCAGCTGCGGGTTGGCATGAGCATGGAGAGTTCAGCGTACTATGGGCAACTTGATAATAAGGAGTACATGAAGAACTATGACATCGTCATGTCTTATAAGTAAGATTTTGCAAGTCCTGTCTTTTCAAAGCAATGCCATGGCTTTCAGGGAAGTATCATGCTATCAACATATTTTCACACATTTCAGGTCTTGACTCTCACGATTCTTCGCTATCAAGAGTTTTTCTCAGTAGAAGGGTTTAGCTCAATCCTGGCATGATAGTCGTGTATTGCTTGAAGGTACTGCCAATTTCAACCTCCTCAGGTTGAATAGTGATGTGGTGACGCACTATTTTTACAACCCGCCTTTGTTAGTGCCACCCAGAGTACCAACTGCCAAGAAAAAGAACTCAGTGGCCTACGTCAACAGGTAGTGTCATTTACTATATTTACTATATTTGCATGATCAGCATTCGTGTTTTTCAAATGATCCAGTATTTTTAGGTATGGAAGAAGTCAAGTTTGATGCATGGGCTCCTGATGCATGCCCTGTCATTCATGTGTACAGGCATGCATGTCCATGTTCAGCTAACTCTTCAGTATATGTCACCCCCCACATATTGGGCAAATGCCACATGTCCGCCTTTACCATGACTCGTGCAGAAACTGTGGAGCTCGTAATGGCCGCAATGAGATTGTAGCAGACCTAAAGAAACACTACCCTGTGGAGGCGTATGGGTGCCTAGGATCCAACCAGAGGGTGGATAAGATCAAAGTGTTCAGCGAGTCAAAGGTGGAGTATTCAACCTTTTGCCTAAACACTGAATGAATCTATTTAATACGTCGCATCGTGCAACCAGCATGGAGAGTATCCTTTGCTGCTTATTCAGAAATGGATTGTACCATTGAGAGCAGACATGAATCTGATAACATGAGGTGCAATTCCAATTTTATCAATTTATCGGATAACAATTGGGCAAAGGCAATTTATCGTTATTCTGAGCGGAAGGCGAAATCCGTTACAACTGTGGTACTTCAGGAACTTCTTCTCCCTGATTTTTGCAACTAGTGGCGGGGCAAGGAGTAGAGAAGGGAGGATTGAGGCAGCATACCTGATGATATCAAGTATGGTCTTGCCATTGAACTTGCTATGTGTGAGCAGGTGGCACCCCTTGACAACAAGAACATAGCGAATTATTTCGCTGGCGAGGGGATGCCTAAGTTCAATGGCAAGACCATACTTGATATCATCAGGTATGCTGCCTCAATCCTCCCTTCTCTAGTCCTTGCCCCGCCACTAGTTGCAAAAATCAGGGAGAAGAAGTTCCTGAAGTACCACAACTACTCTACAAAATTGACTTTGTCTCAAATCTGTCTGCAGTTTTGCATAGCCATGGAGAACAGTAATGCAGAGTATTATGTGTCTGAAAAGCTATGGCATGCCCTAGAGTCTGGCTGCTTACCCATCTATATGGGTGCTCCGAACATCATCCAGGACTACATTCCTGATCCAAAGGCCATCATCTTGTATGAGCCAGGGGTCATGACTGGAAAGTCCTTGGCTGAAAAATTGAAGAAGTTGGAATTAAACGATGATCTTTACGAGGAGCACATGGCTTGGCGCAAGAAGAGCCTTTCAGAGCTTTCTCCAGGATTTCAAAGGTTGATGGAGCTAACAAAGCTTCCCGGTCCTGAGTGTCAATTGTGCCAAGTTGTTGCAAAGAAGAGGTTTGCAATGGAGTAGTTCACATCTAGTGACCAAGATGCAGCCATTCCAGAAGAGCCATGCTGCTAAGGTGCAGCCTTGAAGCTGGCTGCATCATGATTATTGACAGTACATGGTTTGGAGTTTGCTTGATTGTCCGTATCTGTATATCATTGGACAGTAAGGTCACAATTCTGCTGTCTGTCCAACTTTATCTTATTATTGACGACTCTGACGCGTCAGTTTTTTGTAACAAACCCGGATTCGATGCTGCAGCAAGATTAAGTGTCTCAGACGTCCGGACTGTGATCCAAGCTGTGATGCTGCATTATGAAGAAATGCTCATCTAGAACAATTGCTTCAATCGTGACCATTGCTATCACAGGGACCTTTTTGTTTCGCAGTCTCCCATCAGTCTTACACGAAAGGCAGCTCAGTTCTGACTACAATGTTGAAAGTGTTGCAGAGCCGGTACCACAAGAAAAATCAATCTCACAGATCCCAGCGGATGTGAACGCTTCTTACAGTAAACCTATTGTCATATCGATCATGACTGCACATTATTTTGGAAGAAATTTTGATTATGACAGCCTCACTGCGCCTAGTGGTCCCTGCATGCTTCATGGCATTAAGCTGAATTGTAGGTGAGCATAGCGCGTACAGCACGCTGTCAGGTAGGTTCATGCCCCAGTTCTTACTGTATCTTCCAAGCTGCTTTGGTTTTCAAGGAGTTGTATGTGTATTAGTTTCTGCCTGCCTGTTCTGATTATCCAGACGAGAAGACAGCCAAGTCCATGCTGCAACAGCAGATGCCTTGTGGTTCCACATCCCCCACACCCGTAGACTCCCTAACCGCACACAACCAAATCAACTGCTGATTGGCATGAGCATGGAGTCAGGTAATTCCAGCAGGGTTTTGTAGTGATAGTAGGCTGCACAGGGAGGGCTCATGGCTTTTGAGTTTTGAGTTGTTCTTTGAATCATCTTATCTTCTTGCAGCTGCCTACTACCCCCGCCTTGACAATGAGTCGTTTTTAAGGAGGCTTGACATCATCTGCTCATACAAATTCACATCGGTAGGTTTAATGGTACTGCCATCGGTAGGGTTAATGGTACTGCCATCGGTAGGGTGAATGGTACTGCCATCGGTAGGGTGAATGGTACTGCCATGGGTACAGTTCACTGTCGTGCCATTATTCTGTCAGACAATAATGGCCCTTGCCTTAATGGCTCATCTGTAATCGATCACTGCTTAATCCTACATTTGAAGATGATCTGATGGTTAAGATCAAAGTGTGAACAAAGGACTGGTGTAAACTGTACAACCCTCAGTGATCCATTGGGACTACACTTGCGTTTAAATCCTATTGGTGCACTAACTGCTGCTTTGTTTGACTCCACATCTCACATAATGCACACAATATCATGGTACATGCTCTAAGATTCCTCCATGCTGGTACATCCTCTAAGATTTTTCCATGGTACTGCAGGATGTGGTCACACACTACTATGATCGCCACTACGACACTGAACACAACAACTTCCTCTCTCCTCCATTGGTGCCCACGTCTAAGAAAAAGAATGTCGTGGCCTATATCAATCGCAACTGTGGGGCTAAGAATGGTCGTAATGACATTGCTAAGGAGCTTTCACAGCATTTTCCTTTAGAGGGGTATGGGTGTCTGGGCTCACAGGAGCGAGTGAACAAGACAACAGTCTTCAGCAGGAGCAAGGTGACAGCCTGAGGGTCTAACATCTTAAAATGACCTTTTTTGTTGATCTGAGTCAAGGGGGCCTATTCAAAGGATTAAAGCACAGTGAACGATTTCAACAAATCAATCAGCAATTCGATCCTATGAACTTCTGCCTTGGATTTCAGCATATCTGCGTTGTCATTCTTTCTCAGTTTTCAGATTGACATCAGTTAGCACAGCTATGTTCTGTCATATGCCTGAAAGATGTGTCATGACTAGACAGTGTGTACGTAGCATGTCCGTCTGATGTCCGAGATTCTGTACTGATTGGTGGTATTGCGTAATGTTCGTTGCAGTTCTGCATTGCCATGGAGAACAGTAACATGCCTTGGTATGTAACAGAGAAAGTGTGGCATGCATTCCTGGCCGGGTGCCTGCCTATCTACATGGGTGCTCCCAACTTTGAGTTGGACTTCATGCCGCATCCAAAAGCAGCAATTATTTATAATCCTGAAACAATGACCCCACAGCAACTTGCTGAGCGCTTAAAAAAGCTCTCTGAGGACGATGCATTGTATGAGGAGCATATGAAATGGCGTGGATTGCAGCTCTCTGACTTGTCCCCGGGGTTTCAGAGGTTGGTAAATCTCAGCAGGGGTCCTAACGCTGCCTGCAAGCTGTGCATGAAGGTTGCTCAGCTGCGCTATGACAAAGAGAAGCAATCGGGAGCTGTCGCAAGACCATCATGATATCTTGATTGCTTCATAAACCTGGCAGAAGCTTACTGCAGGCCTCTTTCCAATTTGGTGCCCGATGCTCGATATCTGTTGACACAGCTGTACCGCCTACTAGTTGCCTAAGTACTACATACTAAAGTATGTATATCAGGACTGGCTTTCTTCTCATGGAATGGTGGGCCAGGCTGCATGGAGCAAGGCCAGGGCTCTATAGATGTTCTATTAGCTTTCCAACCTTACAACAGCCCTCTAAAGGGCTCTAGCCTGTAGGAGTTAAATTTGACAATACCTGTCTGCTGTCGAAGAATTGTGCTGTTGATACAGGTAATACAGGTAGGATGTGCTTTGTGTAGGAAATATGTTGGAATGCATTGGTCCCTTATTTCACAATCGTATGGTACACATTCACATTCATATTGGTATTGCAGCCTATTACACATGATGCACGTGTACATGTTGCGTTGAGTGTAAGTCCAAGGGATGCCAAAACATTTGCCCGGAGAAGTAATCATTTACATTCAGATTGATGAAACACATTCATGGCTGTAATGATATTGTCAACCTGCTGGAAATCTTAGTCACTGTATCCTTATGATGCCTTAAACCTGCTTGCGTAGCGCAGCTCCAGAACCTGATGTACAGACATATTTTCAGTTCTGATGGGGCAGTAGATGATTTAAATATGCGTAAGCATGAGAGTGGTTACAACATTTATTCTTGCAGCATTTCTCGTCTTTACGGCGTTTGTGCTGCTCCAGTTATCACACTTAATTGCCAATGAAAATTCGAACGTAAAGCTCATCCGCACTGACTCGTCAGTCTTAAGATCTGTGTCTAGAGCCATCAGTCCTAGTATTAAATTATCTCCTCGCCCACCTCCTGCTCTGTTAGAGGAGCAGGTGAAATCTTACAAAAAGCCGATCGTAATATCCATAGTGACCGGGCACTATCTTGGAAATTTTGGCTACAACACTGAAACTGATCCCCGACCACCATGCATGATCCAAGATGTAAGAGTAAATTGCAGGTATGGTTCCTGTAGGTACAGAGCATAATCATGCTGTATGTTAACTCATGAGGCAAGCCTCATCCAAGGTAAATGCCTTGTTGCATGATTGCTACTTTTCAAGCCAGCTCCAAATCATTGGATGCCGGAACCATGTGCTGAGATGCAGTTTGGAGGGACCTCAACGCCGGGAGACTGCAGATGCGCTGTGGTACCATATCCCACACATGTCTTTAGCAGGCCTTCAGCCTAGGTACCATCCTAATCAGCTGAGAGTGGCCATGAGTATGGAATCAGGTTGGTCAAAATGGGCTGCCATTAGGTTAATAGGAATAAGGAATGTGATGTACATGTGATGTACATGTGATATGTGTAATATCTAATAAGTGCAGTGAATACATGTTTACATTGATTATGTATTTTCTGTACACTCTTGTCTTAAGTACCTCAAATAATGCTTCTACAATTCTCACATAAGTGCCAAATGGTAAGGACTAAACCACAGTTCTTTACTTTTATCAGCCTCCTTACACAGTCTCCACTTCATATCTATGTTTTTCAGAATGAGATAAATTAGTAATGTACCAATATGATCACCCATTGTTCAGAGTGTCCTGATCAATTGATAAGACTGATCTAACATCACTTTTGCAGCTGCTTATTACCCTCTCATGGAGAACCCTGACCTGAGGAAGGAGGTGGACATCTTATCTACCTACAAGTACACAGCGGTGAGGACACTTTAACATAATCCTTAGCATTACCCATAAAAAAATCCAATTTATATGATCGCCTTCTATGATAAAGTTCCAACAATGACCTGCAGTCGCATGAATAGCATTACCTGTGAGCTGCTAGGTAAATAGATATTGTCAATCTACATCCCAGCATAGATGCACAGGGTCATATTGTGTAAAAAAAGGCGTAGAAACCAGCTTAGGTTTATAAGCATGACGGCCACTCAAACTCCTATTCACATTTGCAAGGCATGCAGCCTCTCAGTCTGCGACATGTTATGCTGCAGGACATGCAGCCTCTCAGTCTGCGACATGTTATGCTGCAGGACATGCAGCCTCTCAGTCTGCGACATGTTATGCTGCAGGACATGTAGCATCTCAGTCTCCTTCTTGTTATTTTGCAGGACAATGTGAATCATTATTACGACAGGAACTTTGATGAGGATGAGAAGAACTTTCTGACACCACCAAAAGTGCCCACCGCTCAGAAGAAAAACGTGGTGGCTTACATGAATCGCAATTGTGGAGCTAAGAACGGCCGAAATGATGTTGTTAAAGAGTTAAGCAAGTACATTACAATAGACGGATACGGATGCATTGGTTCGTCTAACAGGGTGGACAAGGTGGAGGTGTTCAGCAAGGCCAAGGTGTGAACTGTGATTCATTATGCTGATGATATGCTAGTGATACGAGGTAATAAATAATGCATTAAGTGGGGATGATTGCCCGTCTTTGTACTCATTAGGCAGAGCAATAGCAAATTATTATTATTCAAGCGAAGTTATTTCAGGTAGTGCGCTGCCTTATGGGCAGGGACTTAATGCACTTTGGATACCTGGCCCCTTATTGTATTCCTGGCTGATAATTATGTAGTGGTGTCTAGTATAGCAGTAGTCTAATTAGCTCTTGTGGCTTCATTCTTGTCTGTGCTGTGTACTAATGTCTTCCCAAAACATGATCTTGTATACGTAGTTTTGCATTGCCATGGAGAACAGCAACGTGGAGTGGTACGTCACTGAGAAAATATATCAAGCGTTTCAAGCTGGATGCCTGCCTATCTACATGGGTGCCCCAAATTTTGAGAAGGATTTCTTGCCGCACCCTAAGGCTGTCATTCTGTACAAGCCAGAGAGCATGAACCCAAAAATGCTAGCTGAAAAGTTGCATCAGATTGCAAACAATGACACTTTGTATGAGGAGCATATGGCATGGAGAAAGATGCAGCTGCATGAGCTATTACCTGGATTTCAGAGAGTTGTAGCGTTTGGGAGGAGACCAAACCCAGAGTGTAGGCTTTGTATGAAAGTTGCAGAGTTGAGATACTTGAAAGAGAAGAACGCAACATTGAAATCAAGTAATTAAGTGCCATACCTATTTCGTTTTTTTCTTTTTACACCTTTCATTTCTTTTCTTTGATAACAGATGTCTTGTAATGACATCTTCTTTTCAGAAGTCATTTTTACTTCAATTTAAGGGAAGTAGGCATTGAAGCTTATCTAAATCTCAAAAGTTACTTACTCTATCACAATTTCCATTGCATCAATTTCCTTCAAACACAAGGAACAGCATTCTCGCTGTCCTCTTCAGTCCACTTGCTCAGCACCATTCAGCAGTGAGGCCTGAGACGTGAAGCGGCTACCTCCTCTAGGTCCAAGAATGCTACTCCCTGATGCCTCTAATCCAGTACTAGGGTTAGAAAAAGACATGGTGGAGCCCGACCTCTGAAGCTGCCTCTTGACCAAGGTGGCATACATCCCCCCAGCTGCTAAAAGTCCTTCATGGTTTCCAACCTCCTGAACAACCCCCTTAGCAATGACTATGATCTTGTCAGCATGCTGCACTGTACTGAGCCGATGGGCAATCACTAACGTTGTACGATTAGCCATGATCCTGTCCAACGCCTCCTGAACAACAGCCTACAGTATGCACAGAGTCCTCATTTCTGAAAGAAGATGCTAATATCAGGGCCAGAGATGTCAACTGCTACACAGCGGTGTTGAGCAATAGTGCCTTCAGCTGGCAACTACATTGGCAGCATGTCTCGTACAACATCAAGGCTAGTCTCAATAGCATACACAAGCGCAGCTTCATGTCTCACCTCGCTGTCAGCATCAAGGGCACTGGTGGCCTCATCCAATAAGAGCACTCTAGGCTTCCTAACCAGGGCACGTGCAATGGCTATTCGTTGCTTCTGACCTGGTCATAGATTGTGAGGTAGTATAGATAAAAGAGATATGTGCATTATTATTATTATTATAAATTTTGCAAGCACTCCTGCTTATAACTGCAATGTTAACCCATTTAGAACTGACTTGCCAGGCAGGGTGTCCGATGCCAACATAAAACAGCTTAGGTAAGAAAGCAGGAATATCATCTTGACAATTATCAGAAGACTAGCCAGGTGCCGTGCATTCCTTATTAACACTGTGCCTTAATCTCTCACCCCCACTGAGTTGCGTTCCCTTTTCCCAGCAGTTGGTTTCGTAGCCATCTGGGAAGCCCATGATGAAGTCATGTGCATTTGCCTGGCGTGCCGCTTCTTCTATCTCCTCATTGCTTGGAGGCTCCACACCGTCCTCTGCCTCCAAACCATATATGATGTTCCGCCTGAAAGCATGAGTGACAGTGTCACTTGTTGTGATCCCAATGAAATGGTATTATCTGGTCATTGATTACTTTCATGACATTGACAATCTTCTGGGCAAAACTGGGCACAAGAAAAGACTCGAGCACATCATTCTGATAGCAACAGAAGGGTCCACATAACACCACTGTCTCCTTATTGCCAATACCCATCAGGCCAACAGACATGGTAGACCAGGTGCTTATTGCCAACTATACCCATCAGGACAACAGACATGATAGACCAGGTCCTTATTGCCAATACCCATCAGGACAACAGACATGATAGACCAGGTGCAGGCCTGGCAAATGTTGTAGAGGTTTAACAACTGTTTACAGGCCTAACAAACATGTTGCAGACTGCAGAGCTGCTGACAGATCTGGAAGATTCCATAAGGCAATGCAAGTGAGAGATCTAAATGTCACCTGACAGATCTAGCACAAAGAACCGGCTCCTGAGAGACCAGGGCCACTTGCTGCCTCAACCATTTATTTTTGTACATCCCAATGTCACGTTCATCCAACAACACTTGGCCAGACTACATAACAATGAGGATGTCTACTGTTAGAAGATGTAAGCAGTACAGCAATATGACTCAGCTAATCTCAGTGCTGACACTTTTCAGCTACAAGGGTCTTCTCCTGAACAAATGTTTTTGAATTGAACATTTCCCAGTGCACTACATAAATTGCAGCCAAGTAGTAGACATGCAGACATGCCTGAATGTGATCCAGCTTACAGTTGGCAGATAGAAGCGCTCAATCAGCCTCACAATAGAGGACTTGCCACCGCCACTTGGCCCAACTAATGCAACCACCTCCCCTGTCACAGAGGACACGATATAAATGGTGATGTCAAGAGGCATTATTGAATTGATTTTATTTAGCATTTCAGATATTTCAGATGACAGAAACCTTATTTAGTGTAGCGGCACTAAACTTTGAACGCGTCCTCAGCGTTTGTGCCAATTCTTGATGAAAAGGCATCTTACCTTTTCTACTAGATCTTTGCCGCAACCCTTACGGATCCTTACCTGGATTGACAATCAATGACAGGCCCTGAATGACTGGTGCCTCAGGGCGTGAAGGGTAGTTGAACACCACATTCTGGAACTCAATACGACCTGTTAGAGAGGAGGGGATGAGGCTCCCTCCTTGACTTACCTGCGCATGTAGATACAAAAGAGGTACTCAATGCTCAGCATCATCAGATGTTACAGACAAGCCCTGCAGACCTGAAACCTGGCAGGCCCATCAGATTTCAGACAGCCGTCAGTACTCTCACATTTCGGGACTTAATCCTAAAAAAAGTTGTGAGCATGTAGCGTCCTGAAATGCAAGATAGCCTATCCAGCTTGCAGGCAAGTGATCCATAATGCTTATGAAGCATATCCATAGCTGCAGAATTGCTGACACACACGACATATAATTCATAGGCTGCTTCCACACTAGGCTGCTTCCACACATTCTGTGCTACTTCTATCCTTCGATCCTCAAGTTATTATGAATATCGAGCGCTCTGAAGAACTCGCATTACATCATCTTCTGATCATCCAAGCTCCTTTTTTGCTTTGAGTGCTGACGCCCATGATTTTCATCAATGATTCCTATCAGTTCACACTTGTCATCAATGATTCCTATTAGTTCACACTTGCCTCTGGTTTTCGCTTGATGAGTTCCATGACCTTGTCAGCAGCTCCCACAGCCGCTGTCAGTGCACTGTACACATCTGCCATGGCCTGGAAGGCTGAACTCAGTGACTGTTGGTACAACATGAATGAGACCAAGCTTCCAGGAGACATCTGAAAGGGAAGAGAGATGAGGAAGGAAGATTTGACTGCATGTTTTGCATCATCCATTAAGCAGGGTGCAGCGGGGATATGGAGAGAGTGATTTCATGCCAGAAGCCCCAGAGTACAGAGTACGCATAACAGGTTATGGGAACTGGGTATGCTGGTCTTCAGGTACATCCCATGAAGCATCAAGTAAGCCATACTTTTCAGCATCAAGGTGTTAGCATCGACATCAATGATTGCATCAAACTAGAGATGACTAGCATGGGTAATTAGAGTTTTTTTGCAACACACGCACCTTCCCTTCTAGCACAAAGGTTCCACCGTAGAAAAGCACCGCTGCAGATAGAGCATTTGGTAGAAAGGTGTTGATGACGGCAAATAAGCAATAAGCTAGGACTTGCTTGATCATGACTTTGGAGTAAGACTCCAGCTTGGTATGGTAAGCAGCCTCTGAAGAGTCCTGTAATCAGAAAGATTGAAAGAAGATAAAAACAAACCACTGTGCTGAGAAAGGGCTCATTGAGCTGCAGGCTCTGAACTCTGAACTTCTTCTGCGCATCAATGAATCAATGAAAATAAAACAGCTAGCTCACACTGCTGCTCCGTTGCATTGCTACCTTAAAAAAACATGATTAATTCATGATTTCTGTTTTTTTAATCAAACGGAAATCGTGAACACAATTTACATTCGGCGCAGCTGCTGCAACAGACTGTAAAGAAGCAAGTTAATAAACAAACAAGTGGGCTTGCAGCAGCTTGCTTGTAAGCACCGACTATTCAGAACAACCTGTGCAGCATGGGCCTTGACTGTGCTCATGGCGCTCAGCACCTCCTCAGCAACAGCATTAGCTTCTGCCAACTCTGTCCTCAGCTCTTTACTCAGTTTTTGATAATACTTGCCATACACCTGGTCAGGAATCAGCTTTTGTTGATGGTCATACATCATGCCTCTTGTAAAACAGGATGCATACTGAATATCCTTATCAGTAAGGCTTACATGATATCAAGTACATGTATATATGACTGTAGGTAACACTTTCCAAGTACGCCTTTCTGATCCAGGCGTTGCTCTCTGCAAGCCGGAATGCATATATATCACTCTTAGTTATTACAGTTTAAATTGCAAGTTCATAATTGAGGCATTGCTCTTTGCATTCTCACCGAGCTGACAGTCATGACAAGGGGTATGAGGACGAAGGTGATGGTAGTGAGGCGCCAAGAGGCTGCCAACATGAAGACAATTACAAGTAAGGCCTGAGTTATGGACCTCATCATCACGTTGATATTTAAAGAGATCTGCAAGTAAGAAAGACAAAAATATGCACATGAAGGATTCAGAGATTCTATTTTTAAGAGAGTGACATGCTCTGAAGATCATTTAAAGTACCAAGAAACCAACTTATTTAACTACCTCAGTAGCACAATAATTGAAAATCTCAATAATGCATATTCCAAAACCACAAAAGAATAGTTTGTATGCGGATGCTTCCTGTGACAGCAGAAGACATAAGAAGGTGTGTGTGTTTGTGGCCGTGACACCTGATGTATATTATAGTGCTGCTACATTACAACAGCACTCACCTGATCAGAGACTGCAGTGGTATCTGAGGATAAACGGGAGGAGATGTCCCCGACCTTGTTGGTATCAAAGAAAGCCATCTCCATCTGCATTAGGAGCACAGGAGGCAGGATGAGTACACAAATCAAGTATTGCCTCCTAAAGCCTTGATGTACACCCACATGCAGAATCTTTGAGCCTGAGATCCTCTTGATAAGTTTCTATATTGAGTGTGTCCTGAAATCCATAGGTATATCGACCTGCTCTAAAATTATACACGATAAAGAGAAATCAGGAAGGAGCAAGAGAACACTCACCTGGACAAGGGAATGAAACAGGCCTTTACGTAAGCGCACATTCAGCCTGTTCATAGAGAAGCTGAAGAGACAGCCACGGATGCCTGTGAATATACCTCCTAGAGCAGCCACCAGAACCAGTATCAAACAAGTAGACACAAACTTGGATCTGAAGGGAAAGAGGGCAGCAGTACACTGAGCATGAGAGAGGGACCACAAAGAGTCACTAACTGAGATACTAGCTTATCAATACTATCAAAGGTCCCTCAAAGATGTACTAACTGACATACTAGCTTATCATTGCAATCAACAAAGGTAAGGACAGGAGCACTGTTAGCACTGCAGGGATTGATATGCAGCTCTTCATCAAGCATGATGTCTAATTTGTAATATGGTTACTATCTACGTGATAATCTTCTTTACAATGATAGAAAGTAAAGGGTTACATCAGCAAACACTACTAGGTAGTCATCCGAAGCCTAGAGCAGATCATACCTGTCAGGTTCTATGGATGCAAAGTCAATGACTAGGCCTGTGTAGTACGGAACGAGGGCGGTACACAGCGCCGCAACACAACCAGCAGTCAGTGCAATGCAATTAAATACTGCATCTGGTCTAGAGAGGAGAAGCAGCTCTGAGATGGTTGCATTGTTCTTATTGCCACCAGCAGCAGATGCGGATAATCCTTTCTTGACAGCCTGATCAAAGAGCAGTCATGGTATGTAAGCAACTTTAAAGGCAAATGCTACTAGTCGTGGACATGAACTAGTCATTATTAAAGGCAGGCTCTGGTAAGAAAAAAAACATAAGTTTGATAAGAAGCAATGAGTTTTGAAGCATTGCAGAATATGATGCCCAAACTTCAGATGTTGCAAGAGAATTTGCGTGGCATAGTCATTGGTTGTTGCATAATTAAAACCTGTGATGCAAATGCTGGCAAAAGAAGGCATTAACAGAGCTGATGTGCATCTTAAAACAACTTAACCACTCTCACTATGGCCCCTCCATGTGTCCCCCCTACTACTGCATGGCCCCTCTAATTATGGCCCCTGTAATCTTACTTTTTCTTTGTGGGGCTTCCCTTTCTCCTCTTGATCATAAGAGGGAAGCAGCGGTGCTGTAACATCCTCATTATTAGCTTCCCTGGCTTCTTTACTGAGCGTCTGCATCCTTCGAACTGATTGTACAGCAGTCATTCCTTCCAGAAAGGAGCAAAGTAGGCAGCAGAAGAGGGCTGAAAACCTGAGACACATGAAATTTGCCAAAGCAAGGCAGGCAGTGGAAGGGCATTATTACCAGAGGAGCAGACAATTTCATGGATGATCAAGATCAGTATCCATACAGGATGATGTCTAGAGAGAATAGAGGTGCAAATGGCTCAACATAAATGCTTTGCTGAAAATAGTAGGCTTCAACAGCCACATTTCAGGAGACCACGCACAATCACCTGTTTCTTGAATACAAAAATGGATGAGGTAACAGTCACTGAAGTACCAAGCCTTGTAAGAATAACCAGAAATATGTTTTAGCGCGAGTTCTATGTACTTCATATTCTACAGGAGGTTCACTTGAACTGCTATGTTTCAAGTGAATCAGTTATTTATGGTTATCAGAGCCTATTAGTAATAGGCATAATGCTCACATCATCACCAGCCCAACAAAAGGCTTCCCACTGGATGCAGCGTTCATGAAGATAGGCACCAGATTATCAGGAGCGTTGATCGCAATGACTGTGGCTTTGCCCAACAGCAATAGCTGAGCTGTGATACAAGTTCCACGTATACCTCTCCGAACCTTTAAAAAAGGATGGGTAAGTATTTGAATTTAATTGATTTGGGAATCAGTGAAATTGCAAGGATGTAATTTGAATCAGATGGCTCACAAGGAAAGATATTCACAAAAAATACATTTGAAAAGCTGGGGCCCAACTATTGTTACTGAAATTGTGCAAAAACAATCCACGGAAGGCAACAGTTTCTGCTAGAGATATGATTAGTAAGAAGTATGATGATGGAGACCAGTGCTTAAACATAAGCTTAGTGAAAAGATGTTACTCCACAACACTGGACATTCTGATATCCATACTTTTTTGTACATTGCAGAGATTTCCTCCTCTTCCTGGCCAGGTCTGGTACCATGAACATGGATCAATATCAAGATGCAGGCATTCTTAAGAATACTCAGTAACCAAATATCCTGAACAGTGCAAGACATGGATAACGACAGGGTTTGAGAGTCCCGTCCTGCGATCAAGGATAGGAATAAAAGCGGGCTATTACATGAGTACTCTGATGGCGGAATCAAAACTTGAAAATTTGATAACGTATAAATATTCATGGAAGTTTTGATGTAAATGAATTAAAGGTGCTTACCAAGTTAGAAAGAGAGAGACTGTACAGTTGAATCAGGCCTTTGAAGTGGCTTAGCTGTCCCAGAATGCCCAGCTGGTGCAAAGGGTAGAGAGCTAGCCTGAACAACAGCAAGAATTACAGCTGGTACATTCAAGGAACAGTATCTGAGCCCATCAAGAAAATGGCTAGCTGCAGCATAGCACTTTCTTAACTATTACATTCAGGCATCATAATGGGATCTCTATTCAATGATATCATCTGTATTTTAATCTAAATAGCAGAAAAAATAATTTTCATATTCAGAAGCCTCCAGCCTCTTGGCCTTACCCTGTGCAAATGAGGGTCTCAACAGCAGAGACTGCATACAAGGCAACTGTGTAAAGACTTGTACGACCACGCATTTAAAATCTTAAATGTAAATGCCACAGGCTCACATGGACATCTCTGTGAAACGTTAGCAGGCCGCAGGAGCTTGATCCTTAGCTCCGAAACTTCCAAACATAACGATCAGATGCTCCTTCTCACATCACGTAGATGAGGGATTTAAGGTGATTTTGATGCAAATTCACATTCGCCGCTCAAGTTTATGCACACAAAATGGGAAGATTTTGAAGGTATCAGACACAGCTCATCCTTTCAATATTTTTTGCAAGAACATCAGATTTAGCTGCCGCCCTTATCCATATATCTGCTTTGCTGAAGAAAATTCAACCAAAATGATTGGAGACCCACGTGAGATGTGGACAGGGCTACTGCATACTGAGTTCAAGGGCAGCCTTGATAAGATGGAGCGCACCCCGACTCTTCAGGAGCTCAGAGATATTCTTAGCTGTTGTGTGGAGATGGCCCTTGACCTTGCAAAGTAAGAGAACTGTTCTTTCATGATGCCTGTTGTAGGGTGAATGCTCTGACCTCCTGATGACTTCATGGGCACTCTTTATCATGAATTGCAGGTACAATGCAAACATCGACAATGTGGACAGAGTTCTAAGGAGAATTAGAGGGGACTTGGCATTTGTTGTCAAGTGCCTTGAGGCCTCACACATCACAGATGTATCTGAACCTTTAAAGCTGCAGCAGAGCTCAGAACAGACGGAGTCCTTGATAATCACAGGGCAGTCATTCAAGGATCAAGAGATTCAAACATTGGAAGGACAGACTGAATTACAAAATGAGAATGTGATGGTCAGAGAGGACCAGAAGATAGGTGCTGATGTTGCACGCAGCAAGATCCAGGGCATTGTGAACAATATTCGGGGATTCCAGGTTTGTATTGCTTTATGGTATGTTCTAACCATAAAAGAATGAATGCAACGCATGAAATGTGAAACATGATGCGGCATCCTCTGAAATAAGTGTATCCCTATTTCTATCTGGCGCTTTTTGAAATGTCTCGTTCAGGGGTACGTTTCAATTCAATTTACACGTGCTGACATCATCATCAGGGGGAACTTCTGGCTGCTCATGCTGCTCCTGGTGTTGTGGGTCTAATGAAAAGGTTCTCCATCTCTAAAGAGGAGGCAGCCCAGCTGTCAAGCACACTGAGTCAAGAAGATTCTGGAAGTCAACGAAAGCGCATGAGACTGCAACCTGAGAACCTGGGGACAACAACTAAGTGCCCAAGCCTGGATTCAGCTAATGCTAGCCTGGATTCAGCTAATGTCAGTACTTCATTTAGCTCTTCTGGACCAATGGTTGAGCGCCCACAGGATGACATTGACAGGCTTCAATCCTCCTCGACAGCTTCCGCATCAGGTGCCCTTTCAGATTGGTGCACTGAGAAATTGTTGAAGGGAAAGAAGAAGCTAGAAGTGGAGGTGGTAAGAAATATCTCCTGCTCTCTTACTACTTTATTTAAGGCTGTATTAACAGAGTTTAACTGTCCTCATGAGCCTCCAGTACTACCTGCTTATCTCAGCTCACTAATTTTGTGCTGCTATGCAAGCATCTCTGCTGACATGCCTGATGCTCCTGGGCATTGTGTATTTTCCCTCTTCTGTTCTCATGTGATTCAGTTGCAACAGGACATTGCTGCAACAGTGCTCAGTTTTAGCATGCTGTATGTGGAGTATGGTCAAGCAACATGTATGGTGCTTCTAAGGACCATAAACACCCTATAATGATCACACTAACTACTCACCATTGCTTAACCATGATACAGGATGTCATTGCTCAAGATGGCAGTGCTTGGATTGAGGTCAAGAGTCAAGAGATATTTGGCTTGGAGAGCATTCATTGGACCGGTGCCCCGACTGTGAAGGTACTTGTTCACTTATATGGACCGGCGCCCCGACTGTGAAGGTACTTGTTCACTTATATGGACCGGCGCCCCGACTGTGAAGGTACTTGTTCACTTATATTGACCGGCGCCCCAACTGTGAAGGTACTTGTTCACTTATATGGACCGGCGCCCCAACTGTGAAGGTACTTGTTCACTTATATGGACCGGCGCCCAGACTGTGAAGGTACTTGTTCACTTATATGGACCGGCGCCCCGACTGTGAAGGTACTTGTTCACTTATATGGACCGGCGCCCCAACTGTGAAGGTACTTGTTCACTTATATGGACCGGCACCCCGACTATGAAGGCACTTGTTCACTTATATGGACTGGCGCCCCGACTATGAAGGTACTTGTTCACTTATATGGACTGGCGCCCCGACTATGAAGGTACTTGTTCACTTATATGAGATTATCATGTCTTTTAGTTATCCTTTGATCAATACTCGAGTGTATCAAGTGTGAGACTAGTTGTTTTGTGTACTCCCTGCGCAATGTTGACCGTACGGCTGCTGATCAGGGCCTTCAGCAGCAAGTGCAAGAGCTTCTGTTAGTGGCGCAGTGTGAGAGGCACTGGAGGAGGTGGACTGCTCCCAGGATTGTCTTGTTCTTCCCATCAGGCACTGACGATGGAGTTAAACACAAGCTGCAGGCCATGGGGATTCTTGTAGCTGAAGGAGTCGGTGAGGAGCCCAATGGGGATACATGTAGCTGAAGGAGTCGGTGAGGAGCCCAATGGGGATATATGTAGCTAAAGGAGTCGGTGAGGAGCCCAATGGGGATACATGTAGCTGAAGGAGTCGGTGAGGAGCCCAATGGGGATACATGTAGCTGAAGGAGTCGGTGAGGAGCCCAATGGGGATACATGTAGCTGAAGGAGTCGGTGAGGAGCCCAATGGGGATACATGTAGCTGAAGGAGTCGGTGAGGAGCCCAATGGGGATTCTTGTAGCTGAAGGAGTCGGTGAGGAGCCCAATGGGGATTCTTGTAGCTGAAGGAGTCGGTGAGGAGCCCAATGGGGATACATGTAGCTGAAGGAGTCGGTGAGGAGCCCAATGGGGATACATGTAGCTAAAGGAGTCGGTGAGGAGCCCAATGGGGATACATGTAGCTGAAGGAGTCGGTGAGGAGCCCAATGGGGA